>CM042015.1:74427809-74642809 GCA_023525715.1 Cichorium intybus
ACGTATATATGTATGTATGTATGTATGCATGTATGTATTTGTATGGGGTGTGTGTGTGTGTTTGTGTGTCTGTATACTAGGATTGGATCTTATGGTCATCCTAACCATCTATTAAAATTTAGCCCGGAGCTTACAGCTTAAGTCTATGACTACTCTAAGTACCTAGTTCACTTAAACCAAATCGTTGATGACAAACTGTAACACCCCTCACATGGGCTAGAAATAATAATTTTATCTTCCAAAATCAATTAATAATTTAAATGGTTATGCGTAAACTAGGTCCGAAATTTAAAGTAACACAATCCGTGTTCGAAAAGCTATTCAATTTGTTTTACATAAACAACGATTCATTTATAAAACTTAATTTGTGAAAATTGGTCTCAAATGGTTAAGTCGTTGAACATATGTAAGTTTGTCATGTCATACAAGGTTACAATAAAAAGAACCAAGAAGAAAAAATTTATATATACAATTTAAAAGTAATAAAAGCAAATTTACTAGTCTTTTAAATACCACAAGCTAATTCCTTCAACGATCATCTCTAAATACTACAACAATCATTCACTGCGAGTTCACATCAAAATAGTAACGTTACAATTAGGAGCTTAGTGAGTAAAATCAGGGTTAGAAATTTTAATGGAATTTGATAGTAGCAATAATATAATTCTGAAGCTAAACTCCAAAAAGATTGTAAAACTATTTGTACTTATAAGTAGGGATAAAAAACATTAGAAATGATCATTTCAAAACCAAACAAAAAGTATGAAATGTAATGCACATTTTTATATATAATCCAACCCAAGTTCTATATACTCAAAATAAGCCCCTCTCATTTTAGGTCCTGATATTCCAATAGCATAAACAAGGTAGTTGTATCACACCTAAAACCCATTTCCATTGGCCTAAAAAAGGTTGTATCATAACACCCAAAATCCATTACAAGCCAACTAACACGCTACATGTAAACATTTAGGAAGCATGTGACCATCCCTCATGATTCCTTGGAATATGTTTATCAAGTGCATCGCTAAGCATTTTTTAGCTTAATTGTCCACTTAGGACAAAAACCGTCCACCTAAGACGAAATTGTCCACTTAGTAAGTAACCATCTACATAGGACAAAATAGGAGTTAATCCTAAAAGTATTTGGAAGACAATCAAGTTTAACTCTTCCTAAGTTATATGCGTATGTAGAATGCTTAAAACAATATCAATCATCATACATAACCTTAACAAAAACACTCTCAATATATGTTTTATGAATGCAACAAGTTATAAATAATAGCCACATAGGATCCAAGAGTATTATTCATATAAAATAAATCATACATATATCTAGATATCGAATATGGAATTTTCAAGAGTAATATTCTATAGAATAAACCAACATATTTCAAAATATTAGATATGACATTTTCAAGGTAAATATTTTATAGAATAAATGAAACATATTTCAAAATAGCATATATGACATTTGTAATAGTAATATTCTATAAATAAATAAAAATATTAAGAATATTTGTGATAGGACCTGTACCCTTGGTATTGACTCACCTTAAGTCTTCAAGCTATTACTTACACTTCATTTCTCTTCACAATAGATTAAGTCCTTAATGTTCACATAAGAATAAAAATACTTGGATCAACTACTCCTTTATGGTACATTACATCAAATATTATGTTCTTAATGTCAAATTTAAAATGTTATTAGCCTATCGAAATACTAAATACACCTGAATTTATGACTCAAAAGTTATGATCTCATAATCTAAACATTCAAAATCTTGATTGAGTTCCACTAAAAATCATATAAGTTTCAAATGCTGACCAATCCTTTTATAAACCTAGACCATCAACAATTAAGTTTGAAGTTTATATAGTTAATCAATATTATGACATTTTTGTGACTTTTAACATATCAAAAGTTGGATTAAGTCATAAGTGATGCTTGAAGGACTATTGAAAATGCAATAACAAATAAATGGTGGATTCATGATCCTATATAATGTTTAGAAACATCAAAGTAAATTTAGAAAGAACATTAATTTCTTAAAATCAGTCTTATATTTGGATTCCACCATTGTCAAGGTTTTTCAGCTTCAAACTAATTATTATTCAATATCAAGTTAGGAATATGAAGAATAGAAGAAGATTATTTATCTAGTAATCAAAACTAGTTTAAAACTTCAATCAAACAAGTTTGATGGTATGATTTTCGGAATAGGATGTTTTCCCCAAATCTTAACTCGAAAATAATAAGAAGATGAAGATAAATTGTACTTTCTCAATTCTCCTAGATCAACTATAATACTAAATCTTCAAGCATCATTTTAATTCTCCCTTAAATGCTCTACATTGTCATGCTCTTCTTCTTTCTCTTTTTATATCTCATTTGAATGAAATAAAGGGGAAGAATGTGATGACTAATTCTTGTATCTATGGAGATTTTACAAGTAAGATCCCTCACTTTCCCTTTTTCCATTTTGACCACCATATGACCTAAATAATCAAACTATCGTACATTTACAAATCTAACCCCCTTTTGGCAATATTTCCAACCCTTTGGTCCAAAAGAGGTTAATCATGTTAAGTCTTGGTCAAACATTAGACTTTTCCCAATTACCAAATTAACCATACTTTAACATTTTCTTGACCATTTAAATTCTTTAATCGTATTAAATTATGGGTTTCTCCTTTAAAACTAATCAATAAAATATTTTGTTATTATTTTCTTTTAATTTTTAACTATTTAATTTAAATACATATTAAATTTAACTTTATATTCTTTTTATTTAAATTTAAAATTTATACTAAAATGGACAAAAATTCTAGGTCCCAAAATATCGATCTTACATGTATTGAAAATGGTAAACCACGCCATCTAAGTGGCCTACGTGGGACGTTAATCGCGGAACACTAGTGTTATTTTGGGTGTGCCAGGGTTTAAACCGTCAACCTCTAGTATGGAATATCACCAAGGTTTGAACTGAACCTCCAGTATGGAATATCACTCTTCGTTTACTAGGCTCCCATCGTAGGAGAAAAAAATTAAGGAGGGGTGTCAAAGGTGGGAATCGAACCTAGACTTCTCCTAGAGAGGCTAGGAGTGGTACCGGGTAAACCAAACACTCATTATATATATATTAATTACCAAATTGAGTTTGTGAGTATAATTCACTGTTCATTTAAAACTCATTGTCAGCCGTCCGATTATTTCACTTTTCTTTTTACATGTATAGATATTTGGACACTGATCTTTAATTTCATTGGACCTTCTCCTCTTTCTTTTTCCTCTTCATCCCGATTTCACCGGCTCTTTATGATGTTTTGCTTTCTACTTACAGTAGCTCTTTTCTTCACTCCCTGCTCCACACCAAGGTACGATTCTTGCCAGACCCTTCGATTAAATTACTTCTCTTTTTCTTCTGCACATCGTGGTTCTGTCTACACCAACGTAACATTCCTACTAGATTACATGTTCAGTGAGTTCCTCTTTGTCGAAAATTTCCTCTATTTCATGTGATGTAGCTTTTCTTCCATTGGTTACAATTTACAGTGCGTTTCACTTATTTCCTATGTTTGTTCTGTTTCTTTTTCTTCTTTCTTTTTCCCTTGGTTGCAATAAACGGTAGATATTGTTGTGTTCTTTTAACATTGGTAACATGCACGCCAACTGTTTGTTGTTTTTCCTGCTGTTTAGAAAGTAGTTTTTCCCGTCTTTTAAAGAGATGTGTTTCAGTTCTTACTTTGCCTGTAACACGCATGGTAGCTTCTAGAACAAATCAGTTAACATTTGTTGTTTCTGGAACCATTCTGGCATGCGAAACCTTTCATATAGCACGGGCTTTACATCCATCTGTTCAGAAAGTTGCTTCAAAAGTGGAAGAAGAACCTCATGTAGCTGTGTTTGTATGCACCAATTAGTATAAATAAAATATAAATAGAAGGACTAAAAGTGTTAATAATGTAAAGAAGTTTCATACTTGGTCAGCACGTGGTTGTCCAGCAGTAAAAGGTATGCAAGGGATTCCCTGGTTGCAATAAGAAACTGACATTAGATGATATGAATTCAGGAACTGTACTATAATGACGATACTTTTTTCTAATTCAATGACTAATTAAGCCCAGGTGGTTAATATTAAAATACACATTAAACAAAATTTATATGTCTTGCAAACTAAACATCTGCCCATAAAGAAAATCAATCACGAGCGTGCCACAAAGGGAGAACAATAAACATACAAGCAAATAAAAATAAAATAGAGGAGCATGTGAGTTAATTAGAAGGTACAAGCCATCATTGTATTGAATAAGCGGAATCATTAACGTACCATGTATATGCAACCAAAACGTTTTTTGCAGTTTCAATTCCTTTGTGGACCTTTTGCTGTATAGGTTCTTCATAATGAAAATTTTCCTGTATACAGGTTAGATTATAAATTTAGTACAAAAATAAAAATAAATTCCTGCAGCAGCACCTTAAGTCCTCCTTAATCTGTGTCAAGTGACGATATGCTATGTTTAGAGTGTCTTTTGTCATATACTTATCCCGCCGCAACGTGCGGCCAGGTCAACACCTAGTTTTTATTAATTAAAGTAAATGGACCCACCCTTACTCCTACACCGTCTTCACCTAGCCAACCACACCCACCCCACCCTTTTGAAGCTGCAAGTTATATCTTTCTTTCTCCCTCTCATATATGTTGAACCTCTATTGGAAACCACATCAACCGCTGGCAACCACTGTACCACTAAAAATAAGAGCTGTAACTGGATTGTCAATGACCACGGGAACATTAGGCTTCTCTATTTGTCTAACTTCGCTTCTCGAGCTTCTTATTTGACCGAAAAGAAGTCGTCGTCGGCAAGCCAAACTTATTCTCCTATAGAAATGGGTCCACGCAAAAAAAAGCCATTAATGTTGTACGATCGTTAGAATAGTCTGAAGAACTACAAGATCATCCTATTGGTTCCCCGATTCACCTAAGGTTTCATCGCACGCTAGATATTTGATACATGAGGTTTCATCGTAATACTCGAGCTATATCTTCCATTTTTGATGTTTTGTTCAACCATTTCTTTAACTAGTTTAGGTCATAGGTTTTTGCATGTGAGGTGTTCTGCATCAGAGATTTTTTGCAACTTATTTGGGTTTAGAAGTTTTTGCATCTGAGAGTTTTCTACAGTCGTTTTTTTGCAACTAGTTTTGATTCATTTTTAAAAAAAGAATCTGTGGAATATGACTTTCAAAATGGCTGCTACACAAGATTCAAAGATGTGGCTGCAAAATCATATTCAAATGCTACTAATCAAAGTTTCAAACCTTGGCATGCAGACTTTTATTTAAATAAGTCATTTCTTCTAAAATGGCATGCAACCAAAATCCTATATATAGGTTAGAAACCATCTCAAACAAAACACACCACAACACACAACATTTCTCTTCTCTTCCTCTTAATACATAAAGAGTTTTAACTCTTTGTATTTTTGTATTTCTCCCAACGTTTTGTAAACACCGCAAAATATAGTGAATTGGTTTTCGGCTTCCTCCGCCCGTGGTTTTTCCCGATTTGGGTTTTCCACGTAAATATCCTGTGTTCTTTCTTTTTTTACCGTTCGATCTATTCTTGGTTGATTATTCAATAGTTTTATATTCCGTTGAATCATTATCGAGATATTTGGGTTTTATACTTCGATCTTGAAGTTAATCGATTATTTATTTAAGTCGATTTTGTCTACAATTGGTATCAGAGCTATCCAGGTTTTCCGATAACGATTCGTAAAAACTATTTCCAACCATGTCATCGATGAAGTATGATATCCCTTTACTTGACAGAAACACAAGATTCCCTCTCTGGCAAGTAAAGATGAAAGATGTGTTGATCCAAATGGATCTCCACAAAGCACTATTAGGAATGGAGAAAATGCCGGCAACTTGGTCGACTGAGGAAAAGGAGATGAAAGATCTGAAGGCGTCGTCGCAGATCCGTTTGCATCTTTCTAACGACGTTCTTCAAGATGTGTTGAAAGAGACATCCGCAGCGGCTCTCTGGCTAAAACTCGAGCAGCTACTTATGACGAAAAGCTTGCCCAACAAGCTACACTTGAAGCAACGACTTTTTAACCTAAAGATGAGTGAAGGTAGTTCTTTGTCTGATCACCTCTCTACCTTTAAAGAGCTTGTAGGAAATCTGGAGAATATGGACGTCAAATATGAAGATGAAGACTTGGCATTATTTTTATTATCTTCTCTCCCAGACTCCTACGATCACTTTCGTGACACCATTATCTATTCTCGGGAGACTCTTGTCCTTGACGAGGTAATGACTGCTCTTGATTCAAAGGAAAAGATGAAGCAGATAGTTGGGAACAGTAGCAGCGATTCTAAAGCCGAAGGTCTCAACATCAGAGGGAGACCTAACGAGAGAGGTAGCTCTTCACAAAACCGATCTAGATCTAAGTCCAAAGCCAATCGCAAATATTGCAATTATTGCCACAAGAAGGGACATCTAATCGATGAATGTTTCAAGTTAAAGAACAAGGAGAAAGCAAAGGCAATCGCAAAGGGAAAAACAACCAATAACACCGTTGAAGCCGATGTTGCCGAAACTAGTTCCGATGGCGAGCTTCTATCCGTTTCGGACTACGGTTTAATAACCACGAGTGAGTGGGTACTTGATTCAGCGTGTACTTTTCATATGAGCTCCAATCGAAGCGTTTTTCATTCATATGAAAAGGTTAACGAAGGCCACGTTCTAATGGGTAACGACACTTCGTGTCGTATTATTGGACGGGGTACACTCAGGTTCCGCATGTTCGATGGCGTTGTTCGAACGATTCAAGATGTGAAGCACGTATCCGGTCTTAGGCGAAATTTACTAAGTCTCGGTACTTTCGAGAAGAAAGGTTACGAGTTTGTTGGCAAAGACGGGAAACTCCATATTTTGAAAGACGGTTTGACTGTCATCCGAGGAGTTCGGAGATCCGCGAACCTTTACATTATGGACGGACAAGTTATTTCTGGCGAAGCCTCGGTTAGTTCTAAATCCCTCTCCAATGTTGATCATTCTCGCCTATGGCATCTCAGGCTCGGTCATATGTCATACCACGGTATGAGTGAACTAAGCCGAAGGGGGTTGCTCGGGGAGCACAAATCAACCGAACTTGAATTCTGTGAAGATTGTGTATTTGGAAAGCAGAAGCGAGTGAGTTTTATCGGTGACAAACATACGACGAAAGGGCCACTTGACTACATACACTCTGATTTATGGGGACCAGCGAAGGTTACATCGAAAGGTGGAGCCTCTTATATGCTCACGATCATTGACGATTTCTCAAGAAAGGTATGGTCGTTCTTCTTAAAGTCAAAGGGAGAAGTATTCCAAACTTTTAGAGATTGGAAAGTATTGGTTGAAAAGCAATCAGGTTTTGAAGTGAAATACCTTCGTACTGATAATGGACTGGAATTCTGTTCTGAAGAATTCAACTCCTATTGCCGTAGGGAAGGAATTACGAGGCATCGCACCGTAGTTCATACACCACAGCAGAACGGCGTAGCGGAACGTATGAACCGCACCATCATGGAGAAGGTCCGATGCATGTTATCTCATTCGAAGTTGCCAAAGTCTTTTTGGGCCGAGGCCGCTTCAACCGCATGCTATATTATCAACCGCTCCCCCTCACGTACTATTGGAAAGAAGACTCCGTTTGAGCTATGGTCTGGTAAGCCTGCTGACTACACAAAATTAATACCGTTTGGATGTCCAGCATATGCACGGGTTGATAATGGCAAATTAGAACCAAGAGCCATTAAGTGCATTTTTATTGGATACAAGACAGGAGTGAAAGGTTTCAAATTGTGGAGCCCAGAGCTTATGAAGGTCATTACATCAAGAGATGTGACCTTCGATGAAAAAGCCATGCTTCATCCTGTCTCCAACATTAAGACCAGAGAAAATGAAAATTCGGAAAAAGACAAAGTTCGAGTGGAGGTGGAGCTTCCTTTAAATTCATCTTTCGAGGACCAGTCTCATGAAGATGTCGAGGTTTCTCAACCCTCGAATAATCAACATTCCTCTTCTCATGAGCCAGCCGAAGCTCCAAGCCAACCTCACAATCCCTCCATTGCAAGAGATAGACCTCGCAGACAGATTGTACCTCCAAAGAGATATGTTCAAGCCAATTCTGTCGCTTATCACTTACAGTTGCCAATGAAGTTGAGTCTGTTCTGGAGCCCACAAGCTACAACGAGGCCATTCAATCCAAACATTCTAATAAGTGGATGGTTGCGATGCACGAGGAGATGAAATCTCTTCAGAAAAATGGCACATGGGATCTCGTTCCAGCTCCAAAGGGTAAGAAGACAGTTAAGTGCAAATGGGTCTACAAGTTGAAGGAGGCTATCCACCCTGGTGACAAACCAAGATATAAAGCTCGTTTGGTAACCAAAGGCTACAGTCAAATCCCAGGTATCGATTATACCGACATTTTCTCTCCGGTTGTGAAACACACGTCAATACGTGTCTTGTTGGGATTAGTTGCCTCTCATGACTATGAGTTAGAGCAACTTGATGTTACTACAGCATTCTTAAATGGTGTGCTTGAGGAAGAGATATATATGCAACAACCTGAAGGTTTCGTAGCTCCTGGCAAGGAAAGCTACGTGTGCAAATTGAAGAAGTCTCTTTATGGCCTCAAGCAATCTCCGCGACAATGGTATAAAAGGTTTGACTCATTTATGACCAGTCACAAGCTGAAAAGGTGCACCTACGATAGCTGCGTTTACTACAAGAAGTGTGACGATGGTTCAATGGTCTATCTACTTTTATACGTGGATGACATGTTAATTGCAGCGAAGAATATAAAGGAGATTCAAAAGATAAAAGACCAGTTGAATGCTGAGTTCGATATGAAGGACTTGGGTGCTGCCAAGAAAATTCTAGGAATGGAAATAGTGCGAGACCGTAGTGCAAGAACTCTATACCTTTCTCAACAAAGCTACATTGAGAAGGTTCTGCACCGTTTCAATATGCATGACGCAAAAGAAGTCAGCACTCCTTTCGCAGCCCACTTCAAGCTATCATCCGCCTTAAGTCCTACCACCGAAGAAGATATAGCATACATGGCAAAGGTACCATACTCCAGCGCTGTAGGATCTCTTATGTATGCTATGATTTGTACACGTCCAGATTTGTCATATGCGGTAAGCATGGTGAGCAGATACATGGCGAATCCAGGAAAAGAGCATTGGGCTGCTGTTAAATGGATTTTTCGGTACTTGCGAGGTACTTCATCTTTATGTCTGCGGTTTGGTAAAACCGATAGTGGAGTACTTGGTTATGTGGATTCCGATTATGCAAAGGACTTGGATAAAAGACGATCGATTACAGGGTACGTGTTTACTTTGGGTGATTGCGCAATTAGCTGGAAAGCGGAGTTACAGTCCACCGTAGCGTTATCCACCACCGAAGCCGAATACATGGCTACTACGGAAGCAGTGAAAGAAGCCCTCTGGTTGAAACGGTTGATAGGTGAGCTTTCAAACAAGTTATCCGTTAAAACTGTTTTTTGTGACAATCAAAGTGCAATATTTCTGACAAAGGATCAAATGTTCCATGATCGAACGAAGCATATTGATGTTCGTTATCACTTCATCAGAGATGTTATTGCTAAAGGCGATATTACGGTAAAAAAGATCAGCACCAATGATAATCCTGCTGATATGTTCACTAAAAGTCTTCCAATAGCCAAGTTCCAAACATGTTTGGATTTGGTGGGTGTTTCTGATCGCATTTGAGCCTGATAGGCTCGTGGTGGAGGAAGTATACTTATTTTTCAGGATCAATTTTTCTCTATATGGTGATTCCAGTTTCTTATGGAGTTTTTTGGAGTTTGAAGAGTTGTTGGCTTTAGCAAATGGGTATACAAGTTTTGTTCCATTTTGAAGTCAAGGTGGAGATTGTGGAATATGACTTTCAAAATGGCTGCTACACAAGATTCAAAGATGTGGCTGCAAAATCATATTCAAATGCTACTAATCAAAGTTTCAAACCTTGGCATGCAGACTTTTATTTAAATAAGTCATTTCTTCTAAAATGGCATGCAACCAAAATCCTATATATAGGTTAGAAACCATCTCAAACAAAACACACCACAACACACAACATTTCTCTTCTCTTCCTCTTAATACATAAAGAGTTTTAACTCTTTGTATTTTTGTATTTCTCCCAACGTTTTGTAAACACCGCAAAATATAGTGAATTGGTTCTCGGCTTCCTCCGCCCGTGGTTTTTCCCGATTTGGGTTTTCCACGTAAATATCCTGTGTTCTTTCTTTTTTTACCGTTCGATCTATTCTTGGTTGATTATTCAATAGTTTTATATTCCGTTGAATCATTATCGAGATATTTGGGTTTTATACTTCGATCTTGAAGTTAATCGATTATTTATTTAAGTCGATTTTGTCTACAGAATCAAATGCAAATATTTTTTTATAGATTCAGACGACGTCGATAGTCTAACCGGAAAAGTCGACAAGAGAATGAGGTGGGGGAAGAAGACATTCTAACCGGAGAAGATGACTTAAATGGTATTAGGGAATTAGATGAGGTGGAGGTGGAGGTGGAGGTGGAGGTGGGGGTGGGGTGGAAGGCTTTCTAACCGGAGAAGACGACTTAAATGGTGTTAGGGAATTAGATGAGATGGAGGTGGGGGTGGGGGTGTGCCCAATTCATTTTTGTAATTATAAATAATAACTTAATTAAAAAGAAAATATATACGACCAATATATATATAGTCTTTTTATTTACTGTAGAGACAAAAACTGCAATATAAACTTACCATAGGGACGATCTGATAAAAAAAAAGTTAGGGGTCAAACGCGCTCAGGAACCCAAACCATAACCATTTATGTAATTTACTTTTTAAATTATATATTATTACACTAGGTTATAAACCCGTGTTAAACACGGGTTGGGTACTAATAAACACGGAAACATAAAATTTACTTATATTTCATAATTTTTAATAGTTGTTAGTTATTTATATGACATAAAAAACATAGTTTTGTTAAGTTCGTTAGGGTATATATTATTAAATCAGTCATAAAATTTAAATATCTGTATTTGTATAATACAAAAACGAAACAAATTATTGCTAAATGCAAATAATAAAACCATGATTTCATAAATTACAATGCATAATCATGTTTCATAAATTTCCAAATACTTCTTTGTATACAACATTGATAGTTGTATTGGTAGGTTTATTTTCCTTATCTAGAATTAATAATCTTAATCCTATTTTTAAATGAATCAGCAAGGTTACCAACAATTAAAGTGGCAAAATCACAAACTGTTGGTAGGTTATCTGTCCTGCCATATTGTATCCTCCTACTTATAAGTCGTAGTTTTAATTCAACAGTAGGATTTAGGTGACGTATCTTTTTGGCAGACGATGTGGTGTACGACAAATAATTTCCTTTTTGACTGTTTGTTCTTTCCACTTTTAGTTTAATTTTGACAGATAGTGGATAATTTCCTTTTCAAAAATAGTATCCTTTTAGTGATTATTTTCATTTAAGAAAGATGTCATATTTCAAAGAATATGTGATGTGTATGAAGACACCAATCACCTTTTCTTTGGCTGCCCTTTCTCTAAGTCGGTTTGGTGTCGGGTTGCTACGTGGTCCAACTCATTGCCGAATGTTCCTAATGACGTTGACAGTTTGTGCGCCATGTTTAAAGCTAGTGGTGATTCAAGTGGCTTGCTTAAATTTCGCACGGTGGTCATGTTTGCTACGGTTTGGTGCATATGGAGATCTTGCAATGGCCTTGTGTTTAGGAAGATTACTCCTTTGGTTTCCAACACGGCGGATGATATTATGTTAATTTCCTTTAATTGTTTTAAATTTAGAGACAAACGTAGTTATTTCAACTAGGACGCTTGGTCTTTGAACCCTTCTATGTATTTCATGTAATCGTTTTTTCCGCTAACATCTTGTTACTTTTTAATGAAATCCGCCGTTCTAAAAAAATGTGATGTGTATGAAAAATACTATTTTTAGTCAAAGTATATCTATAATCTATTTAGACACTCGTATTATCTTTTAAGAATACTTTTCTTCTTTATTGTTAATAATTGTTCAAACGATATACTAAATCTTAAAATTTGACAAAAATTTTACCTTCATCGCTTTACATGTGACCTCAATACTACTTCATCTTGCTTCCATTTAGAAATATATTCGCATTCATAAATTCATATGTTTGCTTAAGTAGACACCTCTTATAATCCTGATGACAACTAAAATATTAATAGTCCTTTTTTATGCAATATTCTTGATGGGCTTCTGTTATAACAAATGTAGCCTGTCTCAGTTGCATAATAAACATAGAGTAAATTACAAATATGGTCCTTGCGTTTAGTTGTCCATTTTAATTGCTTTCCAAAAGCAACCTTTATACATTTTTTTGTCTCTTGAATCAGTTTTACAATTTTGGCACATGTTCATGCAAAATGACTATTTTGCCCCTTACATGAACAAATTATTAATTTAGTCTAATAAGTAAGAAAAAATAAAATAGGACAAAACAATAATTTACATGGATTTATCCAAAAGTTTAAGCAGATATCTAAAAAAGCCTAGTGACAATTATTTAATAAAGTATACACTTGTCAACTATATTTAGCTAAATCACAAAAATAGCAATTTAACATGTATAGCAATATAGGAGAATAGTGCAGTGTGCCTGTCACATAAGAAAGCTATCGTAAGAGGAGGTAACATGGCATCAACTATAACAAGTGGCATCCTGAGAAATCCCAATCCTTCACTTAACAAAATTCAATATTGTAATATATAGAAATATTCAAAAACTTAGCAGAAAACAAACCGTCAATATTTCCAATTAACATACCAATAATGAATACAATCATGATGAATTAATTTTTCATGTACCTACAAAAAACATAAACTTGTTGAACCTGCTATGGAACCCACAATTTGAAAAACAAAGCAAGCACATAATATTCCTCTATATAGTCGTGTAGCTCCTGCAAAGTAATTCAAAATATTTATTAATTTTTTTAAACAAAAAGGTACCTAAGAGAGGTGGTTCATGTGACTCTAGCCAGTTAAGAATTGCTAAAATCTTCACCCCTTCGACCATGTACTCAGTCATCTCTTGAAATTGTGAGGGTCTGTCTGATCTAAAAACACAAAAAAGAACATTATTTAATTAACTATGCTAACAGTGTAAGGTTTAAGAAGAAAGTACCTCTGTATCGCATCAAAAAAAGAAAATAGTAATAATATTAATTGTCCCCTCTTCTCTTCATGATCCACCCAACACAAAAAAATAAAAAATAAATAAATAATAGAAACCTAATCAACGATTAGCAAGTAAGCAATATGAATAGAAAATTTAGGTGGATACATATATTAATCAGGTTTTAGGATCATTTATTTCAAACTATGATGTCCTTACAGCTTCTCCCAGATGTATTATGAGGTTGTTGCGAGTTTGTGGTGCATATTGTTGATCTAATTGTAATTGTACATGAATATGCTGAGTGTATAAATATGTACACTGGTTTCATCAATATATTACGTGGCTCAATGCTTAACTTTCATCATATCTTAAGATTTCACATCCTTAACGATCTATAACATTCTATTCTTGTAGGTACTAAAGTTAGTTTTTGTTGTTGACTTGTTGTCATTAATAAAATAAATGCATGTGTTTTTGCATTCAATCTTTAAGCCTGTATAATTAATACATGTGGGTATTCATATATGCTCCTCAAGTATTATATTTATAGTTAATCCTCTAGTTAAATCTAACATACGGTATCTACTAAAGTGAAGTGGTGCATATTTCGGTAATGCAATGATTTGTATTCTACTAAAACCATTTAAATGCTAATGTTTTAAGCAAGCTTAAGATTCACATCCATGAATTTATAATATAATTCTGCATATACATAATACATCTAACTCTTAACAGTAGTTACATTAGGAACTATGAATTTACTATCTGTAGAAGAAACCCATAAAAAAGGCATAACAATTGCAATAAAGTTGCTTTTAGTTAATTAAAGAGATGAACTTAATGAGTTAAGTGAGAGGAGGGTGTCTTGATCTATTAAGAGTTTATTTTTTTATGTTGCTACCCTTCACTAAACTCTCTTTTTCTAATTTATGTTAAAACCTACTCAAAGCCACTAATGTTTTACCCTAAAAACTTAGCCAATTTTTTCTCCTGTTCTCGTTTACGAATAAACACAGCAAATAGAGGTAAACCTATATAGGAAATTAGCAAATTAGAATGGTAGATACGTGATTGAGAAACAGAGGACCTTGGTGTGTAGGTTATTATTAAGCTTGGTCAACGTTGACCAAAGTTGATATTTATAATGTTCACATAATAGAGTAGATTACAAAAAAGGCACCTTGTGTTTTTTACTTTTAATCGTGTATTCAATACGAAACCTTGAAATAAATAGTAAAATCAGAAAATCTTAGGGACACTCATTTACCATTTTATCGAACAGTTTGAAAACATTCCTATAACATGCGTATCATCACTACACAATCATAACTATTATTCACAGACACAAATCAGAGCACAAAAATAGACAAGGAACACACCTGTTGAGGAACACCAAGTGGAGAAGCAGTAATATAAGAAAAGTCGACTTCAAAATTCTCAAAGGATCAGCAGCAAAACAAAAACAAAAAAACAGGAAAAATACAAACCCTATAGATGAAATCGTACAGATATAGGTCTATGAAATCGAAAAAATGGTCCAACAAATTGACTAACGCATGAGAAGAAGAAGAGTACTATTAATAACGCATGATAAGAAGAATGTAATAAAATCGTGTCAACAAACCTTGATTTGCAGAAAATAGCTCTGAGAGTTGAAACGATTATTGCGAAGTGTGTGTGATAACGACAATACATAAGAATATATATACAATCATAATGTATTAGGCGTTGATTAAGGGATTTTGATTAATTGAAAATAGAAACCGATAGAATAAGATTGAATTGAAGGGTAATTGAAGAAAATCCTGTATCGTTGCCTAAATTATCAGGGAGATCACAGAGTTAGGCGACAATTAAGGGATTTTGTTTAAGGTCAATAGAAACCGATAGAATGTATTAGGCGATGAATCAGGGATTTTGTTTAATTGCCAATAGAAATTGATAGAAAAAGATTGAGAGAAAAGAATTGAGCGGGAAGAATATCTGGGAATGCGATTAGAGGATGCCACGTGGCATGCTCACTAGTGATTTATTAGAGTAGGAAGATTTATTTGAAAAATATAATACCAATAATCATCACTTTTTTCGTATTATTTCATTCTTAATTTACAATTTAATTATGTATTTCTTTTCATTCAACATTTGTTTTTAACGAAAAATTACACAAAAATCATTAATAAAGTAATTGTGTATCTATGTTTTAGTTTATAAGGTACGTATAGAATCAGCCTATCTAAATTGATAAATAAGTAAATCAGATGCGGAAGTAATGTAATGGAGTGCGGGGTTTTATTCGAGTATGGGGATTTACTGGAAAATTTTATAGGAAACAGAATACTGATTTGACAATCTTTTGAACTGTTTAATTTGTTGGATGACTTTACACATATACATAACACAGTTAATAAACATAGAATTTCAAAATTGTATGCAGATGCAGTTACAGCAGTAACAGAAACAATTGTAAACGACGAAATCAGGATAGACATAGAAGCAAACAATGATGACACTGGATTAAAGAAGGACGAACGCGAGAAGTTGCATAAGGCTACTGTTAAGGGGGATTGGAGTGAAGCAGAATCCATATTAATGTTCAATAAAGATGCAGTGAGACATGCAATCAGCAATGATGGCAGCACAATACTTCACATAGCGGTTGGAATAGGTCATAATGGTTTCGTGAAAAACTTAATTTCGTACGTAAAAGATGAAGACATACTTGAAGGGAGAAGTTCCGATGGAAGCACAGCACTTCACATTGCTGCAATCGTTGGGAATACATATGCTGTGGATCTCTTGGTTGAAAAAAATAAAGCCTTGTTGGGCATTAAAGACCATGAAGGGAAAGAACCATTGCAAAAAGCTTATGAGAATATGCATCTTGACACCATTGGATATTTGTTCAAAGCTTCCGATGTTGGTGGCATAACAAGGTCGCTCTCTATTCCTTTACCGGGCACTAATAACCCTCACCCGGGTGGCGACATAGGGGTTGACCTTCTTGTTAATGCTATTTCTGCCCACGAATACAGTGAGTAGCGACGTATCACATAAAACTTATTATGCAGAGACATATTGCTTTAAATACTTACACTTTATTGGTTATGCTCACAGATCTAGCGTCAGAGTTAATTGAAAAATTCCCTAGATTTGCTGTGAAAACTGATGAGGTACTCATGGCTTTAGCTAAAACCTTTCCGAGTGGTTTAGACTACGAGGAAACGCTTATCTATCCATGTAAGTTTTTAATGTATTAGAAAGAGGTTTCTTTATTATGTTTTATTTCCATCTTTATTCTAAGTTCCTTGATTGTGATTTCCCTATTTTAGCTTTGGACAGTATCTGGGAAAGACTATGCTCTGCGGCTAGCGGGATTGTTAAGGCTGTTTTTGGGGTTTTTGTGTTCATCCCGGTGTTTATAATTAATTTATTCTGTTTGGTGGACAAAGATATCACAATATCATTTGGTGAGAAATTGACAACTCAAGGATCTGTTATAATATTTCTAAGTTGAAGTGAATTCTGTTCGTCTGATAACTCTTTTCTTGTTCTTTTGCAGTTTTATTTATCATACCTTTTTTGGTCTATCAATTGATATGTTTCCTCATATTCATGGTTTGTTACTTATTTGTTATGCCGTATTATCTCTTGTGGAAGGCCGCATCAACGATAGGTAAGAGCATATGGTGTAGATCCACTTGTTGGCAATTTGGTTTAAAATATAATTTTTGACAAACTAAGTCTTTATTTTAGTTTTTTTAAGTAACGGTTTTGTTGGTGTAGTTGCACCCATTAAGCGTATCGAGAAGAAAAAAACGCAATGGGAAGAAGCAGAAAAGGTTCTAAAATTGGTTTGTGATGAAATAGACAAGTTAGTGTATTCTGGTACACATCATCCATATTACACTGGACCAATTCTCGAGGCCGCGTCTCAAAATGTTTATAAAGTTGTTGATGAGATATTGTTTAGATCACCTGAAGCAATTCAGTGCACAAATAAACGTGGATACGACATCATTCAATTAGCAGTTTTACACCGTTCAGATAAAATCTACAACCTTATTTACGACATAGGGGAGCGTATGAATCTTTATAGAACAATTGTTGATTCTTCCAAAAACAATGGAAAGTTGGCACCTTCACATGAACTTAGCCGTAGAACAGGTGCAGCATTACAACTACAACGAGAACTCCAATGGCGTGAGGTAAAGATTAAATATTAAGTTGTAAATCAATAATGTAAGTCATTTTCTGTTAGTAGCATAAACCAGTTAAACTAATTCGTTAGGAGGTGAAGAAACTCGTGTTTCCTACATACATCACTCAAGAGAACATTTTCAAGGAGACACCAGATATGTTGTTCACAAGGGAACATGAGCACTTGTTGAAAGAAGGAGAAAAGTGGATGAAAACCACTGCAGAATCATGCAGCATCACTGCGGCGTTGATTATCACAATTGTATTCGCAGCAGCAATTACAGTACCAGGTGGAAGCAATCAAGAAACAGGCACTCCTCTGTTTAGAAAAAACATTGCCTTCATCATTTTTGCTATATCAGATGCCATCTCACTATTTTCATCCAGTACGGCATTACTAGTGTTCTTATCAATCCTAACTGCACGTTTTGCTGAGATGGATTTTCTAGTCAGTCTTCCAAGACGATTGCTTATTGGTATTTGTGCCTTGTTGCTCTCAACAACTGCTATGATGGTAGCCTTCAGCGCAACATTGTTCCTTGTCTTTTGCGATCAAAAAACTTGGATGCTTGCTCCAATATGTGGATTAGCTTTCATCCCGATTTTATTTTTTGTTACTCTACAATTCCCACTCATTGTAGATCTATTCCGATCGACCTATTTACCCATCTTTGGCAAGCAAAGGAAAAGTGCATACAGAAGATTTAATCCGGACACCATAAGGTTGTATTTTGGTAAGCGGAATTAGTGCATATCTTGGAATCACGTATTTTATTGTATTTATTTTAGTGTATGAAGGGAAAACAATAATGAACTAAATGCTACGTTATTGAGCATCATGATTATCAGATGCTACATCTGCTTTTAACTTCTTTGGATTTGTCTATCCGAGTAAAATTAGAAAAATTGCAATTGATATGTATTAATTTGTAGTTTTGCTGCTGCAACAATTTTTCTTCAACTTGCGTTCCAAAATAATTATTTTTCACCTAAATCGATCGACATCTTTTAATTTAAATTAAAACAAGCATTAACAAGTTGAAGTAGATTGAAGTAGAGGGAGAAATCCAAAGAAATGTTTGTTAAATAAACAAGAGTAATAACTCTTAAGTAGATAGAAAATTTAGTGAAAAGCATACATATATGTCGGAGGGGTAAATTATGTAGACACTGAACTACGAAGGATTCTTGCTCCACCAAAGCCAGAAATTTTGGTGGATTTGTAAATAATTAAACAAGGATCATGACCCTTTCAGTTCGTCACCAAACATTGAACCAAAACCCAAAATCAGTTGCACTCAAATGTGTAAAAGATGCACCCGTAGCACGGTAGCAGATGGTCGAAATTGATTCGTTGATCGGGTTCTAGACCGCAAGTTTACATTACATAGTAGCGAATTGACCAATGGATTATTAGTTGTTTGTATATTAAAAGTGAGCTTTTATAAGTTATAAACATGAAATTTTTTGACAAACAAACTCTTTTATAGAAATAACATCTTCTCAACTTTTACGGAATAAATCCTCACAACAAACAAACTAACCTACACGTGGAGATTGATCACTCAACAATAACTAGAAGATTGTTCACAGTATTATCACAACTATAACACAAACCCTAAAACGAGAGAAGGACGATATATAACAACATCGAGAGAGAAAACCTAATCGTTCGAGTGACCTAATACGCTCAAATGAGTTGATCAAGAGGTTATATTCGATCGAGTCCGCCCATGGGCAGGGGACAGACACACGTGTTTTTAGGTATGGAAGAAACGTGCCCCGATCCTCCATTATTCACCAAATAGCAGCTTCAGCCCATTGAACTTCATCAACTTATCACTCTAGTCCCTTAACAACAATGTATTACGCACCAGGTTCTAATACATTGCAACTCTAGTCCGTAGACATTCCTACACCAACTAATTCAGTTAAACTCATAAAAATATAACAAAAATAAATCTAAAAACATCTAGATAACAAAAATAAATCTAAAAACAACTAGATGTGTATAATTGTTGAGTTTGAACAAAAAACGATATTGTATATTTTAACATCCCCCTCAAACTTGGAAATTACACACTTACTGTGAAATGGGCCAACCAGACCCATTTGGTTAGATATTCATGTTGGGAAACAGACAAAGATTTTGTTCAAATATATGCATGCTGAAACTCAGATGCAACCGGTGGCAGAACTAGAAACTTGGAGCAGTAGTGGCACCAATGAAAATTTCGACTTGGGGGTATTTTGGTCCAAACTAAATTTCCTGCACCTGCATCTATCCTTGAGACATCTAGTAGCCAACAAACTGAATCGTATATATCAGCATCTGATGACTTGCAACTGAGACGACAACCTAAACATTATATTGTTTCTACTTGGGGTATTTTGGTCCAAACTAAATTTCCTGCACCAGCATCTATCCTTGAGACATCCGCTGGCCAAGAAACTCAATCGTATATATCAGCATTTGATGACTTGCAACTGAGGCGACAGCCTAAACTTTATCTTGTTTCCACTTGGGGATATTTTGGTCCAAACTAATATTCCTGCACCTGCATCTATCCTTGAGACATCCGGCAGCAACAAAAGGCTTATAAACAAGCAACAAACTCAATCAAACAACTGATAATCAATGTTTGTAAAAAATCAAATCGATTTGGGATAGAACAACAAAACGTCATACTCATAAACCAAAGATCTTATTCAATCAAAATATGTAGCTGGAACTTGTGTATTCTTACCTAGTATGTACAGGTAGTTGATCTCGATTTTGTTGGCTGAATTTTCGAACAACACAACAGGAGGCAGCGAGAGTTAGTGCTTGAGACTTTAAGTCATGAAATCGTGATCACGTAATGAGAGAGTCCAGCATCAATTACGTCTCCAATTTTCTCCCAATCGGGCTAGATTAATTGCATAATTTGGGCTTACCTTTACTGGGCTAGTTCTAGTGAAATGTTGAGTCGGGGCCCGTGCCACTGTGGGCACCCTACCAGTTCTGCCCCTGGATGCAACCTTCATGATTTTTTGAACTCCTTTTGACACTTTTTCTCTAAGAAAATGAATATAAACTTTAAAATGCTTTTTTTTTAATGAAACATCTGGTTCAATGCAAGTTTTATAGCAGATTCATCATCTCAAAAAAGATTAACAAGAGTTAATCCTCTAACACCCAAATCAAACAAAAATTTTTAAAATCCACATAATTTTACATGTGATAGAACCAAGTGCTCTATATTCAGACTCAATAGAATATAGAGAAACAATTTTTTGTTTCTTGCTCTTCCATAAGACAAGTGATGAATTACCCAAATACACACAATAACCGGTTACGGATTTTCGATTAGCCAAACTTTTCTTTAGAAACCTTAACAACTGAAATGCTACATTTAAATGAGACCTTTTTGGACTATGTATGTACTAACTTGAAGTTTCAACTACATAGGCAATGTCGGGTCATATAATAGTTAAGTAGATCAGTTTTCCAATTATTTTTTGAAAATCAATAACATTCTGAAGCAATTCGTCACCATCATCAAACTGTTCCTACTTAACAACACTTTTTGGTTCGTGGGGAGGGGGTTTACATGTTTGCATGCAAGTATTCCTGAGGGGGTCATATGAACAAACACGGATCCGAAGGGCTAATCAAAGAGTCCTTTGAATCATGTCCCAATCAATATGTCTAACAAATGCAAAATAAAGTATAAATCAGAGGATTACAAAATATTCAATGATTCAATAATTAAGAAGGGTTATTGCTCAATCATTACAGATCGAGGATAATATGAACAATGTTAAAACCCTAACATCTAACCTCGTTATGACATAGTCGTATTCACAAATATGATCGGCATTATATATTTATATTACACAAAGGAACAAGATAGTTGATCATATTATCAATGAGGTTATTTATTGTGTTGCACGACTAGAGAGGTGTGCATAACGATCCGGAAGACTGTCGCATGTATCATACAGATCTTGGCAGAGAATCAACAATTGTGCTCCGACCATGATGCAGCAACTCAGTTGGACTACGTGGACATTCGAAGGAGCAGGGTCGAAATGCTTTGACTTCGAATGTAGCAAAAGGTACATTGACCTATGTAATTCCAAAAGCATCATAGATACCTTGGAGGTAAAACATATCAATGAAAATAATATATTTTAGATTCAACCACATAGGTTTAACCATTAACCTTTTAGAAGCATGTAAATGAAACTAATCAACATGCATAAATTGTTGTATTTTTAGCATTACGGGAAGTTTAATAATATTACCAAAATAAGTGCAATTATATTTTTCAGTTGTTCATAATAGACAAGTATCCTGCAATGAAAATAATATATTTTAGATTCAACTACATAGGTTTAACCATTAACCTTTTAGAAGCATGTAAATGAAACTAATCAACATGCATAAATTGTTGTATTTTTAGAGTTATAACGAAGAAGTTATGAAGGTTTCAAAATGACCCAAAAGTGAACAAAATGGTAAAATGGCCATGTTCAACGGTCTATAACGAGAAATATAGAAAGAATTGGACTTAAGTCAGTAGAGCAAGTTTTTAAGCTCATTCTCACATTTCTAAAGGAATAAGATTTGAAAATTTTGGATACTACATGTGCAAATTATGCTCGTGTAAAGTTGAGGAAAAATATGGTGAAAAAGTTAAAAAAACACACTAAGGCTGGAAAGGAGGGGTATTTTGGTCTTTTGCCATATCTGATCCAAAACCAGGGTTGTGTATTCTTGAATCTATGGGCATCGACTTCTCCTTCTTCTAGGTCATGTAAATCAAAACCTGAAAAGGAGAAAATGGGTAGAGCAATATTGTAAAAAAAAAAAAAACACACACACACACCTCACAATTGAATTGTAGGTGTGATTTCAAAATCGAGAGAGAGAACCGACAGATCAATTAGAGATAATCAAAGCAACAACTAAGTTGTTGCTGGGATGCGAGTTCCGGCGAAAGGCGGCGCAGCCAAATTGCCGATGGTGGCATGTGTGTACGATTCTGAAATCGAAGAAGGGAGAGACGAATCAAAGACGAGGCATGAGAAACAGCAGCCCTCTGTTGCTATCGTAATTTTGGGCAACAACGCCTCCTCCGACAGCGGTTGCGGTGGGCAACGGCGGCCTGAACAGCTCCGGCGACGGGGATGTTTCTAGATGCATCTCTTGGTCAGATTTCAAGTTCAAAGCTTCTTAAGTTTCAGATTTTCTCGAGCTTTGGACAGGTTTTTGAAGAGGTAAAAATTTGATCTTTGAAACCCTAGCTCTAAATCTTGAGAATCCTCGGTGCATGTTGGATTTAGAACTATTTCCTGATTTATATCTCATTTTTTTGGATTAAAAAATGCACATGAGTTTGTAAGTTGGTGTTTGGTATTGAAATTCTTTAATGCATGGCGGTTTGAGTTTATAAACCCTAAGAATCGAGTTACTATATGGAAGAATTGTGATGTTTGAAGCTAGAATGTGTCGACTTCAAGCATGAATTATGCTAGAGAAGTTATAAATTGGTCAAACGCAAGTATTTTGCTATTGAAATTTCATGTTGGCATTGTGTGAGGTATGAGCACATTGTCTTCCCTAACCACTACTAAAACCGAGTTAATGGAGCATAGCAGGGCACTTTTGCTGCCAAGTTGTGATTTTGGAATTGCATTCATCTTTCATGGTTATTCTTGTAACACCCGACTTATTAACAAAACACCCCAACAATTTTTTTTATTTTTCAAACCAAATATTTTACAATCAAACCATAAGTATGGGGTATTAGTTAACACAATACGAGTACAAGTGTATCACGAAGTACAATACATATAAATATTATACATTCTTCAAGCCGGGTAGTCACTTCACATCCTAAGTCCTCAGTCTAGGACTTTATCTTTCCCTTTGGCGGGATCACGCTCACCTGCAGGGACATATCAAATAAACTGTGAGCTATAAAGCCCAATGAGTAATCAAATAGACTATAACATGTATAAGAATAAAATTCTCTATACAAAATAAATATGCATTATCTCATAACACAAGATCATGTATGGCTCACGGGTTTGTCCCGCTTTTGCCTAGACTCACGGCTCCATTCTTGTCATCTCAATGACTCACGGCTTATCCGGTATTGTCTTCTCAAGGTTTGACTCACAGCTCCGTTCTTGTCTATCGTAGACTCACGGCTTATCTGGTATTGTCGTATCATTATTGTTGACTCACAACTCCGTTCTTGCATCATGATAGCTACAATGAACCCAGAGTTGCAAAGAATATATGAAGACTACTGGCCCTATGAAATGCACAAAGAGCTGGCGGAAAAGTTCCGCAAGCAGGAGCGCATTGAGAGGCGCGAGGTAGTCAAAGCTTTCACTAATGCAAAGCCTAGAGATGGAGAGTCCATTTGCAACCACGTGCAGAGAATGCAAGGGTACGTGGAAAGGCTCCGGAAGCTTGAGATGCCGGTTCACGAGGATTTGGCTGTAGACATAGTGCTGAATTCTCTGCCTAGTTCATATGACCAGTTCACACTGGCGTATCATCTGAACAACTCACAGGCCACTCTGGCCGAACTGCATCGCATGCTCCGCACCGCCGAGGACGGAATGAAGGGTAAGAGTATACCCGCTGCTAATCAAGCCGTCCTGGCAATTGCTGGTGGAAAAGGGAAGAAGAGAAAGGGCCCTCCTAAACAGAATTGGAGGGAAAAGGTGCATGTTGGATCGTCCAGCAGCGGCTCCAAACCCAAGACTTCTGGCATTCCTCATAATGCCAATCCCAAGGAGGCAGAGTGCTTCTATTGCAAGGAACGGGGCCATTGGAAGAGAAGCTGCCCTACATACCTGCAAGACTTGAAGGATGGCAAAGTCAAGCCAACTTCAGCAGGTATTTACACTATCTTTAAAAACTCACCATCTTCCAGTTCTTGGGTCCTTGATACAGGATGTGGTTTTCACATTTGTTCTGATTTGCAGGGCCTAAGGGAAAGCAGGGAGGTGGAGCACGGTAGACTCAACCTGATCATGGGGAATAGGAGATCGTCGCCTGTGACCAAGATCGGGACTTATAGTTTAGTGCTCAGTAGTGGTGTTTGTTTAGAACTTATTAATTGTTGCTATTCGCCAGAAATGACAAGGAATATTATCTCATTTCATGCATTGTTTAGACAAGGATTACAGTTCTCGTTTGATAATAGTAATGGTTCCATTTCTGTTTTTCAAAATGGTATTTCTGTATTTACTGCTTTACCTTGTGATGGTGTGTATGAAACTGTGCAATGTGTAGACAATTTAGGTCATAGTGTAAACTTTATTGATTCTTCTAGTGGTGTAGAAAAGGCGTGCTTGTGGCACTGTCGTCTTGGGCACATTAACAAGAAACGCATCGCCCAACTCCAAAAGGATGGAGTGTTGGAATCATTCGACCTCAAATCGGATGATGTATGCGAGTCTTGTATTTTGGGCAAGATGACTAAATCACCATTCAAAGGGTCCTTTGAAAGAGGTGAAGGTCTTTTGGACATCATACACACAGATGTGTGTGGTCCCTTTAGATCTACCACAAAAGACGGCACGCGGTTCTACGTGACCTTCACTGACGATTTTAGTAGATACGGGTATATCTACTTAATCAAACACAAGTCAGACACCTTTGAAAAGTTCAAAGAGTTCAAAAATGAAGTTGAGAATCAATTGGGCAGGAAGATAAAGATGCTCAGGTCCGACAGAGGCGGAGAGTATCTCAGTATCGAGTTCCTAGACTATCTAAAGGAATGTGGAATAGTTTCACAGTTATCGCCTCCTCGAACACCACAGTTGAACGGTGTTGCCGAGAGACGTAACCGAACCTTATTAGACATGGTTCGTTCCATGATGAGTCGAGCTTCACTTCCCATTCACTTCTGGGGGTATGCCTTAGAGACTGCCGCCCATATCCTTAATCTTGTCCCTACGAAGAAGGTTGCTAAGACACCTCATGAGATGTGGACGGGGAAAGTTCCCTCATTAGCACATATCAAAGTCTGGGGTTGTGAGGCTTTCGTTAGACGAGAGACTCACGATAAACTCGCAGAGAGAAGCGAGAAATGTTTTTTCATTGGATATCCCAAACAGTCATTTGGATACCTGTTCTACAGACCAAGCGAGGACGTGGTCTTTGTAGCGAGACGGGGATTCTTTCGAGAGAGAGAACTCATATTCAAAGAGGACAGTGGGAGTACCATTGACCTTGAAGAAATTCAAGAGTTACCCGACAATGCAACCTTAGGAGAAACTAGCAACCAACAAGAGGAAGAAGTTCCTGTTGGTCCGACTGATATATCCTTACCTCTTAGGCGTTCCAGTAGAGTTAGCATGCCACCCGAGTTTTATGGATTCCATATAACTACGGATGGAGATACGTTTGTCAGTGATAGGACACTGATAAATTTGGATGAACCTGCTAACTACCGGGAAGCGGTGGCGGGCCCTGAGTCTGCTAAGTGGAAAGAGGCAATGGACAGCGAGATCAAGTCCATGTATGACAATCAAGTTTGGAACTTGGTTGACAATGTACCGGGTCGAAAGACAGTCGGGTGCAAATGGATCTTCAAGAAGAAGACCGACATGGACGGAAAGGTACACACTTTCAAAGCAAGACTGGTTGCGAAGGGCTTTACTCAAACCCCAGGGATTGACTATGATGAGACCTTCTCACCAGTGGCTAAGATAAAGTCAATTAGGATTATGCTGGCCATAGCTGCATTTCATGATTATGAAATTTGGCAGATGGACGTCAAAACCGCTTTCCTTAATGGAAAGTTGACTGAGGATGTTTACATGAATCAGCCAGAGGGTTTTGTTGATGCAAAGTATCCTGACAAAGTGTGTAAGCTTGAGAAATCCATCTATGGATTAAAACAAGCTTCTCGCAGCTGGAATCTTTGTTTCCACGAGAAAGTCAAAGAATTTGGTTTCTCTAGGAGCGAGGATGAGTCTTGTGTATATGTCAAAGCTAGTGGGAGTATAGTCACCTTCCTGGTGCTGTATGTAGATGACATACTGCTCATGGGAAACGACGTCCCGACTTTGCAAGATGTCAAGTCTTGGCTCGGGAAGTGTTTTGCCATGAAAGACCTAGGAGAGGCAGCCTATATTCTCGGGATAAGAATATTAAGAGATAGGAAGAAAAGACTAATTGGACTTAGTCAGAGTACATACTTGGACAAGGCACTGAAAAGATTTAGTATGGAAAATTCCAAGAAGGGAGAGCTACCAATGCAAAGTAATGCTAAGCTGAGTAAGACTCAGAGTCCAAGTACAGACGAGGAAATTGCGGACATGAGTCGGGTACCTTATGCTTCGGCTGTGGGGTCGATCATGTATGCCATGACGTGTACTCGTCCCGACGTGGCCTTTGCCTTGAGCATGGTCAGTCGATACCAGGGGAACCCTGGTAGGGCACATTGGACAGCGGTCAAAAACATACTCAAGTATCTGCGCAAGACGAAGAACTTTGTCTTAGTCCTTGGTGGCAGTGATACCTTGAGAGTTGACGGGTATACTGATGCCAGCTTTCAGACAGATAGAGACAATGGTCGGTCTCAGTCAGGCTGGGTATTCCTGTTGAACGGGGGAGCAGTGACTTGGAAAAGTTCCAAGCAAGAGACGGTGGCTGATTCAACGTGCGAATCAGAGTACATCGCAGCGAGTGAAGCGGCAAAAGAAGCGGCTTGGCTGAAGAACTTCATCGGTGACCTTGGAGTAGTCCCGAGTATTCAGGAGCCTGTGGAACTTTTCTGCGATAATGAAGGAGCGGTTGCTTTGACAAAGGAACCGAGAGATCATGGAAAGTCCAGACACATCGACAGAAAGTACCACTACATAAGACATAAGGTAGAAGAAGGTCACCTCGTAGTGAAGAGGGTATCATCAGAAGATAATCCTGCAGATCCATTGACAAAGGCTCTGAGTAGGATTAAGCACTATCAGCATGCACGACGCATAGGATTAACAGATGATATTAGTTTTTTGTAATTAGATAGGATTTTGAAACTTATTACAATATAAATGTAATTGACTTTGGTGAATTAATAATATAGTTTTGTTGATGAGTATTTGATACTGCCTTTTGTCGATTGTTTATTATTGTGTTTCATTTTGCATGTTTACTTCCTAAATAATATTGTATTATTTAAATATCCACAGTCGCTCATGCTTCTTAGGGAGTAAGTATGAATGAAGACTGTCATGAATTGTTTTGTAGATTGTCTAATGAGTTAGACATAGCAATAAGATTGCTACAATATTCATGAGTACTTAGAAAATAGGGATTTGAGTATTGGATAAACCCACGCTCAACTGATTGCTTCATGGATTTCATCATAAGCAATGTTGAGACGATAACATCTTTTGATCTTTAAGTAGAGACATATAAGTTATGTTTTACCAAGCGGTTGTTCATTGACAATGCGAAAACGCATCGGTAACACGGTGTTATAAAACGTGTTGTTGTGAATGATTTGACTAGTAAAAGACATAAGTATATGAGTCAAAACTTATTCGTCCCTTGACCCTGTCGGGAAAACAGATATCTGTAGGCCTCTCGATGATTTTGAAGTTGACTGAAGGGTTGGCCAACCAGGACTAAATTGACATGGTCAATTGGTAGTCTTAAAGTCATATGCAAATCAGAAATCGGGAAACAGAGAATCAGACAAGGATTGATCTTAATCCATGTCCTGAGTCTGAAAAATATCTTGTTGGACGGAGGATCATCTGATCACTTATCTTTGGACAGAACTGACTAGGTCAGAGTTCGACATCAGTTTCTAGGAAGCTACAGTTGCTAATTAATTAGAGGGTAAATTGGTAATTTTAGTCATAGACTTATCCAAGTGGGAGACTGTTGGATTAGGTGTCTAAGCCATGACTAATAATTAGTATTTATCCAATTAATAGAAGCAAAGTCCATTTGGGTTGCCCTCATAGTTGGAGGATTGGCAGAAAGTCCGGTAGAGAGAAAGGTTGATTTATTATGTGATTAATAAATCAATAGAAATTAAATAAATAGTTTATTAATATATTTAAGTGTTAATATATTAATTAGAAACTATAATAATTAATTAGAAATTTTTCTGGAATTAATTGGAATTAATTTGGCAGTTAAATTGATTAATTAAAGGTGCAGGGACTAAAACTGTAATTATTCGATAGTTGAGTAAGTGGCAGTGTTAGTGACTATGTGGTGGTCGAAAAAATATATATAGATATGTATATTTTCGAAATATATATATATATATATTATAGATAAATGGTGTTTGAATGATTAAAATAATAGTTTATCTTAATTCGAATTCAAAAAGGCTTATCTGTAACGATTATCTGATCACCACATGGAGGCTATAAATAGGGAGGCTCACCCTAACCCTAAGGCCACGATTTTTACCCTCTTTCTCTCTAGAATTTCGGCCAAGATACCTTCTGCTGGGTGTGACTGCATTTGAGGCAAGAGATCTCTGTTGCTTTGCTTCCAAGATTCACTAAAGGTTAGTTTTTCTTGATCTTTCTTTTTAGTTTATTATTTCTGGCCTACTAGGAATTGTTATATGTTTAATTAGAAGAAAAACTTAGATCTATATATAGGTTGCATGTGAACTTAGGAATCTTAGTTCATAGTTGCAGAAAACCTTTCAGTGGTATCAGAGAATTTTGGTTGTTTTTCTTGTTAAATTGCTATAACTGTGTTCCTTGTAATTAGGGTTTATTGTTCCTAAACCCTAATTAGTGCAAATCGACATCTAGGGTTAGGGTTTTGAAAACCCTAGCCCCTCCCTTTTGATTTTGGCGATTTTGTGAATTAGGGTTAGAAGGTATTCTATTTTTGGTAACTTTAAATTGTTTAAAAGATAAACCTTAAAACCTTTAATCCTAAAAATCGAAATTTAAGGGATTAAGATAGGTTTTAATTAATTTGATTAATTTGATAAAATCTATCTACATTTGAATTAATTTAATTAATTGGTAATTAAAAGATAATTCAAGGATTTAATTTAATTTAGAATTTAATTGTTTTAAATTGGCGAAATTAAATGGATAAAATCCTAAAAAAAATATTTTAAGAGGTTTAAAATATCAAATTTAATTAATTTAATTAATTGGTTAATTAAAAGATAATTAAAATCGATTTTATGGTTTAATTTAATTTGAAATTTAATAGTTTAAATAGACAATAAATTAAAAGATAAATCAGAAACATATTTTTAAAAGGTTTAAAAATTACATCTTATATATATTATAATTAGGGAGTTATTATTATATGTATAAGATTAAAATGGTTAGTCAAATCATTAGTAGGCCTCATTCACGAAGCTGGTCTATAAAGTGGGTATAAGGAGACTGCCTATAAAATGGCGGTCTAATGGGTGAACACTCTCACCCACCGCTCGCCTGATCAGTGGAGGGTCGTTAGCCGAACGGGTTTGATAGGACCGCCTAATCTCATTAAAAGTATAATGTTATTATTCAAAGTACTAGAACCTTTTATATAAAACCCAAATCTAGCTACTTTAGGAAAAATGTGAATTGGTGCTAACCCATGAAATTGCACATTGCACTTTATGAAACATTGGTGGAGCGTGTGTGGTTTACCGGCACGCCAATTGGGGTTCATAAAGAGTTGCAATGGGTTTCTCGGGTGTTGTCATTATTGATGGAGCGTGTGTGGTTTACCGGCACGTCAATTTGAGATGGCAACTGACCCCGAGAGTACCAAGCTTATTTGCATGGTTATTCACTCCCGGTTTGTGATCCTCGGTATCCCAGTCACAAACAGTGGGGCACATCCGAGATTAAAACATGCTATTGAACAGTTCAATAAATCTCAATGAATCTAGGAATTCCATTTTAATAAGATTATCTTTCCGCGGTGGAATTGGCTGAATCGTCATTCGCCTACCTTATAAAATTTACAATATTGATTACGGCATCCCTCTTCGAGATTGTAAATTGTTATTGTAGGATCCTAGCCTTATAATTGTTATTGGGTCATTATAAGGATTATTATATACGTCTAATTAAAACTATCTTCTTTTATAGATGTCTTCTGCCGAACAATCCGCTCCCCACTCTAACTCAAATGTTACCTCAATCTTGTCATTATGCTCCAAAGTCACGTTGGACGGTACCAACTATAATGACTGGATCCGTAACATCAAGATGGCTCTGAGGTTTGAACATAAAGAGTATGTTCTAGAAACCGAGCTGGTTGAAATTGACCATGATAATGCTACTCCCAAAGAAATCACTCAATACGCAAAACATACTGATGATGCAACCAAAGTGGCTTGCATCATGATAGCTACAATGAACCCAGAGTTGCAAAGAATATATGAAGACTACTGGCCCTATGAAATGCACAAAGAGCTGGCGGAAAAGTTCCGCAAGCAGGAGCGCATTGAGAGGCGCGAGGTAGTCAAAGCTTTCACTAATGCAAAGCCTAGAGATGGAGAGTCCATTTGCAACCACGTGCAGAGAATGCAAGGGTACGTGGAAAGGCTCCGGAAGCTTGAGATGCCGGTTCACGAGGATTTGGCTGTAGACATAGTGCTGAATTCTCTGCCTAGTTCATATGACCAGTTCACACTGGCGTATCATCTGAACAACTCACAGGCCACTCTGGCCGAACTGCATCGCATGCTCCGCACCGCCGAGGACGGAATGAAGGGTAAGAGTATACCCGCTGCTAATCAAGCCGTCCTGGCAATTGCTGGTGGAAAAGGGAAGAAGAGAAAGGGCCCTCCTAAACAGAATTGGAGGGAAAAGGTGCATGTTGGATCGTCCAGCAGCGGCTCCAAACCCAAGACTTCTGGCATTCCTCATAATGCCAATCCCAAGGAGGCAGAGTGCTTCTATTGCAAGGAACGGGGCCATTGGAAGAGAAGCTGCCCTACATACCTGCAAGACTTGAAGGATGGCAAAGTCAAGCCAACTTCAGCAGGTATTTACACTATCTTTAAAAACTCACCATCTTCCAGTTCTTGGGTCCTTGATACAGGATGTGGTTTTCACATTTGTTCTGATTTGCAGGGCCTAAGGGAAAGCAGGGAGGTGGAGCACGGTAGACTCAACCTGATCATGGGGAATAGGAGATCGTCGCCTGTGACCAAGATCGGGACTTATAGTTTAGTGCTCAGTAGTGGTGTTTGTTTAGAACTTATTAATTGTTGCTATTCGCCAGAAATGACAAGGAATATTATCTCATTTCATGCATTGTTTAGACAAGGATTACAGTTCTCGTTTGATAATAGTAATGGTTCCATTTCTGTTTTTCAAAATGGTATTTCTGTATTTACTGCTTTACCTTGTGATGGTGTGTATGAAACTGTGCAATGTGTAGACAATTTAGGTCATAGTGTAAACTTTATTGATTCTTCTAGTGGTGTAGAAAAGGCGTGCTTGTGGCACTGTCGTCTTGGGCACATTAACAAGAAACGCATCGCCCAACTCCAAAAGGATGGAGTGTTGGAATCATTCGACCTCAAATCGGATGATGTATGCGAGTCTTGTATTTTGGGCAAGATGACTAAATCACCATTCAAAGGGTCCTTTGAAAGAGGTGAAGGTCTTTTGGACATCATACACACAGATGTGTGTGGTCCCTTTAGATCTACCACAAAAGACGGCACGCGGTTCTACGTGACCTTCACTGACGATTTTAGTAGATACGGGTATATCTACTTAATCAAACACAAGTCAGACACCTTTGAAAAGTTCAAAGAGTTCAAAAATGAAGTTGAGAATCAATTGGGCAGGAAGATAAAGATGCTCAGGTCCGACAGAGGCGGAGAGTATCTCAGTATCGAGTTCCTAGACTATCTAAAGGAATGTGGAATAGTTTCACAGTTATCGCCTCCTCGAACACCACCGTTGAACGGTGTTGCCGAGAGACGTAACCGAACCTTATTAGACATGGTTCGTTCCATGATGAGTCGAGCTTCACTTCCCATTCACTTCTGGGGGTATGCCTTAGAGACTGCCGCCCATATCCTTAATCTTGTCCCTACGAAGAAGGTTGCTAAGACACCTCATGAGATGTGGACGGGGAAAGTTCCCTCATTAGCACATATCAAAGTCTGGGGTTGTGAGGCTTTCGTTAGACGAGAGACTCACGATAAACTCGCAGAGAGAAGCGAGAAATGTTTTTTCATTGGATATCCCAAACAGTCATTTGGATACCTGTTCTACAGACCAAGCGAGGACGTGGTCTTTGTAGCGAGACGGGGATTCTTTCGAGAGAGAGAACTCATATTCAAAGAGGACAGTGGGAGTACCATTGACCTTGAAGAAATTCAAGAGTTACCCGACAATGCAACCTTAGGAGAAACTAGCAACCAACAAGAGGAAGAAGTTCCTGTTGGTCCGACTGATATATCCTTACCTCTTAGGCGTTCCAGTAGAGTTAGCATGCCACCCGAGTTTTATGGATTCCATATAACTACGGATGGAGATACGTTTGTCAGTGATAGGACACTGATAAATTTGGATGAACCTGCTAACTACCGGGAAGCGGTGGCGGGCCCTGAGTCTGCTAAGTGGAAAGAGGCAATGGACAGCGAGATCAAGTCCATGTATGACAATCAAGTTTGGAACTTGGTTGACAATGTACCGGGTCGAAAGACAGTCGGGTGCAAATGGATCTTCAAGAAGAAGACCGACATGGACGGAAAGGTACACACTTTCAAAGCAAGACTGGTTGCGAAGGGCTTTACTCAAACCCCAGGGATTGACTATGATGAGACCTTCTCACCAGTGGCTAAGATAAAGTCAATTAGGATTATGCTGGCCATAGCTGCATTTCATGATTATGAAATTTGGCAGATGGACGTCAAAACCGCTTTCCTTAATGGAAAGTTGACTGAGGATGTTTACATGAATCAGCCAGAGGGTTTTGTTGATGCAAAGTATCCTGACAAAGTGTGTAAGCTTGAGAAATCCATCTATGGATTAAAACAAGCTTCTCGCAGCTGGAATCTTTGTTTCCACGAGAAAGTCAAAGAATTTGGTTTCTCTAGGAGCGAGGATGAGTCTTGTGTATATGTCAAAGCTAGTGGGAGTATAGTCACCTTCCTGGTGCTGTATGTAGATGACATACTGCTCATGGGAAACGACGTCCCGACTTTGCAAGATGTCAAGTCTTGGCTCGGGAAGTGTTTTGCCATGAAAGACCTAGGAGAGGCAGCCTATATTCTCGGGATAAGAATATTAAGAGATAGGAAGAAAAGACTAATTGGACTTAGTCAGAGTACATACTTGGACAAGGCACTGAAAAGATTTAGTATGGAAAATTCCAAGAAGGGAGAGCTACCAATGCAAAGTAATGCTAAGCTGAGTAAGACTCAGAGTCCAAGTACAGACGAGGAAATTGCGGACATGAGTCGGGTACCTTATGCTTCGGCTGTGGGGTCGATCATGTATGCCATGACGTGTACTCGTCCCGACGTGGCCTTTGCCTTGAGCATGGTCAGTCGATACCAGGGGAACCCTGGTAGGGCACATTGGACAGCGGTCAAAAACATACTCAAGTATCTGCGCAAGACGAAGAACTTTGTCTTAGTCCTTGGTGGCAGTGATACCTTGAGAGTTGACGGGTATACTGATGCCAGCTTTCAGACAGATAGAGACAATGGTCGGTCTCAGTCAGGCTGGGTATTCCTGTTGAACGGGGGAGCAGTGACTTGGAAAAGTTCCAAGCAAGAGACGGTGGCTGATTCAACGTGCGAATCAGAGTACATCGCAGCGAGTGAAGCGGCAAAAGAAGCGGCTTGGCTGAAGAACTTCATCGGTGACCTTGGAGTAGTCCCGAGTATTCAGGAGCCTGTGGAACTTTTCTGCGATAATGAAGGAGCGGTTGCTTTGACAAAGGAACCGAGAGATCATGGAAAGTCCAGACACATCGACAGAAAGTACCACTACATAAGACATAAGGTAGAAGAAGGTCACCTCGTAGTGAAGAGGGTATCATCAGAAGATAATCCTGCAGATCCATTGACAAAGGCTCTGAGTAGGATTAAGCACTATCAGCATGCACGACGCATAGGATTAACAGATGATATTAGTTTTTTGTAATTAGATAGGATTTTGAAACTTATTACAATATAAATGTAATTGACTTTGGTGAATTAATAATATAGTTTTGTTGATGAGTATTTGATACTGCCTTTTGTCGATTGTTTATTATTGTGTTTCATTTTGCATGTTTACTTCCTAAATAATATTGTATTATTTAAATATCCACAGTCGCTCATGCTTCTTAGGGAGTAAGTATGAATGAAGACTGTCATGAATTGTTTTGTAGATTGTCTAATGAGTTAGACATAGCAATAAGATTGCTACAATATTCATGAGTACTTAGAAAATAGGGATTTGAGTATTGGATAAACCCACGCTCAACTGATTGCTTCATGGATTTCATCATAAGCAATGTTGAGACGATAACATCTTTTGATCTTTAAGTAGAGACATATAAGTTATGTTTTACCAAGCGGTTGTTCATTGACAATGCGAAAACGCATCGGTAACACGGTGTTATAAAACGTGTTGTTGTGAATGATTTGACTAGTAAAAGACATAAGTATATGAGTCAAAACTTATTCGTCCCTTGACCCTGTCGGGAAAACAGATATCTGTAGGCCTCTCGATGATTTTGAAGTTGACTGAAGGGTTGGCCAACCAGGACTAAATTGACATGGTCAATTGGTAGTCTTAAAGTCATATGCAAATCAGAAATCGGGAAACAGAGAATCAGACAAGGATTGATCTTAATCCATGTCCTGAGTCTGAAAAATATCTTGTTGGACGGAGGATCATCTGATCACTTATCTTTGGACAGAACTGACTAGGTCAGAGTTCGACATCAGTTTCTAGGAAGCTACAGTTGCTAATTAATTAGAGGGTAAATTGGTAATTTTAGTCATAGACTTATCCAAGTGGGAGACTGTTGGATTAGGTGTCTAAGCCATGACTAATAATTAGTATTTATCCAATTAATAGAAGCAAAGTCCATTTGGGTTGCCCTCATAGTTGGAGGATTGGCAGAAAGTCCGGTAGAGAGAAAGGTTGATTTATTATGTGATTAATAAATCAATAGAAATTAAATAAATAGTTTATTAATATATTTAAGTGTTAATATATTAATTAGAAACTATAATAATTAATTAGAAATTTTTCTGGAATTAATTGGAATTAATTTGGCAGTTAAATTGATTAATTAAAGGTGCAGGGACTAAAACTGTAATTATTCGATAGTTGAGTAAGTGGCAGTGTTAGTGACTATGTGGTGGTCGAAAAAATATATATAGATATGTATATTTTCGAAATATATATATATATATATTATAGATAAATGGTGTTTGAATGATTAAAATAATAGTTTATCTTAATTCGAATTCAAAAAGGCTTATCTGTAACGATTATCTGATCACCACATGGAGGCTATAAATAGGGAGGCTCACCCTAACCCTAAGGCCACGATTTTTACCCTCTTTCTCTCTAGAATTTCGGCCAAGATACCTTCTGCTGGGTGTGACTGCATTTGAGGCAAGAGATCTCTGTTGCTTTGCTTCCAAGATTCACTAAAGGTTAGTTTTTCTTGATCTTTCTTTTTAGTTTATTATTTCTGGCCTACTAGGAATTGTTATATGTTTAATTAGAAGAAAAACTTAGATCTATATATAGGTTGCATGTGAACTTAGGAATCTTAGTTCATAGTTGCAGAAAACCTTTCAATCCGTAAGACTTTGTCCCGTACCTATAATATCAATCATTTTTACAATGATTATAGGTTAACAGCTATTCTAATTGACTCTAATGCATAAGAGTTCAATATAGTATCAATACAAACAATGTCTAGATAATAAACTTTCCGTTTACTATCTTTTTATGAATTTCACTATTCACCGAGGCATTCGTATTGATCTACAGTGCCCCCGAGGAGTCGAAAACTCAATTTAAAAATTTTCCCATACTTTTCAAACCATTTGGGACTTATGATTTAAGTTTGAGGTAAATCGGACAAGCCAAACAAAAGTTAGCATTTCTGATCCCCTGCCTGGAGGCGCACTGCGCCTAGATTAGGGCGCACTGCGCCCTGCGCCTGTGCAGCCTCCTGACCAGTCGCGATTTGTGCACTGTAGCATGCAGTTTTGGCCTATTAAGTCCTTAATGCTGTTCTTAATCGTTTGGGGTTCATTATTAGGCTAAAACCTTCGATTAACACAATGTTTTTAACCATTGAAACCAACTCAATCAATCAAATGAAGGATTAGGGTTCTTAGTTCCAAAAACCCTAAAACTTCAAATTTAACAATTTCAATGGTTTCAATGTCAAGTTCTTATCTAATGAACATGTATAAGTGCAGAAATCATATACAAACTATATAGACTTCACTGAAATTGCTAATTTCAGTTTACCCACAAAAATCCACCAAGAACAAATCAAGCTAGAACTTGAAATACTTACTTCCAAAGCTTCCAAACCTTCAATTCCAATGCTATAATCCGATTTCTAGTTTTATATCATCAAGATCATTCCAATTTCTGCAATATCCACAAAACGAAAACCCTCCCATAGCTCTCAAAAATCTGCACAAATGGGAGAAGCTTCCATCCTTTTATACCTCCAGAAATTGCAGTTTAGTCCTTGGAGTTGTATTTATTGAACTTTTGCCACAATTAACAATATTTATGACAAAAATCAGATTTTTATAACATTTTAAGTCCACAACTCAAAATATTATTACAAGGCAAATCCTTTTCTGTCCAAAAGACCAAATTACCCTTCTACGGTAAAATGACCAATTTACCCTTTTTATTATAATTACATAATAAAACAATACCTTGGCGTTACAAATTCTCCCCTCCTTCAAGAGATTTCGTCCCCGAAATCATGCAAAGAGTTGAGGGTATTTTTCTCTCATTTCACTTTCGGTCTTCCACGTCATGTCGGAACCTCTGTGATGACGCCAAAGCACTTTCACCATGCCGATCTTCTTGTTTCGCAGTTGTCTTACCTTTCGGTCTAGCACCCTCTCGGGTTGTTCCGGGTATCTCAACTTGTCATCCACTTCAATTTCAGCAATAGGTACTTGTTGAGATTTATCGAATAAGGTCTTCCTCAAATGGGACACATGAAATACATCATGTATACCATGAAGTTCATCAGGTAACTCCAATCTATACGCTACGGCTCCAACTCTTTGGGATATACGGAAAGGTCCAATGAAGCGAGGACTCAATTTCCCTTTCTTCCCGAAACGAATCAAGCCTTTCCAAGGGGATACTTTGAGCATTACCATGTCTCCTAGTTGGAATTCTATCGGTTTCACCCGTTTATCTGCGTACTGTTTCTGTCGGTTCTGAGCTACCTGCAAGTTTTCTCGAATTTGTTTGATCTTTTCTTCCGTCTGTGCTACAATTTCGGGTCCAGCCAACGGCTTTTCCCCAACTTCAGTCCAGCAAGTCGGAGTACGACACGGTGCTCCATATAATGCTTCATACGGGGCCATCTGAATGCTGGAATGATAGCTGTTATTGTACGCGAATTCTACCAAAGGCAAATGATCTTCCCAGCTTCCACCAAAGTCAATTACACAGGTTCTTAGCTTGTCTTCCAAAGTTTGAATAGTTCTTTCACTTTGGCCATCGGTCTGCGGGTGATATGCAGTACTCATGAGTACTTTTGAACCCAATCGCTTTTGAAGACTTTGCCAAAACCGGGAAGTAAATCTGCTATCTCGATCCGACACAATCGATGCTGGTAATCCATGTCGACATAACACCTCATCTATGTAGATTTTTGCCAGTTGATCCACCCTGTACTTCTCGCTAATCGGTATGAATTGTGCTGATTTTGTCAATCGATCAACAATTACCCACACCGAATCATGACCTCGCGGTGTCCGCGGCAACTTTGTTACAAAATCCATAGTGATATGGTCCCACTTCTTCTCTGGAATCGGCAATGGTTGGATTTCTGCATACGATTTCTGATGGTTTGACTTCACTTGCAGACATGTCAAACATCTTTCTACATATCTTCCAACATCTCTTTTCATTCCGGGCCACCAGTACAACGGTTTTAACGTCCGGTACATCTTGGTACTACCCTGATGAACTGCGTATCGGCTACAGTGTGCATCCTCTAGAAGCAAGTTCCGCACTTCTCCTTGTTTTGGGACCCACACGCGACCTCTAAAGGTTTTTAATTTCTGTGCATTTTCTTCCAGATGTTTCAAATACCTAACCATTCGCTCGCTTTTTACATGTTCAGGCTTGCACGCCTCTTCCTGTGCCAAACGGATCAATTCTGGTAACCGGCTTGCTACACCCATACACGCGGATGTAACTTTCAATGGTGCTTCTTTCCGGCTTGGAGCATCTGCCACCACATTCGCCTTGCCAGGGTGGTACCGAATTTCAAAGTCAAAGTCTTTAAGTAGATCCATCCACCTTTGCTGTCGCATGTTAAGCTCTTTTTGATCAAATAAATACTTCAAACTTTTGTGGTCCGTATAGACAACAAATTTCACACCATATAAATAGTGTCTCCATAGCTTCAATGCTAAAACCACCGCAGCTAATTCCAGGTCATGAACTGGATACTTCTTTTCAGCGTCTTTTAGTTGGCGGGACGCATAAGCTATTACCCGACCTTTCTGCATTAATACACATCCAAGGCCAACTCTTGAAGCATCACTGTAGATCACATACTCTTCTCCTTTTTGCGGTAGTGTTAACACTGGTGCTTCACACAAGGTTTGTTTCAACCTTTGGAAAGCTTCTTGCTGTTTTTCCGCCCACGTGAACTTTTCGCCTTTCTTGGTCAACTTGGTCAACGGGACAGCTATCGAGGAAAAATTTTCGACAAATCTTCTGTAATAGCCTGCCAAACCAAGGAAACTTCGTACTTTAGTTGGACTTCGAGGCGGTTCCCACTTCATCACGGCTTCAACTTTTGCTGGGTCGACTTTCACCCCTTCGGCATTAATTACATGGCCAAGAAATTGAACTTCTCTTAGCCAAAATTCACACTTGGAGAATTTTGCATACAGTTTTTCTCGGCGAAGCAACTCCAACACTTGTCGCAGGTGCACTTCATGCTCGGCTTGGCTCCGCGAGTACACCAAGATATCATCTATAAATACTATCACCGATGTATCAAGGAACGGTCGACACACCCGGTTCATAAGATCCATGAATACGGCCGGAGCATTGGTTAACCCGAAAGGCATCACCAAAAACTCATAATGACCGTATCGTGTGCGAAAAGCTGTCTTTGGAACGTCAGATTCCCGTATCTTAAACTGATGGTAACCCGACCTCAGGTCAATTTTTGAAAAATAGGATACTCCTTGTAGCTGGTCGAAAAAATCATCAATTCGTGGGAGCAGATACTTATTCTTCACCGTGATCTTGTTCAGTTCCCGATAGTCAATATACATGCGCATTGACCCATCTTTCTTCTTAACAAATTGGATAGGGGCTCCCCAAGGCGATGTACTCGGTCTGATGAAACCCCTGTCTAACAATTCTTCCAGTTGCTTTCGCAGTTCCACCATCTCTGAAGGTGCTAAACGATATGGAGCTCGAGCAACAGGAGCAGCTCCCGGAATCAGTTCAATCGTGAACTCAACCTGTCGATCTGGTGGCAACCCTGGAAGTTCATCTGGAAACACATCTGGGAACTCGTTTACCACGTTTACATTCGCTACTCCCACTTTAACTGGTTTAGTCACCGCTACATAGGCCAAATAAGACATCCCTCCTTTACTAATACAGCTTCTGGCTTGAGCAAAGGAGATAACTGGCATTCTCAACCAAGGTCGTTCACCCTGAATCTTTATCCATTCCCCATCCGGTGTTAATACCGTGATGTTTTTATTTCTACAATCCATGTTGGCATAATTCGTTGCCAACCAATCCATCCCCACAATTACACCAAATTCATTGGTAGTCATCGGCTTCAAATCTATAGGGAAAGTGGTCCCGTAGATTTTAAGCTGACAACCTTCCAAGTGTTCAGAAACCCAAACATATCTGCCGTCCGCTATGGCTACTTCCAAGCTTTCATCCATTGGGGTTAACGGTACATTCAGGCGGGACAACAAAGACTCCGAGACAAAACAGTGTGTAGCCCCTGGATCAAATATAACATATACAGGTATGGAGTTGAGAGTGAAGATACCTGTAACCACATCTGTCTTCTCACGGGCTTCCTCAACGGTCATTTGGAAAGCTCGCGAAGCTACCGGTCTTCCTCGGTTCTTCACTTCCTCTTTCTTTCCACCCTGATCCATTCTGGATTTATCACTAAAGGCTCCAGATTTCAACTCGGGACAGTTCGGACGAATGTGATCCGTAGCTCCACATTGGTAACACCTACGCTCCGCCCGACACTCCCGTGTAGTGTGACCCGTTTTTCCACAGTTTCGGCAGCTAACTGATGCAGTATCAATCCGATAGCTCCCTGTGTGTCTTTTTCTACACTTTTCACACCACTTTCCTTCGTCTTTCTGACCTTTACCCTTAGACCGAGTTTGTTGCGACTTTTTCTGAGGCGTCCAACCCTGGTCTTCCGCCTTTCTTTTTGTTTCAACAGCTTTATTTTCGTCTTCTTGTCGCTTCAACTCTGTCTCCCTTACTGTGGCTCGATCCACCACTTGCCTGAAAGTAGACAGTTTCAGTGGTTGTACAATTTCTCTGATTCGGGTCGTTAGCCCCCAAACATATTTATCAATCTTCCTCTTTTCAGTATTGACATGGTGTTCTGCAAATCATGCTTTCTCCAGAAAACTCAAAGTGTACTCTTGGACGGATTGGGAACCTTGTTCCATGTGCAGAAATTCGTCCTCCAACTTCTTTATAGCTACTTCTGAGCAGTATTCTTCATTGAACTTAGCCTTGAATTGTTCCCAAGGTACCGATTGGGATGAATCAAGATCCAATGATTTGTAGTAAATTTGCCACCAATGTAGGGCATTGCTTGTGAGTTGATTTGTGGCAAATTCTACCTTGTCCTCATCCGCACATTTGCTAACCCGAAACACCTTCTCGATATGCATTATCCACTCCATAGCTTGGACTGGATTATCTGTCCCTGAAAACTCTTTTGGCTTACAACCAAGGAAAGCTTTGTAAGTACATCCGACTTTCTTTGTAGAAGCTTCCCCGCCTTGAGTTTCTTTTATTACCCGAGCACGATTTTCTCCCTGGCTTTCATCTTCCGGCTGCCTGTAATAAATACTTTTTGCAGCCTCTTCACTAGGATTAGGATTGGCATTCGGGTTAGGATTGCCACTTGGATTGAGGTTATTCATTAACGTAGGCATCATTTGCCTAACCACTTCTTCCACTATTGCCCGAATATCAGGTGGATTTTCTCCCACCGGTTCCCTTGCTGGTGCTCTTGCTCTTCGTCCCACAGAACCGCGTGAACGGGCTGGTCCACTTCTTGAGGTTCCATGCGAATTTGCACCAGTGGGATTACTCCTTGTATTTCTCATACTTCAAAATTCAGCAAACCGTTAGATTACATATATAATAACAAACTTATATATATATCTAACAGTCCATTTGTCTGTGTTTATCTCAAGGTTTAAGTCCAGGAATCTAATCTAAGACACCTAGTTCACTTAAACAACGGCTCTGATACCAACTTGTAACACCCGACTTATTAACAAAACACCCCAATTTTTTTTTTATTTTTCAAACCAAATATTTTACAATCAAACCATAAGTATGGGGTATTAGTTAACACAATACGAGTACAAGTGTATCTCGAAGTACAATACATATAAATATTATACATTATTCAAGCCGGGTAGTCACTTCACATCCTAAGTCCTCAGTCTAGGACTTTATCTTTCCTTTTGGCGGGATCACGCTCACCTACAGGGACATATCAAATAAACTATGAGCTATAAAGCCCAATGAGTAATCAAATAGACTATAACATGTATAAGAATAAAATTCTCTATACAAAATAAATATGCATTATCTCATAACACAAGATCATGTATGGCTCACGGGTTTGTCCTGCTTTTGCCTAGACTCACGGCTCCGTTCTTGTCATCTCAATGACTCACGGCTTATCCGGTATTGTCTTTTCAAGGTTTGACTCACAGCTCCGTTCTTGTCTATCGTAGACTCACGGGTTATCTGCTATTGTCGTAACATTATTGTTGACTCACAGCTCCGTTCTTGTCTATATCAGACTCACGGCTTATCTGGTATTGTCATTTATTTCATCATGAAATCTATCAATTTTCGTCCCCAAAATTGTTCCCATCTGCAGCTGCTCGTCTAATATATATATATATCACATCGGATATAAGTGATTACTCACCTGAATGCTTGCTACTGCTAGCTTTCGTTGCTTCTTGCCTTCCAATGTAATCTGTAAGACTTTGTCTCGTACCTATAATATCAATCATTTTTACAATGACTATAGGTTAACAGCCATTCTAATTGACTCTAATGCATAAGAGTTCAATATAGCATCAATGCAAACAATGTCTAGATAATAAACTTTCCGTTTACTATCTTTTTATGAATTTCACTATTCACCGAGGCATTCGTATTGATCTACAGTGCCCCCGAGGAGTCGAAAACTCAATTTAAAAATTTTCCCATACTTTTCAAACCATTTGGGACTTATGATTTAAGTTTGAGGTAAATCGGACAAGCCAAACAAAAGTTAGCATTTCTGATCCCCTGCCTGGAGGCGCACTGTTCCTAGATTAGGGCGCACTGCGCCCTGCGCCTGTGCAGCCTCCAGACCATTCGCGATTTGTGCACTGTAGCATGCAAGTCCTTAATGCTGTTCTTAATCGTTTGGGGTTCATTCTTAGGCTAAAACCTTCGATTAACACAAGGTTTTTAACCATTGAAACCAACTCAATCAATCAAAGGAAGGATTAGGGTTCTTAGTTCCAAAAACCCTAAAACTTCAAATTCAACAATTTCAATGGTTTCAATGTCAAGTTCTTATCTAATGAACATGTATAAGTGCAGAAATCATATACAAACTATATAGACTTCACTGAAATTGCTAATTTCAGTTTACCCACAAAAATCCACCAAGAACAAATCAAGCTAGAACTTGAAATACTTACTTCCAAAGCTTCCAAACCTTCAATTCCAATGCTATAATCCGATTTCTAGTTTTATATCATCAAGATCATTCCAATTTCTGCAATATCCACAAAACGAAAACCCTCCCGTAGCTCTCAAAAATCTGCACAAATAGGAGAAGCTTCCATCCTTTTATATCTCCAAAAATTGCAGTTTAGTCCTTGGAGTTGTATTTATTGAACTTTTGCCACAATTAACAATATTTATGACAAAAATCAGATTTTTATAACATTTTAAGTCCACAACTCAAAATATTATTACAAGGCAAATCCTTTTCTGTCCAAAAGACCAAATTACCCTTCTAAGGTAAAATGACCAATTTACCCTTTTTATTATAATTACATAATAAAACAATACCTTGGCGTTACAATTCTTTAGTGTCTTCTTGAGAAAATTTTGTTGGAATTCGATCACATAAACACATAACACATGCAGCGGAAGACTAACAAGATCAAATCACATAATATCCATTAACAAAGTTCAGTCATGCAGTTCATATTAGTTACAGCTACTTCAAAAATTAAACCGAATGTACCTCAATAGATCTCCTAACTTTGATTCATGTTGATAGCACCTTGCATTAGATTAACAGAACCCAAAGTAGAATCCCTCTAGCAACTCATACCCAGAAACTCCAGATAACCAGACAAATCAGAACTTCTACTTGGGAAGGAGGAAGAAATCTCAAACCCTAGAGAGGGATGAGAATTATGTAGAAAAGGGAGAGAGGAGTGGAGTTGGTGGCTCATTTGAGATGAGGGATGTCTTAGGGTTGAACCCCAATGCCTCTATTTATAGTGCAAGGCTCCTAGGGTTTCAAACTTAGAAGCCTTTTGGCGGCCGCACCCCTAGACTTGTTTCCATTGATTAAACCTTTAATCAATTACAATCTAGTCCCTTTAATTGATTCTAAATTAATTCTATATTAATTTATCAATTAATTTATGGATCTAGTTTTTAATTAATTAATTTATCAATAAATTAATAAACTAATCACCATTTCTTTAATTCCTTTTAACTATGTCTTTTTTTTTTCTGGGTCATGAGGGTAACCCAAAAGGACTTCTGCCATTATTATAGCTTATGTTTAGAGCTTAATACTTATAGCTCATGGGTTATGACTTATGGCGTATGTCATATAGCTTATGACTTATGACTTATGGCATATGGTTTACAATTTATAGCTTATAGCTTAAGGCTTAAAGCTTAAAACTTAAGGCTTATGGTTTATAGCTTATGACTTATGGCTTATAGCTTATGGCTTATGACTTATGACTTTTGGCTTATGGCTTATAACTTATAACTTATGGCTTATGGCTTATGTATTATGTTATATGGCTTAGGTCTTAAGACATAAGGCTTGTGACTTGGGGTTTGAGGATTAGGGCTTATGCCTATCGCTTAGGGTTATGGTGTATGGCTTATGTATTGGCCAAAAGGCTTGAGGCTTAGGGCTTATGCTTAGGGTTTAAGGATTATGGCTTATGGCTTATGTCATATGACTAATGGCTTATGGGTTTGACTAATGGCTTATGGGTTTCGGCTTAAGGCTTAAGGCTTAAGGATTTCAGAGTTATGTCTTAGGGTTTAAGGTTTATGGCTTATAATATGGGTCTCAAGTCTTATAGCTTCTAGCTTAGGGCATAAGGCTTATGGCTTAAGGCTTAAGGCTTAGGGCCTAGGGCTTATGTCTTATGACTTATGGCTTATGACTTAAGGCATGCGAAATATGGCTTATGTAATATGACTTATGTGTGTGTTTATGTATGTCTATGTGTATATATAAGTGTATGATGATGGCATATGCCTAATGTCGTAGGGCTTAGTGCTCAAGGCTTATGCCTTATGGTTTAGCGCTTAGGGTTTATGGCTTATGCCATATGGCTTAGGGCTTAAGGATTATAAGGTATGTGCCTTAAGGCTTAGGGTTTATGGTTTCTAGCTTAGGTTTTAAGGGTTATGAGTTAGTGGTTATGGCTTAGGTCTTGGGGCATACGACCTGAGGCCTATGGCTTATGCCTAGGGCTTATGCCTAGGGCTTAGGGCTTATGGCTTATGCCTTACGGGTTAAAGCTTATAACTTATGACTTAGGGATTATTGCTTAAGTCTTAACGCTTAAGTATTAGGGCCTCACGACTTATGTCTTATGGCTTATGCCCTATGTCTTATGGCTTAGCTATGTGCTTATGGCTTAACGCGGTTTACAAGCAAAATTAAAAAAAAAACTTAATATGCAATTTCACTAATTTTTCCATTTATTAGCAACAAATATTTTGAAATGCCATTATAAGTAATATATTTATAGCACATAAATGATACGCCATTCAATATTTATTTTGTATTAAAAATTGTCTTTCTTTTCTTTATTTTAAACAACAAAATTTCAAATACTAAACTTAATTTTCTGTCATCCCTCCTATATTCTTTGACCGAAAATTTCAATTTTCGATTGGCGCACTTTAATTCACCCATCCCAAAATTTTTAGAATTTTAGACCCAACCGTAACCACAATCTATCGAACCACCACGCTCTCACCACCATTGCGTTAATCGCGACTGTGAATTGATTGTACCCTAACTCTCCCTCTTTCACTCGATTTTATTCTGTTCATTTGATTTAAATCTCTATTGTCTTCTGGTTCTTTTGAATTAAATCTACCAGGTATAAAATTCCTAATTTGATTTTTCTTTCTTTTGCAGGTTCAAAGAATTTCAAGAGGTTTAAAGAAATCGGCGTTATCTTTTCCCCTCCCGATCATTTTTTCTTCATGATTCATCTTCCCTATCCAGGTGGTTACAGTTTCTAAGCCCTCCCTTCATTACAGAGAACTGAGAACTTGAGATAACCTGTAGATATTTATATGATATTTAGTCTTGATTTGAATCTCGATTTTATTCATGATCTTTTGTTTTAAATCTACCCGGTACAGAATTCGTAATTTGATTTGACTCTCTTTTGTAGGTTTCGAAGAATTTAAAGGAGTTTGAAGAAATCAGCCTTATCTGATCCCCTCCCGGTAATGTTTCATCACATTACAGGGAACTTGAGACAACCTGAAGGTATTTATATCACTTTTAGTCTACTTTATTTGTTATTTGATCTAAGATTGAAGCAAAAGCTTATCTCAATCAACATGGTGGGTACTTTTAACAATTTCTTCGGCACAAATGACCATCATCACTGGCAAGTCTCAAACGTTTTTTTTTTGTAATTTGTTTTGTCTATTAATCATGAATCATAAGTTCTCTTCTGTTTGACCTAGATCATGATGTTGTTTACATAAGTTTTCAATAAAATTTACTACATAACTCATGGACATCTTTGTTAATTACTTGGCTTTGAACCTAATTGAACTATTAAACCTCACAATTTACTACCACTTTGATATGGGATCTAATTAGATGCTATATGTGTGTGTGTGATTAAGAATGGCAATGATGATTCAATAGCACATATGATCCTATAATGGCAACAGGTTAGTTAAATGCTTTGATTGTTAACGAGGCTAAAATCCACCAAGATGATGGGATCAGGGTAAGAAGTGGTAGATTCAAAAAATATTTAAATATATAAATTGCTTTTAGAATTAAAGAAGTGAACCATTTTGGTGTTGATATTTCTTTCAATGTTTGATACCAAAAGTTTTTTGTTGGTACAGCTAGCAGGTCCAACATCCACTCAAAAGATTGAATTTCAAAATTATAAGAAGCAGAAAAGATGTTATACAACGATAGATGGCATGGTGAAGCCTTCAAGTTTTTTGTTGGTTTATGTTTTGGTTATGAACAAGATAGAATCATTTTTCATTAGATGTTCTATAGTTATGTTTTGATTTAAGTTTTTCTTTACTATGTAAATTGACACCTTATGTGTGTGTGTATATATATATATATATATATATATATATATATATATATATATATATATATATATATATATATTATTATTATTATTATTATTATTATTATTATTATTCTCTTTTATCTTATTTACTTTCATATTTATTTGTAACATTTGTTAAAAAGATGTGGCTAATATCCATTATTAGAGATGTTCATGTGTGTCTAAAGGATGAAAAATGTTTTGCTTAACATACTTTTATGTGACTAAAAATAGCCACCTTGACAATGATTGTGTCTACAATGCTTTTTTAGTCATGTTTTACTCTAATAGACGTGACTAAAGGGTAAATAACATTACACATTGTAAATAATTATGTGTCAAAAAGACAAACAATGTCATGCTAATAAAAGTTCATGTGACTAAATATTACCAAACGTCACATGAACAATAATTTCAATTTACCATTGGATGACCGGTAGTTACTATCTTAAAATACTTGTGTGTCTACAAAGAGGTTATGGTTACAGTCATTTGAAATAACGCTGTATTACGACACATTTGGCCATTGTTTCCTTAATTCCCTGTGTCTAAAGTCTCAAATAAGAAATTGTTTTGTGACTAAAAAATAGCAACGACCTTGGTTAAAAAAACTTCACGTTATAATTGGATGATATATAATCACTAGCAATATTTACATGTGTGTTTGAAAAGACTTTATAGCCACACTTATTTGACAAAATGCTTTATTACAACACTTTTGGCCAGGCATTCCTTAATTTCATGTGTCTAACATGTCAAATAATGTGTCTAAACCAACGCAACGACCATGGTCATATGAAGTTCATGTGTCCAATCATGAACGCTAGTCACTATCGAAATTTACATGTGTGTCTATAAACAGTTTATGGCCACGGTTATTGAAAAAAATACTTGTTACAACAACACTTTTGGTCACGGTTTGGATAATTGTATGTGACTAAAGCCTCAATAATTGAGTTTAGTGTGACTAAACAATAGTAAACGCCACATATTAAATTGATTCACGTCGTCATTCAATTCAAAATAGCCACCATCAAAAACCAGTTGTGTGTCTACAAACATTTTTTAGCCACACTTTTAGTCGAAATGCTTCATTAAGTTAACAAATATTCATACCAATTAGTCACGCTTTTTAGATACGGTCACGGTTTTTCTGTTGATACAACCACACAAAACTAATGTAGTCGTATGGTATTTAAAATGGCACGACCTTTGGTCACATTTCGAATGAAAAAAATATCGTGTGACTAAAGACATATAACCACGGTTTTTTTGTGTGGCTATATCCGTTTCGTGTACTAGTGATAACACATGCAGAGGAAGACTAACAAGATCTTTACTTCTAATAAAACACTATTATGCCTGCCACATGGCACCCTATTACGAGTCCTCAAGGTTTTTTTTCCTGCTCTTCATCCTCACCCCTTCATACGTTACACACTCCTTATTAATTCACCTTATTAATTCTTGCCATATAACATCCATAATTGCAAGAGTTACGGATTCAGCCTACAAATCAACAACTAATTTCCTTAATTTTGGTTTAGATCATCAATAATCATGAAGGAGTGTCTACCTACAAATCAGGTACCAATCGTCTTCTTTTTCAAACCTTGAACTTCAAGAAAGATATGTATGTGCTTAAAGCCAATCACGAAGTTTTATTTTGTTACTTGATCGACAAACGAAATTAAAGTTTCTGGCCACTTTGTAATGGGTTATGAGAATGAATAGTAAGTTATAATGTTCTATTGGAAAAATATAGACACAATGTGGTGGGTGATTTTTAAATTAGTTGAATATTGATGTTTGTGTCGTCATTTTCAGGCATGTTTAATAGTTGGACTTCGATCTGTTCAGAATCAAGGTGTTGATAATACTAGCGAGGTCAATTGCCTTAACATAACGGGTTTTCTTTGTATTGAATCTGGATTCGAATGTCTCAACTCCCAAGCAAGAATCACCGGTAATATTGGCTTAACGGACTAATTAATATTTTCATATGGGATTTTTTCTGGTATCTCAATCTCTTTTTTCTTCAAATGGTTTGATGTGGATGATTCTAATCTAGATTCTTTTGTAACAATCCATGATAATTGTATGAATTTAGGGATTGCATTAAAGGTGTTCGATAAAATGTCTAAGACAAATGTAATTACATGATTAGTTACTAGAGTCTTTGTTTTGGTTTAGTGATAAAATTTTAACAAATTATCACACTATAGCTTAGTAGTTTACATATTACAGTAGACATAATTTTTTGTTTGTATTATTTTGTTACAAGTGCTTATGTTTGTTGGTATTGGTATAAACGCTAACGTAATTGGAGCTACAATTTATGATGGTCAATTTATGGGAGAGAATCAGTCTATTTAAGAGGTTACTGATGTGATTTTGTTACTTCAAAACCGAGTCATGTGCATGGTTGGAGCAAAATGGTTGCTCAAAGTGATTGTACCGATCAAAGGGGCCAAAATGCCCGGTGTACCTGGCCAAGAAAATGATGCCATAATTATTGGTTGTACACTTGCAGCAGGAAATTGCTTATCACCTATTATTTTTCATGTTGATCATACTAAAACGTCATTAATTGCATTGTTTGGTTTGGGTAAAGCATACAAAAGTATGTTGACATGATGCCTTATTAAAGTGGTTTATCAATTATCTATATTCGTAGTGCTTTCAGAATTTGTAATGAAAAGGCTAGGCAAGCACTTAGTGACGTTTGATATTTGGCAAAGAAATGATGAAATTCAATTTCTACAAAAAGGTTTTCTTCAATATTCTAGGAGGTTCTATTGAGCTCGAATTCAACATCAAAGAAGAAGCTCATAAGAATTTCCTGCTCATTATTTTTACTAACCTATTAAAGTAAAAAAAAAATTTGGGCATAATTTAAATGCAAAGTGCATGAATTAGGTACAATAGTTAGTTAAAATAAGCAAATGAAAGTAAGGATTTTAGATCTGATTTGATGTTGCAGCTATTTAGTAGTAAAGACCTAGAAGTTTTTTATGAGCTTTATAGATAAATTTGGATATGATATTTCAAGTGTGTATAGATCAAATATGCTAAATTTTTCAATCTTTCTTTTGTTTCACCAATGTTCCCCATTTGAAGTACCATAGGTGCATTTGATTTCGAATTGAATAATTTATTTGAGTATATGATGTTATGACTATGGCTCTATGGAATTTTCATTTGTTAAAAAATTCTTTTGACTTTTACTTGGACAAAAACTATATAACTTACTTGAATTGCTAAAATTTATGTTAAAATATTGACGACTAATAGAGCCACTATTTGTGCTCCTAACATTAAACACTAGCAAAATTCATGGTATGAAATGGAACTCTAAATACTTTTTTTTAATTAGATATTTTATCAAACTTTAATTTAAATTTATTGTTACTAATGATCATAATATTGAATATTATTGATTATTGATGTATGATATAGCCAAACGATACACTATTTCGGGGTATTTTATGTGGTCTAATGAGCAATTGGATATAAAGTTCAAATAGACAATTATAATGTATATCTATGTCAAAATCGTAAATTATATAATTTTGAACAAATTTATTATAATAAAGTTTTGCAAAAAAAGCAGATTAATTCTTAAAAATAGGGTACAAAAATACGTTTTTTTAGAAATGTCTTACAAAAAGAAAAACTAAAGTTTAGTCGATTAAAATTAAAAAGTGATATTCAAAACTTATATACAATAGTAAACTGTATAATTCCAACTTCTATCTTAAATAATACACAAATTAAATCACTCGACATCAGTAGATAATCATTATTTGATTTAGAAAATGATTCATCTGTTTAGAATAACTCTTTGTTCATATGAGATGTAGTTTAATACAAAGTCTTATTTGCTAAAGTCATGTGGCCAGTGAACCTATACATCGAATGCATAGATATAACTAAGTTGATCTATTTTGTTGGTTTTTGCTAATTGTATACAAATTGTGAGTTACATTAATCTTAATTCATGCATTTTTATTTGGATTGGAGTTATCAAATTAAAGATATTTAATATTGTTAATCATATAAATATTTTGTTGATTATGATGCTTTTTTGATTTCGACTATCTTTATTGATACATAGTTCACTTTCTAGGACTTCTTTTCACGGAACAAAAAGTAGCGATAAACTATTCAAAGAAAACCAATCATCCACTGTTGGATAAAACCATCCAAAAAACTATTGTTAAGATAAATTTAATCACCTTAGCTTATAGACTTATTTTATTGATAAGTTATATTTGTCGATATAAAGTTGGATTATATATGGATGAAAGAAATATGAAGTTTCATTTTACTTTCATTGTTTCTAAGAGAAGAAAATGAATATCTGAGTTCAAATAGTCTTTGATAATGAGACACTACTAGAGAAGTGGGTATTTAGCCACGAAAAATAACCACGCAAAATTTGCGTGGTTAAATAACCACGCAATTTCCACGCATCTGTTACACAACCTGAAACCCCAAATTTAGACACGCATTGGTGACGGAACAACCACGCATCAGAAATTCGTGGCTGTTGCGTGGTAAAATTAACAACGCGATAACCACGCATTGATTGAATGCGTGGTAATTGCGTGGTTAATATATCTAAATGCAAATTCGTGGCTGTTGCGTGGTAAAATTAACAACGCAATAGAAATGCACTGATTGAATGCGTGGTAAAACCGTGGTTAATATATATAAATGGAAAACAATAAATAAAGCATGGTTATGGCGTGGTTAAATAAACACGCAACTGCCACGAACGATGGTTTAAAATAAAAGGAAAATGGCTGGTTGTTATTGCGTGGTTAAATAATTTTTGGCCTTCAAAACACGAAAAATACGAAAACCTCGTGGTTATTGCGTGGTTAATTAGCCACACATTTACCACATATTGGCTTGTTGTGTGGTAAGTGCGTGGTCAATTAACCACGCAATAAACACAAAGATTTTTTTATTTTTCGTTTTTTTAAGGGTAAACATTATTTTTTTGGGTTCATTTTTTGCACATTCTTATTATACTTTATTATCTTTATATTTCTCATTTTATACGTAAATTCGAGTTACACACAAGCGTGTACACATTCCAAACCCGTTACTCATTTCAAGTTTTATCCTTTCAAGGTATATAAACGTATGTATGTGTGAGTTTATGGGTATAAGTATGTATGTATGTGTAAAGTATATGTATACGTGTGTATGTATGTGTTTATGAGTATGAATGTATGCACATCAATGTGTCGGTGTCTTAAAATCACAAGTGGTTATACACCTTGAAATGATAACGTTTAAAATGAACAATAGGTTTGGAAGGTGTACACGCTTGTATGTAAGTCGAATTTACGTATAAACTGAGAAATATAAAGATAATAAAGTATAATAAGGATGTGTAAAAAATAGACCCAAAAAAATAATGTTTGCCCATCAAAAATTGAAAAATAAAAACAATCCGTGTTTATTGCATGGCTAATTAACCACGCATATAGGAAGTGCGTGTTAATTGCGTGTTTAACTAGCCACGCGATAATAACGGACTGTCTGTATACGTGTTAAATGTGTGGTTAAATGAATTCCGTGGTAATTGTGTGGTTAATGAATTCCGTGGTTATTGCGTGGTAAATTATTTTTTTTTCATTTTCGTATTACTTTTTTCGTTTTCGTTCAATATATCTCTTTCGTTTTTGTTTTGGTTTCGTATTATTTTTTTCGTTTACGTATAAACTGAAAAATATAAAGTGAATAATTTTTGGCCTTCAAAATACGAAAAATACGAAAACCTCGTGGTTATTGCGTGGTTAATTAGCCACGCATTTACCACATATTGGCTTATTGTGTGGTAAGTGCGTGTACACATTCCAAACCCGTTACTCATTTCAAGTTTTATCCTTTCAAGGTATATAAACGTATGTATGTGTGAGTTTATGGGTATAAGTATGTATGAATGTATGCACATCAATGTGTCGGTGTCTTAAAATCACAAGTGGTTATACACCTTGAAATGATAACGTTTAAAATGAACAATAGGTTTGGAAGGTGTACACGCTTGTATGTAAGTCAAATTTACGTATAAACTGGGAAATATAAAGATAATAAAGTATAATAAGGATGTATAAAAAATAGACCCAAAAAAATAATGTTTGCCCATCAAAAATTGAAAAATAAAAACAATCCGTGTTTATTGTGTGGTTAATTAACCACGCATTTAACACGCATATAGGAAGTCCGTGGTAATTGCGTGTTTAACTAGCCACGCGATAGACACGGACTGCCTGTATTCGTGTTAAATGCGTGGTTAAATGAATTCCGTGTTAATTGCGTGGTTAATGAATTCCGTGGCTATTGCGTGGTAAATTATTTTTTTTCATTATATATATATATATATATATATATATATATATATATATATATATATATATATATATATATATATATATATATATATATATATATATATATATATATATATATATATATTATGTGAATCGAGATTTAACCGCCGACCCTTTCTTCTCTCTTCTACGTCTCCCGAATTCGACTCTCACTCCCGCTCCTTTCTTTCTTCCCCAAGCAAACCGACGCTGTGAACCTCCCCCGCTGAAGCCTCTGTGACCACCGGAATAGCCGGTTTCGCCGCCGGTCTCGCACCTCTTCAAGCCGTCGGACGAGGTGTTGCAATCGACAGGTCTGCACCGCTCCATTCTTTCCTGCTTTCAGTCGACAGGTCCTGCACCGCCACCCACCGCCGATCAGACCTGTTTGCCGGCCCATTTCATCCGCCGGAAGTGGGTTTGCACCTCTCCCATCTCGTTTTCCTCAAGAAATTACAACATTCTTCCAATTTTTCCCGTTTTCACAAAAGAGGTAAAAACCTAACTTTCAATTTTTTGTTCAATTTGTTGAAATTAATTGTTATTTAGGTATAAAATGTTTTTTTGTTTGATGTATTCATTATATTGTTCAACATTTTTTTAGAAATTTGATTGTTTGAAATTTCTAGGGTTTGATATAAATTGATGTAATTAGGTATAAATTGTTAGAAATTGGTATATATATTGTTATAAGATGCTGAAATTGGTATGGATTGTTAGAAGTTTGTTGCAATTAGCTATAACTTGTTTGAATTTGTTGAAATTGGTGTAAAATGGTATAAATTGTTAAAAATGGTTGAAATTGCTATAAATTGTTACAAATAGGTATAAATTGTTAGTTTTGTTAAACATATGGTGTTAGGTTACAAACCGGTATAAATTGTTAGTTTTGTTAAAAATTTGTTGAAAATGGTATAGATTGTTAAAAATTGTATAAATTTGTTGAAAATGGTATAAATTTGTTGATATTGGTATGTATTGTTAAAATTTGTTGAAAATGGTATAAATTGTAAAAAATGGTTGAAATTGCTATAAATTGTTACAAATTGGTATAAATTGTTATTTTTGTTAAACATATGGTGTTAGGTTACAAACCGGTATAAATTGTTAGTTTTGTTAAAAATATGGTGTTATATTACAAACTGCTATACATTGTTAACTTAATTTGTTAAAATATTTAGTTTTTTTACAATTATTAAATAATGAGATGTTATATTGCATTGTATATATATAGAGTAGGAAATGATGTCTAATAGAGCTTGGATGTACACCGAGAGACACACTAGGAATGGTCGAATCAATCCTGACTTTCAATATCATATCAAATATTTCTTGGATTTTGCTTTCTTGAACGCACCAAACGTCCAACATAGCATTAAAGATAGGATAGAGGTTTTGGAAGTTAGATGTCCATGTGGAAAGTGCAAAAATCGTCATTTCAATAATTCGATAACGATTATAGAGCATTTGTTTAGAAATGGATTCATGAATAACTATTCTGTATAGTATGCACACGGCGAATTACATTCGATACGAGAAGTAGGTCAATGCTCAAACCCATCAAACCTTGAAACAACTCAAGACATTGATGACGATGTAGGAGACCGTCCTAGATACGAACAGATGGTTATCGAAAGCATGCACCAACCCGAGGTTCCTTATTATGAACCAACACCGCAAGACCCAAATGAATGGGCCCAAACATTTTATAATATGGTGAAACAAGCAAGTGAGCGATTGTGGGACGGGTGTAAAAAAGCTTCAACGCTCTCCACCACTACCAGATTGTTGAATTGGAAAGCAGAAAACAACATTTCAGACTCGGCATTTGATAGACTGGTTCCGATAATTAAAGACAGTCTACCAACTGGCGAGAAGCTTCCGAACAACTTCTACGAGACCAAGAAAATGTTGAAGCCACTACAGTTGCCTTCACAACGGATTCATGTATGTAAAAACCATTGCATGTATTTTGGGGACAGTTTGCTGAAAGGGATCGTTGTTTGGTATGTGAAGAAAGTAGATACAAGGCGACTGGGACGAAGGTCCCCAATTTGGTGATGACTTACATGCCGATTGGACCAAGACTTCAAAGGCTGTTCTATTCAAGAAAGACGGCCAAACATCTGACTTGGCACTCAGATCATGTAGCTGATCCAGAAAAGATGATACATCCTAGTGAAGGTCATGCTTGGAATCATTTTGACGAGATCTATCCTGATTTTGCAGAAGAGACACGGAATATCCATCTGGGGTTGTGTACCGATGGGTTCAGTCCAAACAATTCAAAAGGGAGCTCGTTCAAAAGGGAGCCCGTATTCTTGTTGGCCGGTGTTTATCATGGTTTACAACCTACCTCCTTGGTTGGCTTTCAAACACCAGTACATTCAACTTCCTGTTATCATTCCTGGGCGGAAGAATCCCGGCCAGAATATAGATGTTTTTCTTCAACCGTTAGTGGAGGAATTGAAGATGTTGTTTAACTATGGCATTGAAACATATGATGCCCATCGAAGGGATAATTTTCAGATGAGAGCTGTTCTTTTGTGGACAGTCAGTGACTTCCCTGCTTATGCAATGCTGTCCGGATGGAGCACACATGGTCATTTAGCTTGCCCATACTGTATGGAGACATCTGGATCATTCCGTCTTTACGTGGGACAGAAACCATGTTGGTTTGACTGTCATCGGAAATATCTACCCAAAGGACACGTTTTCCGACGTGATACCGTTAATTTTTTGAAAAACAAGACGGTGAAGCGTGTAGTAGATGTTCCGTACCCAACCGGAGAAGAAATATGGGAGACAGTCCAACATTTCAATATTGTAGGTTTGGGAAACATGATGTCCACCTCGAAGATGGCCGGTTTATTTTTCCAGTGCGTAGAAGACTCTTGGATTACATATAAGGAAGTCCCGGAGGCTATTCTCTGTAAAGTATTTGAGCTAGTTCGAGTAATATATTAAATTTTAACTTGTAGTATGCTCATTCATTTTTAGTTTGCAATTCTAACTTTAGTTGTCATTTTTACAGACTTTATACCAGTGGGATCCTCGTGAGGAAAAAGCGATATTTGATGGTTTTAAAAATGTCATCAAGAATCGCTATAGATGTAGACTACGCAATTGTAGAAAAAAATCATTACAAATGGCACATGACAGCGGTCGAGCTGTTGGAGAGATAAACGATTCGTTTGGTATCTTACGGGAGTTTCGTCCTCGGGATATATCGGAACCTGTGTGGCACCGAATGTGTGCCGTAAGCGATTTTATAAATTATTATTATTATTATTTAATATTATTCCATGTTATTTTATTATACATCTTTTTTTTTCTTTTTGCAACATTGGGACACAGAGAAATGGAAGAATAAGTCTGCCATCGGGAAGAAAAACCGCAGTTCTACTGATGAGTCGGGGGTTATAGCAACACATACCGGTGGCAGCATCAGAACCACCGAACACCGTGACAGATTGGTAAGTAATCATGCTTTATTGTTTAGTAATATATTTTCTTTTAACACTAACTACAATTATACTTTGTTGTTTATGTAGGAAGTGATGCTGGGTTGTAAGCCCTCTTGGTTAGATGTATATGTACAAACCCATGCAACCGCCGAAACAAAGGACATGTATATAAATAAAGGGGAGCGTGACAATTTACACTTCTCCTCGAAGTCGTTTCAGGAAGCATATGTAAGTTATATCCATCACTTTTATTGATTCTATGTCTTGATTTTTTGCACATTGGTAATGTTGTTGTTTTGGTAATTGTAGGATTTTTATCTCGAGTGCCTCACTGAGAAGTATAAGGATAACCCAAGCGAGATGCATGATGATCCCGAGGTGTGGAAACAATCCGTATATAAGAGGACCGGTCGCCGGAGAGGTGACCAAACATTTGGGATAGGACAATCCGATCCCTACTATACAATGACCGGTTCATTTTCTTCCGCGTCTGGATCGACCTCCGATGCGCAGTCACAACAAGAGGTAAACTTATTCATTATATGCATTATGTTTAATATAATATGAAAAATAAAGTTTCTTGTTATTGTAGATAGTAAAGTTAAGTAAAATGCTATTATGGATTGCAAATATAAAGTATGTTGCTATTATTTATAATATTTTGCTCTTATGGATTGCAAATATAAAGTATATTTTTGTTATTTAAAGTATGTTGCTCTTATGGACTGCAAATATAAAGTATGTTGCTATTATGTATATTAAATCTATAGTACAAATGCTATTATGTTTGACAAATTTAAAGTATGTTGCTCTTATGGATTGCAAATATAAAGTATGTTGCTATTTTTTAAAGTATGTTGCTCTTATGGATTGCAAATATAAAGTATGTTGCTATTATGGATTTCAAATTTAAAGTATGTTGCTCTTATGAATTGCAAATATAAAGTATGTTGCTATTATTTAAAGAATGTTGCTCTTATGGATTGCAAATATAAAGTATGTTGTTCTTATGGATTGCAAATATAAAGTATGTTGCTATTATGGATTGCAAATATAAAGTATGTTGCTATTTTTTAAAGTATGTTGCTCTTATGGATTGCAAATATAAAGTATGTTGCTATTATGTATATTAAATGTATGATACAAATGCTATTATGCTCATAATATGTCGTTATTTTTTAGATCTTGAGCTTACGTGCACAAGTGGAAAATTTGCAACAAAGTCAAGCTCAAATGATCGAAAATTTCCAACAACAACAACAACAAATGGAACAAAGACTAAAACGGTCGCAAGATGAGTTTGAAAAAAAAGGGAAGAAAGGATGCGACAAATGAGTCAACGTGGTCCGGGTCCTTCTTAGTTGTATGTTTTTGAAACAAGTAGATGTTTTACAATGTTTTTGAAACAATTAGAGGTGGTTCGTGGTCTTTCTTATTTGATTTTTTTAGAATGTTAAACAAAATTTATCGTAATGTTTGATTAGTTGTGTTTTAAATAGTTTCGTTGTGTTTATATATATATATATATATATATATATATATATATATATATATATATATATATATATATATATATATATATATATATATATATATTTATATATATATATATATATATATATATATATATATATATATATATATGTGTGTGTGTGTGTGTGTGTGTGTGTTATGTGAGAAAAAAAAATCTGGAATTAAAAATATTTTTGTATTTTTTTTAATAAAAAAATTATTGCGTGGTAATTGCGTGGTTAATAATTTGCGTGTTTATTGCGTGGTAAATAATTTGCGTGTATATTGCGTGGTTAATAATTTGCGTGGTTATTGCGTGGTTAATAAATTGCGTGGTTATTGCGTGGTTATTGCGTGGTTAACAATTTGCGTGGTTAATAACTTGCGTTGTTATTGCGTGGTTAATTACTTGCGTTGTTATTGCGTGGTTAACAACTTGCGTATTTATTGCGTGGTTAATAATTTGCGTGGTAATTGCGTGGTAAATTATTTGCGTGGTTATCGCGTTGCTAATAATTCGCGTGTATATTGCGTGTTTAACAATTTGCGTGTTTATTGCGTGGTTAATAATATGCGTGGTTACTGTGTGGTTAATTTGCATGGCTAAAGCGTGGTTACAATTTAGCCACAAGGGGTTTTCCAACATGTCAGTTTTCGTGGTTATTGCGTGGTTATTCGGCTTCTGCCACACAACAACCACGAAAATTTGCATGGTTAAACCCCTTGTTTTCTAGTAGTGAGAGTTTATACTCACTTGATGTTCTAAATGGTCTTAAACTCTTCAGATGGCCAAACAATAAGTTACTTTAAAAACTCGGTCTTTTGATTATGTTACTAAGAAGCATTAGCCAGAAAAATGGCTTATGTAATGGAACTAGACTTCATGTGATATCATCAGGTAATCGTTTCATGAATGCAATGGTCATAACTGGAAGTCATATAGGGCATCATATTTTTATTTCAAGATTGTCTTTGACACCTTTAGACAAAAATATTCCTTTAAAATTCAAAAGAACACAATTTCCAATTACAATTTGTTGTGTTATGACTATAAATAAAAGTCCAGGACAGTCATTTTTCAAATGTTAGTTTATTTCTCAGAGAACCAGTTTTCACACATGGCCAATTATATGTTGTTTAAGAGTATATAATGATTAAAGATATTAATTTTAGATAAGGATGATAGTTTGACCAATAAAACTTTCAATGTTGTATACAAATAAGTGTTTCAAAAACTATGTTAAAGTAATATATTTTTTTACTTATGATATTAATTCTCTATTACTTAGAATACAAAAGTATTCCGTATTTTTTACTTGTGATATATTTTTTCTATTTGTATACATATAACTCTATTACAATACCTTATTTCTTTTGGTTTTCCTAAAACAAATTATAATATCATGTATCATTGTTGTTGTCATATTCGGTATACAAGTAAATTTTATGTTCCCCGTTTATAAGTATCCAACCCGTGTTTAACACGGGTTAATAACCTAGTTAAATCACAGAATATCCATGAACAGAGTTGTTCGTATCAGTTGCAGTTACTTCAAAACTTAAACAGAATGTACCTCAATGGATCTCCTAACTTTATTCATGTTGATAGCACCTTGCATTGGATGAACAGAACCCAAAGTAGAATCCCTCTAGTGGCTCATACCCAGGAACTCCGTAAAACCAGACAGAACATATCAGAGGTTCCACTTAGGAAGGAGGAAGAAATCTCAAACCCTAGAGAGGGATGAGAATTTTGCAGAAAAAGGAGGGAGCAGTGGAGTTGGCGGCTCCTTTGAGGTGAGGGATGCCTTAGGATTGAACCCCAAGGCCTCTATTTATAGTGTAAAGCTCATAGGGTTTCAAACTTAGGAGCCTTTTGGCGGCCACACCCTCTGGACTTGTTTCCATTGATTAAACTTTTAATCAATTACAATCCAGTCCCTTTAATTGATTCTAAATTAATTCTAGATCAATTATCAATTAATTTATTGATCTAGTTTCTAATACTTTATTTGTCAATAAATTAATAAACTAATCATCATTTCTTTAATTCTTTTTGACTCTGTATTTTTTTTTCTGGGTCATGAGGGCAACCCAATGTCATTATTAGGAATATTACCACAAGTTGATGACGTTGGACATTATTCCAACAAACTTGAGGGCCAACGTCAAGATCGTCTCCACAAAATCCGATGGGTAAGTTTTTCTATAATGAAGCTTTTTAATTTTACTATAGCAGGTTTCCGTTTACTTGAGATTCATTTATTTCTATAATGATGTTCTTTAATTTTTAACTTTTTCTTTAAATATATCTCTCCAGATAATGTTCTAGCGATGTGTAATTGGGCGCATCCCTGTCAAGAGCTCAAAACTTTGATGATGTGCCGATTGAAAGCTACAGGTATATCATGCTTCCATTCACTTTTTTTTTTTTAATTTTTTTTCACAATTCTGAAATTCTTTTTGTTGATGTTGCACTTGCACTTCTACAAAAGTTCCGCCTCATCTTTTTCAAATTTGATTTTTATGTGCAGCATCTGTCCTATCAACATGTCAAATGGATATTAGTTTAGTGTTTATACTAAATTTCAAACATTTTCCTTATATGTTAGAATTAAGAATTTGACTATTACCAAACTCATGTGCTAATGTGTTTTCATTGTGTTCTCGGGCAGTTGTATGGCGATAGAACACTTGGTAGATAACCAACATGTTGAAATTGCCACTAGCAACATCCTTAAGACATATTGTATAAAAGCAAATTAGTGGTTAATGATATTACAGATATTATCAACGGGTTTATAGGTTCTTTTGCCAACTCAAATACGCCACCCTAGGAAAATTCTAATTACTATAACCATCCTGAGCTTTTAATGTCATATGCATTTGCTATTCATACAACTCTCAATTGCAAAAGCTGGAAATGTCCCTTTGATTATGATGTTGTTGAATATTTTATCAATACACTTTTTAAGAAGCATAAGATTGATAATAAGATGCACGGGGGTGATCATCATCTGTTTCAGAATAGATGTGTGATAGGTATGCTTTGACAAAGAAAGTTGGTCATTGCAAGTAGATCAAATGCACAAAAGGTATCTCAAGTATGGCTATTGTAATAAACTAAGTTTTATAGACTAAGACTTATGCTTAGAAAAAAGGGTTAAATGTAGGAAATTTCAGCATTGTACTTATAAATATCTCTTTACTTAAGTAATGTGATGCATTACATTTTTACAAAATTTTCATTGTTCATATGTAGTAGTGGTGTAGGTCTTAGACGTGCAATATGCAAAAGGTAACAATTTTTTGTTACTCATTTTCTAGCCTGAAATTCGCTTCTGACTAGTATCATGATGTTAGATTTGTGAATACGATGGGAGGTCATATTTGGCTCGAGGGTAGTTTGTTGGGGAAGGATACAACAATCGCATTACTTGTAACATAAAATAATAAAGTATGAAGATGTGTTATGTTTTAGTATTAAGACATTGTGCTTTTAAGTCTAAGCTTCATCAAATATGTCATTATACTTTCAACATAACCTAGTTAGGAATTTTACTATTAAGACATTGTACTTTTAAAACCTTACTAATTATAGCATCAAACTTTCAATCATACCGTTTTCTTAGAAACTACCAAAATTACCCTTCATGGGTTGTGCTTAACACTACCCTTTGACTTACCGTGTGTGTGTGTGTGTGTGTATATATATATATATATATATATATATATATATATATATATATATATATATATATATATATATATATATATATATATATATATATATATATATATATATATATATATATATATATATATATATATATATATATATATATATATATATATATATATATATATATATATATACATATCTTACATCTAATAAAAGAGTATTGAGACTGCCACGTGTCCCATTCTCATTCAACCTCAGCCTTATTTTGCCGCTCAAATCATCTATAACGTACGCTTTTCCTCAACGATGATTTCTTGGAAATTTCTCATCGTATTCGCTTATTTTAGGCAATCTCAATCAATTTAATTTCATCAAATACACAAGCAATGATCTCCAATTTTGAAAACGGTTTTGCATATATGGCTACAAAACCTTCCATTCTATTTCTAGAGAATGAAGCCTCAGAAATTCATGATACAGGATGAACAAGCGATTAAAGAGAAAGATGGAGATTTATAGTCACTACTCAGACCAAACCATGCCAGACAAGGTACTCATCATCAATTTGGTTTTCGATTTAGGGTTCTTATGAATTTGGGTTTCCGGTTTTGCTTTTTTGATTTTCATCTTCTCAATTTAGGGTTTTGCTTTTCTTCTTCTCGATTTAGGGTTTTGCTTTTTTGTTTAAGTACTACGCCTTTGTTTGATATGATGCCTCTTATTAACCTTAGTGAGAGACTTCGCCTTCGGTGCTATGGAGTTGGTATCTGCATGATACGTATTTCGTTTTTTAATCAGTAACCCGCATGACAACTTCGGGTATGTAAATCGTAAAATTTTCATAACCATTTAGTCTTGATATCATGTTTTGTTGACTTGATTTTATTTCTTAATGGTACATCGAACATGGTTAGATGATGATCTCATGAAAACATATAATTTTACCATCTGATGTGAAGTTTTTGCAATGATTGTGACCTGGGACATTGTTAAACGATGAGGTAACTATCTACTTCGAACTCTTTTTATGAATGCAGCAAATCAATTAATTACATGAACAAGGTTACATTTGTTATACCGGTTTTCTAAATAACCGGTTTTGGTTTTTTTCCGAACCGGTTTTCCAAATAACCGGTTTTCATTCAACCGGTTTTAGCCGGTTTTTTGTCGATGGAAGGTATAACCGGTTCCGGTTAAAACCGGTTTTTAAATAACCGGTTCTGGTTAAACCGGTAAAAAAACCGATTTTATGTTTTTTTAATACTACAAAAATACTAAAAAATACTACAAAAATACATAAAAATTTCTATTGTATTTGGTTAGGATATAAAATAAGAAACAACATTGTTTGAACTTGAATAGCATAGATTGAACTTTAAATGAAAAAAACAAACGTCTACGAAAAATTACATAAATATTAAAAACTAGGAATTATAGTTTTCAAATAACCTAGGTTCAACATCGAATAACGTAGGTTCATCTCCAACAAATTACATAAACTAGGAATTATAGTCTTCATCTAGAAATAGCAAAGTTTTAAACTTCAAATTACATAAACGTCAATAATAATAATAGTAGGAATTATAGTCTTCAACTTTGTCGTCTTCAAATCTTCAAGCATTGTCCACGCTTTTAATCCGAAAATTCTTCAAGCTCACATTCATCAACTTCGGTCGTTGGATGTGATATCCCCATTGCAACTTCTTCTTCGTGGATATGCTCTTCCACCGGTGGTAAAAGCTCCCCTTCAAGCGAAACGCAATGTTATATCCTTTCGACACCATCCAAATAATCCTTCAAGCAAACACATACTTCCATCGACTCGGCCGTGAGTTTGGACCTTCTTTCCGTGATGACCCTGCCACTAAAAGAAAAAGTGGATTCCGAAGCTACCGTGGAAGCTTGGACCGTTAGTAAATCGCGGGCAATGACGGCTAGAATCGGGAATTGCAGTTCCTTTTCTTTCCACCAAGCCAAAATGTCAAAGTTTTGAAACTCTTCGACAGTAAAGTGGGCTAAAAAGTTTGAGGCCATATAATTGCCCAATTCGCTACTTGGGGCGGAAGTACGTTGGCGTTTTGTGGCGTCCTCCATCAAAGTGCTATAAAGATTTATGTTAACATTTCTTCACGATGAAGATGAACCGGCCATATCTCTCCGAATATGATCAACTATCATATTAGTTGGTTGACCATATTTGGTAGCGTAGTGTTCAAATAATTTTTTGAAAGACTCATTGAATTTAAAATTTTGATTTTGAACGAAATTTGGTTCGAGTTCACTTAAACCCAAGTTTTCATAAATTTGTCCCATTAAAACGTTGACACCACTCACATTTATAGTCGGGTTTAGGTAGGCGGCACATGTAAAGATTAAAGGCAATTCCCGAAAATATTTTAAAATTTTGGTTTTCATAGCAACAACCATCTCTTGAAACATTGGCATTAAAGAATATTCGAAATTTGTCATTTTTTCCGTCATAAGAAAATTTTGATTTAAAACCAACGGACTTGTAGAATAGTAAACGCACAACAACAAAGTTGTTGCCTCTTTGAAAACTTGTAGAAAACATGTTAGTTCATGAAGCAATGTCCAATCCGATTCGGGGATTGAAACCAATCGACGTCTTTCAACAAGTATTTCGTTAAAAGCGTTAAGTGTGAGTTTTTGACATAAAATGCTTTCAAACATAAAACAAGTTGAGTTCCATCTTGTGGGTGTGTCAAAGTTAGGGCCTAAACATGGTCCGTTACATTGTGCACAAAAATACCGATAATTTCTTATCGTTGGTTACTTGTGTCGTAGATTGTGTTTAAAAGATTTTTAAATTTCGTACGTAAATCATCACAAACTTGAAGCCCGACTTGCACACTTATATTGATAATATGTGCAACACATCGGGTATGAAAAAAGTCGCCATCTAAAATTGGTTTTAGGGCCTGTTTGACAGGATCTTAAACTTTAAGAGCTGAATTCTTAAGAGGTCTTGATGTTTAAGAGGCCCTCAACTTTTAAGAGCCGAATGTTAACACATTGTTTGATTACCACCTCTTAATTGCTGGGCTAATTGAAAAATATGACCATTTTACCCTTGTGACTAAACTCTTCAATAACATCAAATTTTAACACAAATCGCCCGATTCCATATTTCAGCCAAAAAAACGAGTTCCAAAATTAAAACCTGAAATTGAAATTGAAACCTAAAATTGAAATTCAAAAGGAAATCCAAAAGGAAACCTGAAATTGAGACCTGAAATTAAAATTCAAAAGGAAAAAGTTACGGTCTTGAAGTACCAAGTATGGTGAAGGTGTCTGTCGATCGAGAGAAAGAAGCATACCGGTGGTGCTTCGTTGCGATGCAAAGGTGGCTGCCAAAGGCGGGTCTTGGCTGCAGAAAGCCGATGACGGATTTTAGAGATGCGACTGTGAAGCTAGCCAAATACGAACCTGACCTGCGACAGGGGAAGCCGAAGAGGTCGCCGACGGAGAGGAACCGGAGCAGCACCGTCGACGGCGGAGAAGAACGCTTTCTCGCTGCTCCTTCGGCTGGTGGCGGCGAGAAGCAGGAAGAAGGAGACGGCGAGAAGCAGGAAGAAGGAAGAAGGAGACGAGGGAGAAACAGGAAGAAGGAGACGGCTGGTGGCTATAGGGTGTTTTTGTGTTGGAGGCGGAAGAAATACTAGGGCAAAATTGGAAGCGTGGTCTTTTTTTTTAATTAAGTGGTTCCTTCAAATCTGAGCGGATAAGAGGTGTTTTTCCAATTAAGTGGTAAAATTTAAGTGCTAAACAAACGCTCTTAATCTAACAGATTAAGAGCTTGCCTCTTAAAAATCCAATTAAGAGGTAAACAAACGGACCCTTAGTCTTAATTTCATTTGATTGATGGCGTTTGTGTTGTTTGACGCGTTATCGAGGGACATAGAAAATAGTTTATCATCTATTTTATATTCCGCCATAACGTCCAATAAAATCTTTAGTAAATTAGCACCGGTATGTGGATAACCAAATAATTTAAAAGTAATGGTCCGTTTCATCATTAGCCAACTTTCAGGATGAAACCAATGAGCGGTAACGGCTAAATAGGAATTTACATTTCCGTGGGGGCGGTCCAAACGTCACAAGTTAGCAAAATCGAATTTTTGTAGTTTGCAAATCCTACAATTATTTCGGATTTCGCTTTGGCCCAAAGTGCAATAGCATCACCTCGAAGAGTAGTACAACTTACAGCGGTGTATCGAGGTTGAAGTTTCGTTTTGATGATTTCCGTAAGCCGCGGGTTGTCGAAGTGGTCGAATGGAAGTGCTTCTTGGATGACAAACTTGGCAAAACTTTTCTTACGACATCGTTGTCGTAAACAAATAAAGCGCCGGAAGATCCAAATGTAGTTTGTGTCGGATCCGTACTAGTTTGTTGGACCGCTTTGCAACCACTATCTCTATGTGACTCAACGTTGAGTTGCTCGTGGACGAATAAAACTTCCCACATTTTTTGCACCGAGCTTTTTTCGTACCATCTTTCATAATGCAATAATCGAAATTCGACCAAACATCGGCGGATCGCGTTGTGGTTTTGACTTCCGCTACATCATCGTTGATATAGTTTCGTGTTATACCGGAACTACCAACGGAAGCGAAAGTGAAAGCGAAAGCGAAAGCAGAAGATGAAGCCATCTGGAAATTGTTAGAAAATAGGTCGGGAATGCGAAAAACGTCGAGCATATTGAGCGTTATTTGCGAGATGTTGAAACCAAATGAACCAACATCTATTTATACTAACATTAGAGGGGTAAAATGGGTATTTTGGGCATTTTAACGGGTATAAACGGCTAGAATTCGCTCACAAAACAACAAAATTAAAAAAACTTGTTTTTTAACGGGCAGGAAAAAAACCGGTTATTTCCGATTAAAAAACCGGTAGAAAAAAACCGGTCTACACATAGGAAAAAACCGATAAATAACCGACTGTTCGGTTTAACTGGAACTGGTTTTGGAAAAACCGGTTCAGTTTTTTTCCGGTTATTTAAAAAAACCGGTTCAAATGTTCACCTCTTTACACGTTAACAACGATTATCTTTGAGTTGCTAAAGGTGATGGTGTCTATACAAGCCCGACCCAATTGGGGGAGGGGGCAGCTTGGGGCCTTGGGCGATGGCCCAGGGCCTCCAAACCCCTAGGCCCCATATTCTATGTTACGTAAGTAGCGGGAAGCTGGACATCGTGATTTTTGGAAATTCGATTACATAGCGAGCGATTCTTCAGGAGTAGCGATTCTCCAGGAATTAACGAACTCCAAATCTCCAATCTATCTTTGATCACACCGAACCCCAACATCGTTGCACCGATTGATAGGTAAGTCCGGTTGATTTGCGATTTGATTTCAAAAAATCCTGAAAGACTGAAATTTCTGTATAAATTTTTGCTCTTCAAAGTCCAGCTAATCTCAACTCTCATCTCTCATCTCTCATCTCTCAGTCTTAGAATTCCGATTTCAGAATTTTTCTATTGAAATTCGTCAATCGCTTGATACGAATTCATATTCTAGTTTCTTATTATTTCTGATTTCCTGAACACTTGACGAGGGAACGAGGGATTAGGATCAGGGATTGCCGGATTGGGGAACTCCGAACAAGTGGGTTGTGAAGGTGAAGCCGTGATCATGAATGGCTGTTGAACGGTTCCAATTTCTGAAATTGTAAGTAAACTTTAGGTTTCTTGTTTCTAAAATCTATTCTTCAAGTCTTGTTCTGTTTCCAATTATGTGTTTTAGGGTAAGACGTTGCACAAAGCTAGGTTGCTAAGACCAAATGCTATCGACAAATGATATTTAGCTTAAATTTTGCCAATTTATACGATTCAGGGGCAAAATAGAAGATTTTTTTGTTCTTAGGTTTTTTCCATTTTACCACAATTAATTTCTCTCTTCTTTTGAAAAAATTGCTATGCCAATTTGCTTTGTCATCGTAAATCTTTGGTCTACATCTAAATGTGTATCAAATTAGATATTTGGGTTTATAGTTTCATTTGTTGAATTTGTTTAATTGGCTATGTAAATTCACTGTAACACAAAGTGCCAAACCGTAGGAAATAAACAATTACAAATAGCAAAAATAAATAGCATCTTAAGCAATCAAAATACACTCAATTACTTTGTTGTTGCTGTTGTTCGGTTTCTTTGAATGGCAGCTGAAAGTCACGAATGTGAGCAGCTTATACTGCTATTTTTTTGTTTATAAGGCAGTGATTGGAGCTGCTATTATTTAACATTTTGGGTGCTTAAAGGAACACGAAGTCGGTTGCTATTATAGGCTGCCAATTACTTCAAAAAAGTATTGAAAATGTGCTAATTTTTTATTCTGAATAGCAGCATCTTGGATACTAAAAAGGGAGACGAGGTAGAGGAAATTGTATAGCCATTTGATGCTTTTTTTTATCATTTAAGCTTGGATGATGGTGCTAATTTTAGGGAGAGTTGCTCTACATTCGGGATCACTTACTAGAGCTTGAACAATTTAATCATAAATCAAAGTCTTAAATATTCAAACTGTTTATAACAAAAGTTGTTTGAAAAATATATGAGAATATGGATCTTTGAAGTTATAAAGTACCAATAACCTAATTCTAAGAAGAACAATTGAAAGTAATGCTTTACTGTAATTTTGTTCCTTTACCACTGTATCTCTCTTTTCCTAAATGTTTGGTTAAGACTTGCTATAATATAATTTGTTTTGGGTCTACACAAAACTCCTAATTCAAGCCAAATAACACAGTATAAAAGCGTAACCTAGCAAACTTTGCATTTATGTATTTTTGTAACTTTTTTATCATATTCTGATTGAAGTATTTGGGTTACAAAGACGCATTGTGACGTTAAATTCTAAGACAAAGTCTGATAAAAACATTAAAATCTCTAAAGGAACAAAATTACTATTCACAAATCAGAACTAGACAACGAACAACAAATCATTGATATTGAATATGAAAATTTTAATTCAATCTGAGATTGATTTACGGTTATTGAGTGGTGCATGGAGGAATCGAGGAATTGTGTGAACGAGGTAAGATCATTATAACAGTTTATAGTATTCAACAAATTTATAAGTTATCAATCCGTGTTACCCACGAGATAATAAACTTATATATATATATATATATATATATATATATATATATATATATATATATATATATATATATATATATATATATATATATATATATATATATATATATATATATATATATATATATATATATATATATATATATATATATATATATATAAGGTCGAGATAATGAGAGAACCTAAAAAACCCTAAAAATCTAGGAACTTTTTTTCTACACAATATTTTTCAAAAAAAATTACATCCAAAATTTTAATTTAAAGCGTCTAAGAGATTTCTAAACCCTAAACCCTACACCTATATGAAAAAAAATAAAAAAATGATTTTTTTTTGCATCCAATTTTTTTATTTAAAGCGTCTAAGAGATTTCTGAACCATAAACCTTAAACCCTAAACCTAAACCCTAAACCTAAACCCTAAACTCTAAACCCTAAACCCATATGAAAAAAAATAAAAAAATGATTTTTTTTTGCATCCAATTTTTTTATTTAAAGCGTCTAAGAGATTTCTAAACCCTAAACCTAAACCCTAAACTTAAATCCTAAACTCTAAACCCTAAACCCATATGAAAAAAAATAAAAAAAAAATGATTTTTTTGAAATCTTCTAAACGCATCATAACAAAAATTTTGGTATATTTTTTTTTTTGAAAAATATTGTGTAGAAAAAAAGTTCATAAAATGGCTTCTTAGGTTCCTAGGCTTTTTTAGGTTCTCAATTGAACTTTACTCTATATATATATATATATATATATATATATATATATATATATATATATATATATATATATATATATATATATATATATATATATATATATATACTAGGTTAGAAACTCGTGTAATACACGGGATGATTAAAAAATATATAAAATAATATGAAAAATATCAATATTGCAGATGATTAAAAAAGTACATTGTTATAGCATACTAATTTTGAGTGGAATTTTTTTTTTCTGAGTCCTGATATTGTAAATTCATTTTCTGTTTTCATTTACCATGACACTATAGGAAAAGGGAAAATTTGCCAAAAATGAATAGTTTGTTTTTGCAATTTTAGTCCGTAAATGAAAGTAAAAAAAGAATTATTATACGTACAATGCTATTAACAGAATAAGGAGACTAAGTACAATGTTATATTGAAGTCAAGGACCAAAATTGAAAAAAATGGTAGTTTAAAGTAGGATGCTACAACAAAAGAACCAATGATTGTTATAACCATGACATTTTTCATTTTAGTTGCTTGTTTGTTGAGTGAAGTTAAACACGCACGAAACAGTACAATCGAACACGATAAATTATGAAAAATACATAGGGTGTAGTGGTAGTGTTTTATTATATGAAAACATAAATGTTATAGATCAGAAAACAGTCATAACCCCGGATCTAAAAATCCTCCACTTCTCTAAACTTAGATTTTAACTAACCTTTTCCTAAACACAATTGTAGTTGATCAGAACTCCATATCTGCTGACTGCTACAACAAAAATAAATAGACTATCTCACATTCTTTAGTCAAAAGCCTCATGGATATACTGTCAAATCAGAGATGTCTAATTAGCGATGGGTTGATGGTATATCATAAAGTAATTACCTATCAAGTCCAACAATCAGATAGCCAGCACTATCTTTTACCAAAATGCCTACATATATCAAAATCAAATAGTATATGCAGATAAATTTATTCGAAAAATCTGAACTTAACAATAAGTGAAAAATTTATGAATGAACTAACCTGATTCCTTGACTATTGAGCAGATGATTCCTTTTGGATGTGAATTCAAGGTGAAAACTTGAGAGAGGATCTTATTTACCGTGTATTTGATCTACTCCATAACTGTAAAGACATGTAGTAAAGTTTAAATCTTTTTATTAAAAAGGAAAACTTGTTGGATTTGACTTGAAAATAGTTACCTGTACATGAGACTTCGTAGCTTAAAATATATTGTGTCGTCAAAAGTTAAACAACAATGAGATAATGGCCGTCTCGCCCCACACGACCAATTTCCTATAAAAATTAAATAGTTTTAGACAAATGAATTCATAAAGAAAATGGTAACTACTTGATGGAAATTTAGGGCCAACTTATATGCATTTAGTCTACTTTAAAAAAAAAACAAATGCTTTAGAAATTACTAAAAAACATGAACGATTTACATACCACACATATATTGTTTAAACAAAAGAGTCTTGACACGCTTTCAATCTTTAGCAGGAATCCCACTATGATCACTCTAATGGAATTTTGTTGTTAGTATCACATTGAAATCATAAAAAAATTATGAGATTGTTGTCAATGGCAACATTTGCCTTTGCCCAAATATTGACAACAAAAGGCATAGAAAATGCCAACTTAATGAGCCGGAGATCTAACATCGGTAATATACAAAAGAAGCTTTGATATACTCCTTTTTCAATGTCGTATTAGATATTTAAAAAAGAAACGATTTATGTCAATCAAGAGAATTTAACTTTTTTGCAATTCATGAAGAAGAGGATGTTTCAATCGGAACAGAGATTCCAAATTTGGATTCATGTGACCAGATCAGACACGAAGAACATTCATCAGATTCTAATAATATGCAATCAGATATTGAAAATTGTAATCTTTACGAGTGTCAAAATTATTTTTTTACCCAATTGTATCCTATTTTCCAAATATTTACAGAACTCTGCTTTGATATTTTAGACTTCGAGGAAGAAAGAGCTCCGGATACACCGTCTTTGATTCATTGCCTAAATTCATTTCACAAGAATTGGTTAATTTCGGATATGAAAGAATCGCTGATTGAAGAGTCGAAACACAATGAGCAAACCAGTGAACACCGCCGAGAAGCTGAAATCGGCTTTGAAAGTCAAGAGGAAGGCCTTAAACGATTTATACTCGGAATTGGAAGAAGAACGAAACGCCAACGCCATTTCCGCTATCCAGACCATGGCAAAGATAAACCAGATTCAAGAAGAGAAGGCCACAATGCAAATGGAGGCGAATCAGAATACGATCAAGAAGCTTTACAACTCTTGAATGAATTCATGATGAAAAAGGAAAAGGAATTGGAATTGTATAGAAAGTAAATGACCGATTTATGTCAATTGATTAAAGAAGATAAATTGTATCAAAACAAAGCTTAAACTTACCATTACCATCCAAAAACCAAAGCTTAAACTTACCGTTACCATCCAAGTAGCATTTTCTACAGCGTGGAATGTAATGTCGCTGCAGTAGATTCAATATATTTTAGTCGGCGGTGGGAGAAAGTGGGGGACGATAGCAGTAGACGTCATCGTCGATTTTAGAGAGCAACCCTAAATTTAGAGATATAGATCGATGGGAATGAGGGGATAAGGCTAGGGTTGAACGGGAGAAGTAGGGAGATTGAGGTTGCAGAATTTAAATGCGATTATAATAGGAAATCATATCAATCAGTACCTGATTAATTGAGATTTTAAGATAAAAAATCGGAAGATTGGTTTCGTATAAGAGGCAACGGGGATGAGGAATATCGATTTGAAAAATAGAATACCACAATCATCGGCAACTAATTTGGGAAGAAGGCAAAGTAGTTTAGGCGGAAAAGAAATTGAGACACGTGTCAACTGGAGAATAGTTTTTAAAATTTGCACACGTGGCAAAAATTATTTTTATTTATTAGGTATGGTATATATATATATATATATATATAACCAAATTTTTTACCCTTCGAGTTATAGAGAGAACCTAAAAACTTTTTTTCTACAAGATATTTTTCAAAAAAATATTACATCCAAATTTTTTATTATATGCGATTCAGAGATCCCAAAAAAATTCTAAAAAAATCAACATTTTAATATTTATATGCATATGCATATAAATATTCACATGTGTATGCATATATGCATATATAAACTTTTTTTTTCTAAACAAAACACTTTTTACTAACGTATATGCAATGCCTAAAAGATTTAAAAAAAAGCAAAAAAAGTCATTTTTTTCATATGCATACGACTATGCATATGTATATATGCATATATAAACTTTTTTTTTTCAAAAGAAAACACTTTTAACTGACATATATACAACGTCTAAGAGATTATATTTTTTTTTTCTAAAAAACATCATTTTTTCATATGCATATGAACATGCATATGCATATGCATATGAAAAAAAAATATAAAAAATTGATTTTTTTAAATCTTTTAATTGCATAGTATAAAAAGTTTGGGTATATTTATTTTGAAAAATATTGTGTAAAAAAATTATAAAATGGGTTCTTAGGGTCTCTAAAAATTTTAGGTTCTCAATTGAATTATACCTTATATTTATATATATATATATATATATATATATATATATATATATATATATATATATATATATATATATATATATATATATATATATATATATATATATATATATCATTATTAAATACGAAAACCTTATGCTTTAGAATCTATATATCTTATAAAAGAAGCATTTTTTCTATCACCACATTCATTTGAAACCACAAACCTTTCAACTTCTATTTTAATTTGAGGTTTTTCCTTTATCCCACATTGCTTCACATACATATATGATCATTTATCTTTCTCTTATATAATACAATGCATTTGCTTCCATGCTCCATCAAACTTGATCTTTCAAGTCTATTATTAATTAGTGATCATTTTATCATAAAACATGTTTTTATCGCAAGTTTAAAAAATTTTACTATTTAGTTTCAACTATAAAGAAGTATCGAAACTCAAAAATAAAATTAAAATTACTAAAACTTTTAAAATTTTGACTAGGTTGGAAGTTATAGTATGTCTTTTTTAAAAAGTGACACCAGTGTAAATATTTTTCGATTCTCCAAGATGTATATATGTAGAGATTTTAAAATTACTTAAAACTTTTAAAAACTTGACTAGGTTGGAAATTTATAGTACGTTGTTTGTAAAAAATGACACCGGTGTAAACATTTTTCAATTCACCAATATGTATATACGTACAAATTTCCAATTGTTAACGTTTTAACCATCTATTATGAAGGAGATTATTCAAAACAATGTGGTTTAACATTAATCTTTATCATAATATGACTTTCAAAGTCTAACATTAATTAAATATAATATTATCGTACAAACATGTTTCCTCAAAGTGATAAATGTTTCTATTTATAGGTTTTAGTTTCCAAAAATATTAAAACTCAAAATGAAGATGAATATTGCAAATAAAACTTTTGAAAACTTCCTAGGTTACAAGTTTAAAGTATGTCGTAAAAAAGTGACAAGGATGTTGCGTTGCACATATATAACCTTTAATTTTCCCTTATATTGTATCACTTTTTAGGTTCTCTTATCAATCTTTAGCGTACCATTGTTTTCAAAGTCTATTGTTAATTAGTGTTTTTATCTCAAAGTTTCAACAATTATCCTATTTTGTTTTAACTTCAAAAATCATGTAAACTAAAAGATGAATATTTAAAAGAGTTAAAAACTATTAAAAAATCAATTGAGTTGCAAGTTCATAGTAAGTCGTGTGCCAAAGTTCAATGTATGATGACAATGTTTTAAACATTTTATTTTACTTTCATAAGATTTATGCACATGAAACTTCCAAAAAGTAATCGTTTAAAGTTCAAAAAATATTTGTTTATATAAATATTATACTGGATGTTATTTAATCAATACAGTTCACTAATCAATACAGTTCAAGTTAAATTTTTATCATGTACCACATTAATTTGAATTTATTAGAAAAAATCATATCATAGTGGACATCGGTGAGTACCCGTCAAAATTTTAGGAAAATGGTTTTAAAACTGAAACCAAATGTTCCTCGAATGTTGCAACCGATTCCTAATTTGGTTATAATAAAAAATACAAAAAACATAGATATTAGAGAAATGATTTTAGCCACTCTACTTATAGATGTTTTCTTTCCCTTGAAATTTGTATCTTAAGCTATGTGGGATGAGATATATATTAATCTCTTTACTTATAGATTTTTGATTTCTCTTCATTTGTGTTCTTAAGCGATGTGGGATAAGAAAATGACACAAAATAACACATTATGAAGAAAATGTTGGTCCCACATTGTCATGATAAACCAACTCAATAAGCATTTTTATTCTATAAATAAAGGTCCCCCTCAAATTAAAATAATTATATAGATTATTATATATTTTTTATTGTTGGAAACATTTCCAAATAGTAAAGTTCAAGGAAATATATAGTTAAAATTTTATTGTTTTTTAATGAAGTTGAGCTTTAAAATATATAGCAAGTCGATCCGAGATGAGCTATAGATTCGTTCATCAAGTTGCACAAAATTACATGCATTGTGTTGAATAATGCAATTTTGAACTTTTATTTATTATGCAATATCGTTGGTCAAAAATGACGATTTCTAATTTTATCAAAGGTCATTCAATAAATATACTTCGAGTATTCTAACTATATTTATTTTTTATTATAAATGAAGTCATTAAAATCAATATGATTTAAGATAAATGATTTATCTTTTACCACATCAATTTAAGGTTTTTTTTATCTCACATTGTTCACATACACATATGACATTTTATCTTTCTCTTATATAATACAATTAATTTACTTTCATTATTTAACAAAGAGCATACTATTAATTTAAATTAAATATTTCAAATTAAAACATGACTAAATACGTAATCTTTAAATTGATTTTAAAATAGATAAAAGTAAAATTAAATTTGAAATTTTACAAAAACTTTATCCAAGCACAAACTGTTAGTAGACTACCAAACTTATGTGGTTTGAGATAAGTATTTATCTTAAACCATATTAATTTGATTTTTATTTGATACATTGTATTTATACATTAAAATTATTAAAATTCGTTGTCTTCCAAATTTATGACACATGTATGTATTATCATATAGTTAAAAATAATGAAAATATTTTTCTATATAACTTTTTTAATTTGGGATAAAATAACATGTATTTGTTTATATTCTAAGTAATTTCTTTTTCCTACGCAACGCGCGGGCATTCATCTAGTTTGAGATAAGTGGAGCTTTGAGATGCTCTTAGATAAAAGATTGGGAGCTTGAGCTTTGAGCATCACGCAATGGATTTTTCTCGCGTGTTAAAACTGATTTTAAATTCCACTGAAATTGCCTTAAACAAATGTGTATGCAACGTTTCATAGACAGGGACACCTGTCCCACAACCAACTTCCTCTCTTCTCTCTGTTCAACATCAGTACGATATCTCACCACCGCCACTCTCGCTCTTCTCTCTCCTTCACAAAATCACTTCACCTCCTCGTAACTTTGTGATGAGTAAGCTAAGCATTAAGTGGAAGGGATTTAGGGAAGAGGCAAAGTAGGAGAAATCTTGTTCAGTGATACATTAAAGAGCTGATTTTGGAGAATTAAGGAATGAATTTTATCAATTTGACATAGGGATGGCAAAAGGGCCCAAACCCGACGGGGCAACCCGAAACCCAAGCAAAAAAACCTGGGACCCGAAACCCGAAAATTTAGGGTATAGGGTCAGGTTTGAGCCTCTTTGCCCCCGACCCGACCCGATGAGAATATATATATATATATATATATATATATATATATATATATATATATATATATATATATATATATATATATATATATATATATATATATATATATATATATATATATATATATATATATATATATATATATAGGTAGAAGTTCAAATGAGACCATGTAAATTTTGTGAGACCGGGAGACTCAATCCTAGCCACTCATTTTAGAGATCAAAAAATAAAAAAAAAATTAAAATAGGCTAAAATAATGAGAATTTTCAAAAAAAAAAAATTCTACTTAATTTCGCTACTTATACAATCTAAAAAAAATTAAAAAAAAATTCGAAAAAAACCTGGAAAAATCAAAAAAATATTCTATTAGAATGTTGCTGGATGTTGCATATTCTAATAGAATATTACACTAACTAGTGTAATATTCTATTAGAATATGAAAAAACGCTAATTTTTTTTATTTTTTATTTTATTTTTTTAATTTTTTTAATTTTTTTTGAATAAAAAAATGACGAAAATAATAAATAAATATATTTTTTTCAAATTTTTTCATTTATTTTGCATTTTTTAATTTTTTTTTGTTTTATACCCAAAATGAGTGGCTAAGAATGCGTCTCCCGGTCTCACGAAATATAATGGTCTCATATGAACCTAACCCTATATATATATATACTACTTTAAAAAGGAAAAATGGTTTCTAAAAATGGAAACTCTTAAAATTAAGAGATCCAAAATAATAAGCACAAGATACAAGAAGTTATGCATAACTGATCAAAATACAGGATTAGGATTGAATACGTAGCTATAGCTATCCAATAGAGAATAGAGTTATTCTTGATCATTTGACTTTTTCAATTCCTCTCTTCTTTCATTATCCCCTATATCCGCCCCAAGCCCCCAACAGATATTCCTGATCACTTTGAACGCAGCTATCCAACAGATTCCTCTCTCACTCTCACTGATCATCGCTGATTTACGATATAACCCTAGGACAACGATTCTACTATGGACGACTCATAGATTATCTGATATTGCCATTCAAAATTTGAAATCCGGAAATGATAGATATCCCCAGATCTCGAATTCATCGGCAACGATTCTTTTTTACGCCCCTGATTCAAAAATGGCAGGTTAACTATTGCAGAAATTCTCTAACCCTAAACGCCCGACCACCTCTCTCGCTATCGCCCGATATCCGCCCAACCACGCACACTGCTCACCGCATACAACCACCATCGCTCGATGCCACTCTCACTGACCATTCACCATCGTTGGACCACTCATCACATCCATCTGAAGCCACAGCACACAACTCACACCACTAACCGCACCACTTCGTCATCTCTCCCACTGAACGCAAATGGTGCCACCACACCAGTTTCTCCTGTTTCTGTCTAAAAGCTACCACCGCCAGTTGTTTTCTCGAAAACCCTAGACTCAAATCTACACAAATACGCGATTCAGGTATGTTTCTTTTTAGATCGTGTTTGGAGGTCAATTAAAGGAAATTTTGTAGTCATTTTTTATCAGACTAACAACTGATGGTTTACCTAATCTGTGTGGAATTGGTGTAAATGACTTGATTATAATTTACAGAAGCAAAAATACAATCTTTGAGTGCAGTTTTATACAAGAAGCGGTGGAGTGGAATAGCCTCATCATCCATAAACAAGTACCGATGCTGCGATATTCTTCTCAACTCTGTTTCTTAATATGTACATCAACATCGATTTTCTTTTGCTTCTAACTTCAAGTTGATTTTCATTTTAATCTTGCAGGTTCTGACTTTTTACATCTTTGCAATCAAAAATGATTATTAGTATGTTTATGTTTTATCTCTATCTCACTTTTTGATTTTTTGATTTGTAGTGATTTGGTTCCTGATAGCTAAATTTAGGATTTCAAGGTGTGTGTATTTTCTCTCTCTCTCTCTCTATGTATCCTTAACTCTGTTTTCGTGTTGACAGATCTTGAAGCAATAGATAGATCGGTTAACTACACATATTTTGTGGCCTTCTTTCTTATCTTCTTAAATTTTAATTCCATGTTTGATACATCTGTTATAAGGAAATAGCGAAACTTCCAAGTGTTATACTCAGTGATCTGAAGCAATCGACGGGTTCTAATGGTAATCTTTTTGACTGGTATGTTCTTAAAGGTTGTTTCTGATTTGTTGTAGATTCCAGGTACATTTGTTGTTAGTTTAATTATTATTAAACCATAGGCGAGTTTTAATACCTCTGATGTATATGTGTCTCTTTGTGTTTATATATGGGTTTATCATCTAATTTCTCATTTTCTGATTCTATATATGTGACGTTTTTAGTGCCTAATCACCCTCTTTTAGATTCAAATTCTGAATTTGATTATCATTCTATCTAACACTGAATCCTACATTAATGTCATCGTCCCATCTGTTAGTTTTATTATTTTCAGGTTATAAATCCATGCATTTTCAGGTTATGCATTTTCTGTTCTTGATTTGGTTTACATAATCTTATCCTTTATTAAATTTGTGGTTCAAATATAACAGAGAGAAGAGAAAAGTTAACATGGTTTTGTCTTACTTTGGTTGCAGGTTAGATGAAGAACATGAACAAGTTGAGTAGACATGAAGATCAGAAGATAGGACATGCGAAATTATGGCCTTAAACAGAGAACATTTTACAGATATAACACCAATAACCTACCAAACAATTTATATCTATCAGGTATGTTAAGCTATGGTTGCCAAAATCTACGTCATTCTTTAGTTTTTGGTAGTTTAGTTTAAATTGACATTGACTATGATTGTGTATGAGATTTTGTTTATGACTATTTTTAATTTAAGGACTAGATTTGCAAGATATAGTGTATTTTGGGATCAAAACTGGAAAAAAAACAACTATACCGAAGTACCATCTCTAAAATAAAATTAAAATAAATGAACACAAATTTTAATCGACTACAAAAAGTGATGTTTTGATTTTATACAGAATTGATCCCCAACTTTACTTGATTTTTGTAACTTTGGTCCTAAAATGTTTTATCTTGCAAATTTTGTCCTTGTTTGAGGCAGCCTAAGAGTACACAGTAAGTGGTTAGGAAGCTTTTCACCAAATGTTTGGCTGTGTGTTAATTTGGTCTATATTTTAACTTTTTCTCGCTTATAAAGGTGAAAGAGACATTGGAAGTTCATTTACATCAGACTTGGACATCTTTTTTTTTTTACTATTTTAATATTTATATTTTATTAATGGTTGGTGCCAAGCCTCATATCTAGAACTAATGAGGATTCTTTTTGCAGGAAAAAGGAAATACAAGGATTTTTCTTTACAAGAGGCTACAAGTTCTACTCTTATCTATACTTGACGAGTTCTATTTTGTATTCAAAATAAATATGAATTTCGTATCTTTCTTGGTTGCAGGCGACATATTGTAGTATTTAACAGGATCATATCAAGGTAGTGGTTGGGTTCTAGCTGAGAGATATGCTGACCATTGGATTGCTTAGGGTTTTTAGTGTCAAGCTGTTATTTTTATTTTTCCGTTTCTTTCTTTGTTGGTGTTCATCTTCCTTGGTACTCCTTTTGGCAATTGTTTTTTTTGGTGATTTAGCTCTCATGTGCACAAGGGGGATGTGTTGTGTCGGGAATTTGTACAATTTACTCTTCTTTAGCATCAAGTTGACTATATTCTTCGCACCATCTTGTTTGGGTTTGGTTTCCCAATTCGTATGATTGACTGGATCATGACGTGTGTCACCACTGCTGCTTACTCTGTGAGTATCAATGGTAATATGCACGGATTCTTCGACGGTTAAAGGGGCATCCGTCAGGGTGACCCCCTCTCTCCCTATCTCTTCACTCTTGTCATGGAGGTGCTTAACCTTATGATCAAAAGAAACATCTCTGACTCCGATTGGTTTAAATTCCATCGGCAATGTGAGGATCAAAGTATCACCCATGTATGCTTTGTCGATGATCTTCTTCTCTTCTATCAAGGCGATACATCTTCGGTTCTTGTCATATTTGACTCTCTTGCTGAATTCTCTAGGGTCTCTGGGCTCCACCCTAATGAAGCGAAGAGTGAAGTTTTCTACTGTAATATTGGTGAGAGGCGCAGAGCTTCTATTGATTGTATTGTTAGGTTTCCGGAGGGATCTTTCCCTGTCCGATACCTTGGCGTCCCTCTCATCACCACTCGTCTTGTCCACAAGGACTGTAAACGCCTTGTTGATAAAGTCAAATGCAGGATTAACGACTGGAAGAACAAGTCTCTCTCTTTTGCTGGTCGTCTCCAGCTCATCCTCTCTGTCCTTTCTTCCATGCAAATATATTGGGCTTTCGTTTTTATTCTCCCTAAATCTATCTCTAACGAGATTGAGAAACTCATTAGGGGTTTCCTCTGGTGCAATGGTGAGATGAAGCGTGGTAAAGCCAAAGTCTCATGGAAGACTGTGTGTCTCCCTAAGACCCATGGTGGTCTGGGTATTCGTAACCTTGCTGTTTGGAATATTGCCCTTATGGCTTCCCATGCCTGGAGACTCCTTTCTAATAAGGATTCTCTCTGGGTCAGGTGGATCCACTCGTACCGCCTCTGTAGGCGTAACTTCTGGGATGCCCCCAAGAAGCGCGGTACGGGCTATGCCTGGCGCAATATCCTCGACATGCGGGGTAAGATCAGGGACTTTATTGTCTCCAAGGTTGGTGATGGCTGCTCTACGTCTGCTTGGTTCGATAACTGGCATCCTGCTGGTCCCCTCTCTAAGTTCTTATCTGCACATAACATCCATAATGCCGGCTTCACTCCTGATTCTAAGGTTGCTGACATTGTTCTCAACGGGTGTTGGGTGCGCCCCCATTGCTGGCAGGACTCCCACCCCATTCTCCTTTCTCATAACCCCCCTTCTCTTTCCACGTCCGTTCCTGATAAACTCCTCTGGAGATCTTGCGACGGTAAGGTCTATCCTTTTTCGGTCCGTTCTGTCTGGCACTCTATCTGCCCTGCGGAGCAGCCTGTCGACTCGTATCATCTTGTTTGGTTCTCCCAGAATATCCCTAGACATGCCTTCATTCTCTAGGTTGCTCTCAAATATCGACTCAAGACCCATGATAAAATCAGAAAGCTGGGAGTTGTTTGGTTCTCCCAACCTCATATGTGCCTTCTGCAGCGATTGTTCCGATTCCCTTCCTCGTCTTTTCTTTGAATGTTCTTTCCCTTCTATGGTTTGGCATGATCTTCAGCATGTTATGAACCTCTCCTTCCCCATAAATTGCTGGTCGGATATCATCAATCTTCTCAAGCCTATCTCTAAAGGTAAGAATGTCTGGTCCGTTATCCGAAGACTTGTGCTTGCGGGAGCTATCTACCACATTTGGCAGGAAAGAAATAACCGAATTTTTAAAAATAAGAGAAGAACGTATCATGCTGTTGTCAAGTCTATTATTGATGATGTCCGTTGTAGACTGGTGAGTCTGTCTATGAAACCTTCCATTAATGTTATTTTGGCTAAAAGGATCTGGTCCCTCCCCTAACGTTGAGAGATGTACTTCCTATCTTCCACTGTGGTCCATTATTCTCTCCTATCCCATCCTTTCCACTATATATTTCTCTACCTGTATTGTTTGTTTTTTTTTTTTTTGCAGGATGTTTGCTTTTTATGTTCCTGTTATGTTTTCTGGTTCCAAAATCTGTTTTGGTTCCTAGTATAGCCTTGTTGTCCATTGGGGCATGTCCCAATGGGTTTTTGTCATTTCTTAGGTGGGGAGTCCCCAGCCTTCAATTGTATTTATTCTTTTTATTAATAAAATTTGCCAGAGGTACCGTCCTCTTTACCCAAAAAGTTGAGTATATTATTGTAAAATCAGTTATGCAAATCTCATTGAATAAAATCTAAATATTAAGATAAATAAAATAAAGTAATTTGTCCAATAATTTACACAAATAAATATATCCCGATAAACAATGAACTATCCTCCCAAGTTTACTGTTTAAAAGAATTATAAGAGATAAATCATAAAATAGAGTTTACCCAAGAAATTTCGTTAATAGTTTATGTTCAACGTTTCTATTTTTTAGTCAATTATTTGGTTTTTGGAAAAGTTCTTGAATTGAACCATGCTAGCGGCAAAGAGATGAAAATATAAGAGAGAGATTGAATGAACTTTACATCGCCTTTTTACGCTGTTGAGACATTGTAATTGAATAAGTGTACTCCACAAACGGAACCAAGAGAGTAACAAGCTTAAACGACTTTATCTAGAAATGGTTGCTTTGATTCTTTAATTTTAAAGAGTTATAAGAAAAGTTTTAAAAGCATAACCTATAATAATAATGTTAAACAGGTGGAAGGCTACCACATGTGCATTTGATTATGTAATGCAATATTTAGTTTACAAAATATATTGAAATATGGAGTGTTTAATTCTTGAGTTATTCCTAATTAATAGATAAATATCACCTATTTTTTGTAATCCTTAAATAGATAATATCTAATCTTGAATTGTTATTTATATCCTTCAATTTCACAACTTCATTAAAATTATAACATCAACTTCATATTATAAACATGTATTCTTTATATTTTGAACATTGAAAAACACAAATATATCCTTTTTAGCCTTTAAAATATAATTTATTTTAAACTTTCAAGTTAAATGTGTGCCATTTAAGTCGAAATATAATTTAGAGAAATCAAAATTATATTTTAAAGAAAAATATTTATCATAAACTTATTCTAAAAACGAAAAATTATTCACTAAGCTAGCCACATGCTAGCAAAAACCAAGACTTACAAAGCTGGCATGGCAGTGCTCGAGAAACTACGCCGAGACATCGGATTAACATTTCTATATCTACACTTATTGATCAAATAATTGAAACAAGTCTAATATCATCAAAACGAACTATATGCATAAATGAACTAATTTATGAAAAGAAAAAATCTAATATCATCGAAACAAGTCTGATATCATCGAAAAGAACGAAAACTATTTACGACCACGTTAAGAAATGCAGGCTTTGATACAAAAAGATCGTTGTGCTTCATCCATTTCGTACTATGGAAAAATCACAAAGTATTCGTATTTTTAACTACACCACATCTATATTACTTTTGCCAAAAAATAACATTGTATACTATGGATATATTTAAATGATAATGATATTTGTACATGCATCGTGTTATTTAAAATACAACATATTTCTAAAAATTAGATCCCCACAAGAAAACTACCAACTAAAAGAAATTTATCCTGTCTTCCTAAAGAAAACTAATCGGCATGTGAAAGTATTCGCCGCAAAAAAACTACCAACCTCTACGGTTTTTGGTTCGTTTTAATCAAACATCGAATCGAACCGTGTGGTGCTCGCCCCTAACAATTTGTGTCCCGCCGCATTGCGCGGGTACACAACTAGTATATATATATATATATATATATATATATATATATATATATATATATATATATATATATATATATATATATATATATATATATATATATATATACACACACACACACACACATATGTGTAATATTTATATTCAATGACCCGAAATCCAACCCGAAACCCGATAGGACATCGCCCCGAACCCGACCCGTTGCCATTCCTAATTTGACACCTCGGCAGTCAAATTTCATTCGCCATTCTTCCACTAACAACAGCCACCGCTTAACACCGACTTATCGCACCACCATCTACTACCACCACCGTCTCCATCGTTGCTATCCCTACCGACGACCTTCACCACCACAACTATGATGAACCTTCCTTCTTTAGTGGTTTGTTGTGTCTTCCTTCCCACAGCAAGGTACGATTCTTTGCAACTTCCGTGTTAAATGGTTTAGTCTTTTTTTGAAACTTCGTCTGATGTAAGTGGAGTAAATTTGTATTCCCTTGGTTACAATACACAATAGATTTATAGTATTTCTCATGTTTTTCTGGTTTTTTTAACATGAATAACATGCACGCCAAGTGTTTGTTATTTTTCCAGATGTTTATATAGCGGTTGTTTCTTCAGCCTTTTAAAGAAAAATCTTAAATTCTTCAAGTTAACAATAAATCCTGAAGTGTCAACAACTTAAACCTCATCCGTTCATATATAAAAGCAGTTGTGGTGTTTCTCCTGTTTCTTTTTTTTTTTTAACACGGATGCTATGCACGCCAAGTGTTTGTTATTTTTCCTGATGTTTTGTAAACAGGTTATTTCTTCAACCTTTTAAAGAAAACCTTAAATTCTCAAGTTAACAATAAATATTGAAGTTTCATCAACCCAAAGTTCATCCGTTCTAAAAGCATATGGTTGCGAGAGATGAAGGACACAGACATCATATGTTTGGTGTCAAATAGCATAAAATATTAATTTCTGGATTCTTTGATTTGTGTACAAATAAGAAAAGATAGAAAAATATGATTCGTATGATTTTATATTTTTCTAAATTCCATATTCATTGCCAAACTCATAACCATCTTGAACTGATCTCATTTCAAGCTTAAACTTTACCATGGGTTTCTCTGTCCAAAAATTAATTGTGCTTTTAGTAAAAAAAAAAAAAATCAAAATTTACAATATAACGTAATTTATATTTTTAGATTTTTTACATTAATGATCAAATACCTTTTATATTGCACAAGGTACCGCTTCTTTCTTTCTACATAACTATGCTATCATCGAGTCCCAAGCTTTTAGCCTCTAAATTTAAATCAGTAAAATGGTTCTTTTGTATGTCCATAAACAAATCAAATATTAGATTTAAGTTCATAACCTTTATACATTACGATTCTGACAAAATCAATATTCTTTAAACGAACTGGACTAAACAACTTGATTATTCTCTTTTTTATTTTGTTTTATGAATCTCTGTGTTTACGGCAACCCACAAAGGGCGATTGTCTTTATTGTTTGTATGAGATATTGGTTAAATATCTTTTCTTTTACATTGGATTCCGTTGTGGTTTTATTGGTTTGTTTGAATTTTGATTTGTTCATGATATTTTATTTTTGTAGTGGTTGCTTCTTTTTTATTTGAGATCACGATATGTGATATGAATTTGTATATACACACCCATATAATGTTACAGTGTTCGCTCATTTAGTTAACGCGAAACTTCACAATTGTGTTGCTTACGAGCTATTGGTTTTAAAACTTTTGGCTTCAGATAGTTTATCTTTGTTATGAATTTGTCGTGATACAGGTCCACCATAAAGAGTATTTGTTAACATTTTTGCATTTACTCGTTAACAACTGACACAGAAGTTACTAACTAGGTGATACTAACCAGCCGTTCAAAAAAATAAAATAAAATACAATCACCCTTAATCAATTTTAATGTTCTTATAATAGATCACAATCTACATTTATGATTCTACGAAATTTTAACAAATCTAATATTAATAATATTTAATATTTATATTATTTCAAATGTATTAACGGAAACATTTTAATAATGCAATTTGTCAAAACTAATACATATTTTCGTTTTCTTTTTTATAAATTAATTAATGTATTCACAAGGGCATAAAAGAGGATGGCAAAAGATGGTTCCTTAAAATCAAGGGTTATAAATGAAACTTGAAATGCACCATAAAGTAATTCAACGCGTCAATTGCAAACGTTTCCAACTTTGTTTCTGTAAAGCTTTCTCGTATTTACATTGCCTTTTTACCCTTATATATTTATTAAACCGATTTCTAATTTTTTTATTTTTTTTGAATTAGCAAAATATCCCAATCAATCATGGGTATCAAGTATTGTGATTTTAAGTCTCAGTGTGTTCTTTTATTCGTAAAAAGTCTTTGTTTTTTACAATCAAAATTGTCGGCCCGGTACCTTTCAAGTTTCAAGGTCCAAATAAAATTATACAATAACCGTTAATCAACATATGCGCAGTGCTTTAAGTTGGTTTATTAATTTAGAACATAGCAATAATATATATATATATATATATATATATATATATATATATATATATATATATATATATATATATATATATATATATATATATATATATATATATATATATATATAGGTAGGATAAATTGAGAAGGGTTAAAAGGTTCAGAAAATGAGAAAGAATCTGGACCCTTTAAATTCTTAGATCTATGGCTACTATTGATTGGACCATTTGTGTAAATTATAGAATTTGTAAGATAAATCTGTAACTTTTAAACAGAGATGATGGTATAATGGAAATTCAAATTATTCAAATAAATGGTATCTCCTATAAATCGGGTAACCCCTCTCTCTCTCCTCTTAGCCATCGACCATCTTCCTCTCTCTTTCTTTATATCACGTATACATAAACCCTAATCATCATCATCTTAAATCATACTCCAACCACCACACCATATAGCAGCCGCCGATAACCTTCTGGATCACCCCAACACCATCGCTAACATCTTCAACGTCTTTAACGTACTCTACATTAGTATTACCACATAGTCATTATCATCTCGCTTCAGACCACCTCCTCCACTAAACCATCACCATCACTGTTGTAAGTCGGAAAAACGAGATTGGCAGGAGATATGGTAGTTGCTAGAACCGAGTGATCGAGAAAGATGATGATCCGATGGGGCTGAGGTCGTGAAGTCTCGAGAAACAGATATTGTGAAAGAGAAATAACCGGGTGTAAGCGAGGTCGTAGATGGTTTCAACCAATGAGATGAGAGAAACGTCGAGTTCCGGTAGAGCTCCTGGGTTCCGGCGAGGCATGAAACGGGTAATCGTGGGGATCGACTCATCAGAGGGAGGGCGGTGGTTGAAGCTTGTCGGGTTGGGATATGTTCTGATAGACGGGAAGCTTGCGGTCTAGTCGTCATCGCCAGACAAACAGGGTGCCTCCGGAATGGTAGGGTCGCCGGAAAAAAGAAGGGATAGCGGTTACCGGAGAGGTGTATGCTGCCTACGAGAGTGAACTGCCGATGTGGGAGGCGGCCTTGGCGTGTTTCTTCCGTATGTTTGGAAAAAGGTATAACTTTGACTTCCTTTGACTTTCATATCATTGCATGCTTATTCATTTATGATTATAGGTTTATTTATTTATGATTAGATGCGTATTCGGTAATTCTCAAATACTTCATTTTTATGTATATTTTATTCATTAATGATTACAACGTAATTTTGTATAATCTCTATAAAAATACTGTTAAAAATTAAATCACTAAAATTATATATTTTTTATATTCATGCATGATTGATACCGTGAAAAAGAATAAACAAACTATTAAAATTTTGAATTTTGAAAAAAGAATTGATAAAAATATTTTTTTTTTTATTTTCAATTAATAAAATAACAAAAAAAATCAATTAATTCATTTATTTTAGGTAACAGCAATCGTAATCTCTATAATCATGGAAACTGAATAAATTAATCCCATGATTATAGGAAAACATAATTATTTAGGATTTTTAATTAATTAGTCATGTTGTTAAATTACCATAATATCCCAATAAAATGATTGGTTCAGAATCTTCTCACATTCTCAACCTTTTAATCTTTCTCATTTTAACCTCTCCATATATATATATATATATATATATATATATATATATATATATATATATATATATATATATATATATATATATATATATATATATATATATATATATATATATATATATATATATATATATATATATATATATATATATATATATATATATATATATATATATATATATATATATATATATATATATATGGGTTCAATGCAGAACCAAATTAAATCACCTAACTGCAGAACCATGTTCATCAATGAACATAAATCCCAAAAACCTCAAAACCACAATCGCTCCTGGATCAATTGGATACCGAAGAAGATTATCTGGTTGAACGTGGTTACTCCGAGCAGCAGCGGTTTATCAACATCAGACCGAAATTATCTTGTAATCGTAATTCGATCTAATGCAGGTGTTGATGCAGGGTGAAGGTTTTGTGCGTAATCTGCATTTATTTGTTTTACCCTGTAATCGTATGTTCATTAATGAACATATGTTCATTAATGAACATATGTTCATTAATGAACATACGATTACAGGTTTGATTTTGACTTTGGAAATAAAATATAACGTATGTTCATTAATGAACATATGTTCATTAATATGTTCATTAATATGTTCATTAATGAACATATGTTCATTAATGAACATATGTTCATTAATGAACATACGATTACAGATTTGATTTTGACTTTGGAAATAAAATATGTACCGTTCAAATATTTGTTTTGCTGCACCTGTTCATGAATGCACATTATGTTTGATCTTAAACCCACTTTACAGATTAGCAATTGGAACCATGTTGTGACATCAATCAATTATGAGATCACGGTTCGCTAATTCCAACTCAGTTCGTCAACACCGACTTCAACCTTGGAATGTGAAATAGCGATTTACTAAAATTGGCGATTTCAATAATTTATAGGTTAATTGTGAGTTCAATTAGTTCGCTAAGTATTTCCATATCGTATTCTTAGAGCACTTCTTCGACAGGAGAAAGAAGCGAGATTTAGCGATTGTGGTTTTGGGGTTTTTGGGATTTATATTCATTGATGAACATGGTTCTGCAGTTAGGTGATTTAATTTGGTTCTGCATTGAACCCATATATATATATATATATATATATATATATATATATATATATATATATATATATATATATATATATATATATATATATATATATATATATATATATATATATAAAATATCAAATGGGAACCATTATTTTCCTAGGAACCTAGGAACCAATTCTTAGCCACTAGATCAAAAAAATCAAGGGTTATGATGCAAGGTGGCAGTTTTGTAATTAATATTAATTTCTATTATATATTTGAATTTTTAAAAAAGAATTAGCGGCAATTTGGGTATAAAAAAGAAATCAATTCTGGAAACTCTAATTAAATAGGAAACGAAGCATTAAAATCGTATCTCCTCTCTCTTTCTCTCTCACGCTCTCTCTCTCTCTCTCCAAACCCTAAATCGACTTCACATATCTTTCTCCCTCGCCGTCACCAATTTCTTCATCATACGAAAGGCGAGACCTGCAATTGAGATAATCCAAGTGAAACCTGCAATTGATCAACGCCAGATCGAGACCTCCACCTCTCACATGAACCTACCTTTCCAACACAGTGAACTTACCTCTCCAACACAGAGATCAGCAGCACCACCGTCTCCATTCACAAGTCGTTTTTCCACACCACGTTCTGATACCACCCTCGAGTCCAGTCGCTAACTCACCGGTTCTTCCTTACCATTCTGAAATTGACGCATCTTCCTCAAGTTCTGATTTCCCCCGATAACATCATCGCATCTTCCTCAAAGGTCTACTCGGCATAACAAAAGAGTATGTTCTCGTTCTTTCTTTCATTTTTCCTAATCTAGTTATTTCTTTCATCTTTGGGACTAAATCGAAATTGCCCAAATGTGGGTCAAAACTAATTGTGTGACTGTGAATTAGTAAAGCACAACAGGTGTTTGATAGAATGTCTGAAAGAATAGATAGCTTGGAGGTGAGTTCGATTTCTTGATTCAATTTCTCGATTCCACTCTGCAAAGTCATCAAACTCAAATTCTCAATTCTCACATGGTTTCAGATTCTTAATATCAGTAGGAAATTTCAGATAGCTTTGAGCTATCTCACAGTCGATGTGGACACTACACCAATCTGTGGTCTGTGAATATGGGCATGGCTGCTGCCTTTGACCAGTCTATCTCAAATTCTAATTCCACCTTCCAAGATTGTACTTCTCTTTCTGTCTATTGGAACTTGTATCATCACTTTTGTTTCTGATTCACGGATTTGATTACTCATGTTCATTTAATTTATGTCATGTATGTATGTATGCATGATGTTCTTAACCAAAATAAGGTGTTATGGTACCTGGTAATTTGTTTCACGATTTGGAATTTTTCATGTTTCGACAACAATCGGAGACGGGACGTTTGGAATGGAACCACCAGAAGGATCGTCAAACGGTTCGTCATCCACCATCCCGTCAACGAGGACACCAACACCAATAGCAGAGTTTGAAGAAACCGAGGATATTTTACTTTTAATCAGTTCTTTTCTTCTCAATTCAGCCGATATTCGGAAAAAACAGGTTAGTAGAAATTGAATGTAATTTTACTTGTGCATATTGATTCAGCCGATATACGTATGTGATTATTTGTATCTGTATATGCATATGTACATATACGTATGTGATTATGCATGTATACGTATGTGCGTATGTGCGTATGTGCACATACGTATGTGTATACGTGCATTTGTTCATATATGTATATGTGCATATTTGCATATATGTATGTGCATATCTGCATATATGTATATGCATTTGTGCATATATGTATGCATTTTTATTAAATATGTAGGTGAATATACGTATGCACATATGCAGATATACGTATGTGATTATTTGTACATGTATGTGTATATGTACATATACGTATGTGATTATGTATGTATACGTATGTGCGTATGTGCATATACGCACTTGTATATGTGCATATACGCACGTGTATATGTGCATTTGTTCATATACATATATATGCATGTGTGCATATATGTATGTGCATATGTGCATATATGCATATGCTTTTGTGCATATATGTATGCATTTTTACTAAAATTTTTGTAGATTTTGAAGACTTTGCCGAGTAATTCGAAGAAGTGAAGATGAACCGAAGACTACATGACAATTAAGGATGAACAAATGAAGATATTTTTGATTTTTTGTTGTATTGCTTTGTTTTTTAGTTTAGGGTTATATAGGCTAAAATGAATGTATGTTATTTTTATGTTGTTTTTTAATAAAATGGTCGTGTTTATGCTTCGTGTTCGAATATTTTTGTTAATTTTATCCCAACATTATGAAATATGGATATTTTGTGTGTTTTTTATGAAAAAGTATCGAATGTGCACATATGCATATTTGGATATAATGCATATATGCATTCTGTTAAAAACAGTCATATCAGAAATATGTACATATGCATCTTTGAATATAATGCATATATGCATTCTCTTAAATATGCATATATGCATTCTGTTAAAAATTGTCATATCAGATTTTATAAAAAACAAATCCAAAATCTAGTTTTTTAAAAAAAATTAAAATTTTGATTTTTTTTAATATTTCGAAAATATTTTGAAATTTTCTTCTTTTCAAATTCAAAAATTTGATTTTTAGTATCCTTAATTTTAGGAGATGGTTATGGTTGTTGCCAAAAATAAAAAATTCAGAATTAAATGTGCAGAATTGGTTCCTAGGTTTCTAGGAAAAATTTGGTTCCTTCTTGAAATGGAATATATATATATATATATATATATATATATATATATATATATATATATATATATATATATATATATATATATATATATATATATATATATATATATATATATATATATATTGGGTATTAAATTATTTTACAATCAAAATTGTCGGCCCGGTACCTTTCAACTTTCAAGGTCCAAATAAAATTATACAATAACCGTAATCAACATATACGCAGTGCTTTAAGTTGGTTTATTAATTTAGAACATAGAATAATATAATGGCATGGAAATATTGCAGGATGCCCTTATAAAACTTGAAATGCATCTACCTTACAAGCACACATACATATCTATACCCCGTCGAAATGGCAAGCTCGTCAAACTCTCCTCCTTATACTTCAGCACAAATACAAGACCATAAGTACTTCTACGCGTCAATTGCAAACGTTTCCAACTTTGTCTCTGTGAAGCTTTCTAGTGACCGCAACTACCATCTGTGGAAGACACAGATGCTTTGTCTCATGAAGACTCACAATATGGTCGGCCTCGTAGATGACACAATTGTGGGTCCCATAGCTTCAAGCAATGAGATTATGGACCAATACGACAGTCTTCTAAAAGGTTGGATCTTTGGTTCAGTTAGCGAAAATGTATTTGGTGCTGTAGTTGACCTCATTTCGGCCAAAGACGTTTGGGATAAACTGAAATCATTCTATGATGCAACTGTGAGTCCTCACCAAGGTATGTGCTGGTTATTTAAAACAAATTAATTAAGTCCAACATTTGAGTAATCCTTTCAAAATGTTATGCAGATCCGGCTGCAAGAAAACTAGAAGCGAAAACAGAAACAGAAGTCACAGATGGGGAAGCAAAGCAAGATGTTAAAGACACGATCACGATAGATGTAGAAACAAACGATAACGACACAGAAACAAAAACAAAAGTCTTAAACAAGTACGTACTCGAGAATTTGCATAAAGCTATCGTTAAGGGGAATTGGTATAGCGCAGAATACATATTGAGAAATAATAAAAAGGCAGTGAGAGTGGCAATCAGGAATGACGGCAGCACAATACTTCACATAGCGGTTGGAATAGGTCAAAACGATTTCGTGAAAAGCTTGCTTTCGTATATAACTGATGATGAAGAGTACGTACTTAAAAAGAGAAGTTCAGATGGAAGTACAGCGCTTCATATCGCTGCAATTGTTGGGAACAGATATGCAGCCCGTCTTTTGGTTGAAAAAAACAAAGGCTTGTTACGAATTAAAGATCATATAGGCGAAGAACCATTGCATAAAGCTTATAGAAATATGCATCTTGATACCATTGGATATTTGTTAAAAGCCGCGGATGGTGGGGCCTTGTCAAAGTTGCAATCTTTTCATCTTGACCATGGTGTGGAAGTAGGCGTTGACCTTCTTGTTAATGCTATTTTTGCAAAGGAATACAGTGAGTAGACAGCATACCACATAAATTCTATGATACAGAGGCATATTGCTTTGAATATTCACACTTTTTTGCTTATGCTTGCAGCTTTGGCATCAGAGATAATTAAAAATTTTCCTAAATATGCTGTGAAAAATGACGCTGTACTCATGGCTATCGCTAAAACCTTTCCAAGTGGGTTAGAATATTGGGAAACACTTATCTATCCTTGTAAGTTTGTAATATATTAGATAAGGTTTCTTTCTTTTCTTTTTTATTATTTTTTTCTGTTTTTCTAAGGTTGACTGGGTCGCGTTTGTCTATTTAGCTTTGAGCTATTTTTGGGAAACGATGTGTGATGTAGCTGTATTGGTATTTTGTGGACTATACATCCTGGTGTCCATTTGCTGCTCTAGACCAATTCGCATATTACCTTCTGATTTGCCATTCTTTACTAATCTCAACATCAAACAGGGTGAGCCATTGGTAACCTGTTAACACAACTCAAGAATTTATTTATGACTTAAACTCGAAGTGAATTTTATTCTACTAACAATTTTTTATTCTTTTGCAGTTCTATTTTTAATAGCTAGTATCGTCGGTGGTTCCATATGCTTGTTCATATTCATGGTTTGTTTCTTATTCCTTGTTGCTTATTTTGCCTTGTGGAAGGCTGCATCGAAACTAGGTAAGAGCATATTGGTTCACGAGATCTGATTTTTAACTTGTAGACTATTTATACCCCCTTCACTTTGTAGGATTTACCCATTACACCAACATTTTTCCTAAAATAAATATAATAATTTAATTGTTTTATAACCATTATAAACTATTAAATAATAATTACACCCCTTAACTTTCCAAGTTCACAGGCGTCAGTTTTCAGTCTCATCTCGTCGGTCGCCTCTCACAATCAAACTTACAGCCGATCGATCTCATCAATCCAACTTTCTCCCGATTTCACCGGCGGTACTCATCGGTGAAAACTATTATTTTAAATAATAAAGAAATTTATAATTTTGTACATTTAGTCCATACCAAACTTGAATAGATAATTATACAATTTTAAGTCGTTCTTTATATTGTTTTAATATCTTTTCAATAGTTTAATAATTATAAATCAGGAAATGGCCCACCCCACCCTCACACACAAACACTTTCTTTCTCTCTCACAAAATCTCTCTCAATCTCTCTCTCTCTCTCTCTCTCTCTATATATATATATATATATATATATATATATATATATATATATATATATATATATATATATATATATATATATATATATATATATATATATATATATATATATATATATATATATCAAGAAATAATAATGATAAAGGCAACAATAATATTTTTTTAATATTGAAGGAGATTTATTGAAGTTCATCCTAAATTTTATGTTTTTATTGTTTTATTTATTTTATCAAAGAAAAAAATAAATTTAAAATAAAATATTTAAATAATAACAATGGTAGTAAAATTATTAGTTAGAAATAATAAAATAATGATTATGTCATAATAATGTAATGATTAAATAATAAAGTGAATCTAAATTATTAGTTTTATAAAAAAAAGTAACGAAAGGGGTAACATAAGTGAAAGTGATGTATACATAGTGGAACCCTTTTAACATAATGTTCATTGTAATTTTTTCAAATTAATAAATTTTTAACTTGTAGTTGCACCCATAAAGCATATCGAGGAGAAGAAGAAAGAATGGGAAGAAGCAGAAAAAGTTCTAAGATTGGTATGTGATGAAATAGACAAGTTAGAGTATTCTGGCACACATCATCCCTATTACACCAAACCAATTCTTGAGGCCGCATGTCAAAATAGTTCTAAGGTTGTTGATGAGATTTTGTTTAGATCACCTGAAGCAATTCAGTGCACAAATAAAAGTGGATACGACATCATTCAATTAGCAGTTTTACACCGTTCAGAAAAAATCTACAACCTTATTTATGACATTGGGGAACGTAAAAATCTTTATAGAACGATTGTTGATTCTTCTAAGAACAATATGTTGCACATGGTCGGAAAGTTGGCACCTTCACATGAACTCGGCCGTATAACCGGTGCAGCATTACAACTACAACGAGAACTTCAATGGCGCGAGGTAAAGATTTAATATTAGGTCATATATCATAATGCAAGTGATTTTCTTGTAGTAGCATAAACCAATTAAACTAATTCGTTAGGAGGTGAAGAAACTCGTGTTTCCTACATACATCACTCAAGAGAACATTTTCAAGGAGACACCAGATATGTTGTTCACAAGGGAACATGAGCACTTGTTGACAGAAGGGGAACAATGGATGAAAACCACAGCAGAATCATGCAGCATCACTGCGGCATTGATAACCACAATTGTATTCGCGGCAGCAATTACGGTACCAGGCGGAAACAATCAAGAAAACGGCACTCCTCTGTTTAGAAAAAACATTGCATTCATCGTTTTTGCTATATCAGATGCCATCTCACTATTTGCATCCAGTACGACATTACTAGTGTTCTTATCTATCCTAACTGCACGTTTTGCTGAGAAAGATTTTCTAGTCAGTCTTCCAAGACGATTGCTTATTGGTATTTGTGCTTTGTTGCTCTCAACAATTTCCATGATGGTAGCCTTCAGCGCAACATTGGTCCTTGTCTTTTCAGATCAAAAAACTTGGATGCTTGCTCCAATATGTGGATTAGCTTTCATCCCGATTTTATTTTTTGTTACACTACAATTCCCACTCATTGTAGATCTATTCCGATCGACCTATTTACCCATCTTTGGCAAGCAAAGGAAAAGTGCGTACAAAAGATTTAATCCGGACACCATAAGGTTGTATTTTGGTAGGCGAAATTAGTACACATCTTGGAATCATGAATTTTATTATATTTATTTTAGTGGTATGAAGGGAAAACAATAATAAACTAAATTCTATGTTGTTGTGCACCATGATTATCAAATGCTAAATGTGCTTTCAACCTTTTTCAATTTGCGTATCCGAGTAAAATTAGAAAAACTGCAATTGATATCTATTAATGTGTAATTTTGCTCCTGCAACAATTTTTCTTCAACTTGCGCTCCAACATAATTAATTTTCACCTAAATTGTCGTCTTTTAATTTAAATTAAAACAAGCGTTAAGAAGCTGGAGTAGATTGAAGTAGAGGGAGAAATCCAAAGATATGTAATAACAACTAGAGTAAAACCTAATCAAACTAGTCTACACTTAGAGATTAGTCACTCAACAATAACTAGAAGATTGTTCATGGTAATATCACTACTATAACACAAACCCTAAAACGAGAGAACGACGATATGTAACAACAACGAGAGTAAATCCTAATCGTTCGAGTGACCTAATAAGCTCAAATGAGCTGATCAACAGTTTATATTCGATAGGGTCGACCCATGGGCAGGGGACAGACCCGCGTGTTTTTAAGTATGGAAGAAACAAGCCCCGATCCTCCGTTATACACCAAATAGCAGCTTCAGCCCATTGAACTTCATCAACTTATCACTCTAGTCCCTTATCAACAATCTATTACGCACCAGGTTCTAATCCATTGCAATTCTAGTCTGTAGACATTCCTACACCAAATGAATTAAGTTAAACTCATAAAAATATAACAAAAATAAATCTAAAAACAAATAGATGTTTATAACTGTTAAGTTTGAACAAAAAACGATGTTGTATGTTTTAACATCCCCTCAAACTTAGAAATTACACACACTTACTCTGAAATGGGCCAACCAAAGCCATTTGGTTACTTAGACAAAGATTTTTTTCCAAATATTTGCATCCTAAAACTCATATGCAACCTTCTATGATTTTTAAAACTCATTTGACACTTTTTCTCTCAGAAAATGAACATAAACTTCAAAGTATTTTGTTTTTTCATGAAACATCGGGTTCAATGCAAGTTTTATAGCAGATTTATTAACATAAAAAACAATTAAATCAAACAAAAATTTTAAAATCCACATAATTTCACATGTGATAGATGTTGGAAAATAACTCATTAGTATGACCTTAGGACTATTTTATAATATTATTTACATGTTATATACGATTATATTTTGTATCATGATGTTTGCCATAATGACATATCAGGTCCCTAGATTTAAAATTATGTAGTATGATGGATATGACATTTGTACATGTTAGGTACGATTACATTTTGTACCATGATATTTGCCATAATGACATATCAGGTCCCTAGACTTAAAATTATGTAGTATGATGGATATGACATTTGTCTATAACTTGAGGGATTAAACATGTATGGTTCTATAACTTGCCCATAAGATGTAAATGATGAATTATACGCACAATTATGAGAGAAATAAATTATTGGAATATCTAAAGTTTTATCTTCTCCAACTTCTCTCTATATAAACACCATGAGCTTGTGTGTGTTATCCATCCATCAGAAACAATCACTAAGACAACATTACGGGAAGTAAATGGATCACAATGCGGCACTATCATCTTCAAGATCATTCAACTTATTTTTACTCACAGGTAACTTCAATCGAGTTAGGGTTATTCATGTTTGCGTACAAATTGATCATGTGATTATCCCTATAAATCCAACATGTGAGCTTTGTTAAAATTTTATGGAGTCTTGTCCTAATATCTGATTTTAGAGTCGTGAATTTCATGTGCCCTAATTCTAAACTAGTGTTTTATTTGGTAATGCCATATTTTTCCTGCAAATAAAAGAGTGTTAAAAGAAAATTCATAAATGAGTTATCTTGTTGCCATCACTTCTTCGTTCGTTTTATATCCAAAGAAAAAAAGGCTATGTGGCATTTGACAAAAGTTCTCGTATCTGTTTAATATTGTTTGAAGCAAGTCTTAATGCCTTTTGAATATGATCATTCCTTCGATTGTTTATATGCTTAAATAAATTAGTGTTTCTAAATTAGGGCAGAATTCACTATGATTATTTAAATATTAAACGTACATATGCACACGAATACTAAATTGATGTGTTCATGAATTAAAACAAAGGGATCAAAACCATATTACATCCCTTTGGCCGTTGATTTTTATGCGTTAACTTTGAGATAATTTTCAATTTTAATTTTATTGTTACAAAATCATCATGGTTATGTATTATCCCATCCGTAAATTTACATTCACGTAAAAATCAAGTCATTATTTTCGAAGACAAAGCGGCACAAGAATTTTAGTGCCTGCATTATTTATGCTTTTGTAGTTAATGATATTGTACAATGTACTAGAATATTGAAAAGTTTCCTGCTAAGTGTGGTGTTTTTAATATATTTGTCGTTTCCAAAAAAGAATATTGAAAAGTTATTACTAATAAATGTTTATAGAGCTAAAAAAATATTTAATTATTTTGGCTTTTAATTTTCCATTATAATCAACATTTTGGGTGTGGTAAAAATAATAAATTAGATATTAATAACCACTAACTTGAAATTATGAATTTCCTGTAGGTACCATGATGTGAATCCTAATGTCATCTTATTTATTTGCCTCTAATTTGCCACTATGATTAAATCAAAGGATTCCGTTGGCTTCTAAATTTATATTTTAAAATTTTATTCATAAGTTGTTTATCAAATTTTCAAACCGGTTATAGATTTGATAAATGTTAATTTTATAATGCTAAATAATGAGTGGTAGCGTTAATGCTAAATTTGAGTGACTAGACCAAAGAAAGGTTATTTAAGTTTGGCATTTTAGTTTGTTAAACACCACATTATGCAATTGTATGGGTTGTTATCCAAGGAACCCAAAGGCTAATTGGACGATGACCCTTACAATGAATTTTAAGCATAATATGCATAAGTATTGTATTTTCTGTCCAAATGTGATTGCAATATTTTTGTGGCATAGTATAACTTCTAGGATGCCAAAACATTCAATTGTTGGTCTAGCCAAAGCGAAGTTGATAATTGAGTAAGGTGTCTACATGGCCTATTATTTAGGTGTTAATAATAGGTGTACTGATATTCTTTAGTCATTAGTATCCTATTAAATCAAATTAATGACTTTTTGCATATATTTATTTAAAATACACGAATCTCATTTAGAGGAATGACAATACTCATTAGCAAGGGAGAAAGTTTGAGTAAGGTTCAAAAATCAAGTCAAAGTACACGTAAGCCCGACAACAATCTCATTTCAAAATTTGTCTTAAGAAACGACATAGTCAACAAAACTATCTCATGTTTATAAAATGGCTTACGGAGAAATGTAACAAAAATATTTTTACGATTTATGTGTCCCTAAGTGTAATTGCCCCCACTCATGAAAGATTGATTTCCGTTCCATGATACACATGGCTAAATCATTATAGGGATTCCGTACAATCTAGAAAGTGGATTGAAATCAAAGAACAATTAAAATCGGGATTAATAAATACTTAAACAAAGAAGTAGTTGGACCACCTTCATTGTTTTTAGAAAATGGCTATTCATTGTGTCTTGATGGTACCTTTATGTATTAAGTATAACGTGAAACTTATCATTTGTATCTAAGTTAGTGAAAATTGGTTATGCCTTTACGTTTGGATATGATGATGTAACTATTAGTTTCAAGTCCCTTGTTGTTTGGATATGGTTGTTTGGAGGGATATCTCTATATATTATATACAACTCGAAACCACTTTATGAAATCTTTATTACCTTGTAATGATTAATGAAAATTAAAAAAAAATAGAATTGAGAAATGAAGACTTCATCTACATTGTGACATTAACACGTAGGCCACATATCACATAATAAAGTGATACGTCTCATAGACAATGAAGTTTCTTCTTAACTTGATTTCTTGAAATTTAATATATGCATTAAGTGTATAAAGGGAATAAGAAAACATCCACAAGAAGTCAAAGATTTCTAAAGTTGATCCTTATTCGGCATTTGTGGACCTTTTCTAGCAGACATAAGTGGTTATAAATCGTATATAACCTTTACGGTTGTTTAATCATGTTACACGTACGTGTACTTGTTGAATGAAAGGTCTGAATCTCCTTAATTACGTAAAACCTTTTGAGTCAAAGTTGAAAATCAACTTAACCAGAAAATATAAATAGTGAGATCGGACAGGGGCGGTGAATATTGTGGTAGGCATACAAACATTGGCTAAGCACCCTGATACTTCTTTGAATTGAGTAAAGATCATGGGATAATTAACCAACACACCATGACTAATACTCTTTAAAAAGATAACATTCCGAAAAAAGGAGGAAGAACTTTAATGAACATGGTGCAAAGCATGCTTGTAAACACTAACTTGGCCAAATTCTTATACACCAAGGCATTAAAAAGGGTGAGCCACATCTAGAATAGAGTTCCTTCAACGCCTGTTTCTAAAAATCCTTTTGAGTTTTGGATAGAAAGGAACCAAGCTTAAGGTCTAAATGTTACCGATTTTACGTTTCATCACATAGTTTCCAAATTATGGAAACGAAGCATGTTGGATTTCTTAAAGATGTCAAAATAAGTGGGAGTGGTTTATTAAGCGATTTTGATCTCCAAAAAGCTAATGAGGAGCCACATATAAATCAAGTGCCCATTACGATCAATACTTTATTAGGAGATTCAAGTCAACACAATATGCCTAATGAAATTCTTCACGAAATATAAAGGGAAGTAAAATGCCACAAAATGAACCCACTCGAGATATTGGCACTGAGACCCAAGACATTGAGTAGCCTATAAGATGATCTTAACGATCTAGGCAGCCCAAAAATATTTTTTTGACGATTACATCATTTACTTAAATGCGACCGGTCTTGACATAGGGAGTGAAAATGACCATGTCATGTATAGTGCAGCCGTAACTAATAACCAATCAACTAAATTAAATGTGGCTATTATTGACGAGGTTATTTCCATAAAATGATGTTTGGGAAATTGCTGAATTTCCAAAGGGTTACAAGCCCGTTGGATGCACGTGGATCTTCAAGACCAAATTGAACCTGAATGGAAACATCAAACGATCTAAAGCTCGATTGGTCGCTAAATGGTATACACAAAAGGAGGTTTATTAAGAAACTTTATCCCTTGTTGGACTCCCTTATGATTATAATGTCCCTTGTAGCTCCTTTTGATTTAGAGCCACATCAAATGGACATCAACAACAACTTTTTCTTAATGAAGATTTACACGAAGATGTATATATGACCCAAACAGAAGATTTTATTCCCAAGGGTCAAGAACATCTAGTATGTAAACTCGAAATACTAATACATGGGCCGGAACAAGCTTCGTGTCAATGATACTTGCCCGTTGTGTCGATGGAATTTTATTGGCGAGTGATATTATAAATTTGTTGCACGAATTGAAACGTTTATTGTTGCGTCATTTCGACATGAATGATCTTGGTGAGGCTTCTTATTCTAGGCATAAAAGTTCAGCGAGATATAACCCAAGGGACTTTAGTGTTGACTCCAAATGCATATATCTAATGCGTACCTAATCAATATAGCATGCAACAATGCTTCCCCTCAGTTGCTCCCATAGTTAAGGGAGATGTTTTGGTTTATTTAAATGCCTTATAACAGAGGTTGAACAATATCAAGTTGATCTACATGTTTCGGTAGTTGAATGCTTAGATATGAACAAGTTTGTACTTCTCCCGACATGGCTTATGCTACTGGCATCTTGGGTCGTTACCAATAAAATCACGATCTAGATCACTAGAAAGTTGCCAATAAAGTTTTGTGATATGTACAAGGGACTAATAATTGCAATATTGTTAATAAGTGACAACTTAGCACTAAAATGATTTTGGATTATGACTTTGCAAAATGAAAATATGATAAGTCATTATTGGGATACATCTTTATAATATCAGTCGGCCAAATATCATGGAAGAGTCAAAAGTAAAAGTTGACAACTACATCAACTATGATGGTCAAATATGTTGTCATATATAATGCAACTTGACATTGAATGTTGTTGAAAAATTTAATCACTAGACTCAGGATCTTAAATTCCATTTCAAGGCCATTAAAATAAAATTTATTGCTATAACTTTGCTTCTATAAGGTTTTCCACTAGCAATGCTTAAACTGGAATGAGGCTTTACCTCGATACAAAATCGTTGTTCATTTGAGAGCAATGGAGGATAATGTTTTTTTTGTATCGAGCACATCAGCACTAGTGTGACACCCCATTTCTAATATTTTCAAATACTATGGTTTTTCATATAAATACATGAATACAAAAATACGGTTTATCAAAAACCGATAATTTACATTTTTAAAACTGTGGGTGTTACAAATCCATACCAAATCTAACCATAGTCAGCAAGAAGAGGATTAAACCTTGCGTCCAAATTAGGAGCTAACTCAAGCTCCACTCCAGCTAAACTTCATCCCATTTATAGCAACTTATTTTAACCTGGAATACATGGCAAAACATAGACGTAAGACAAAAATTGTCTCGTGAGTTACATGAGTTTTAGACTCAAACCTTTAACTTCTTTTCCAACCTTTATATAAAACTTATGACATAAAACATCTTTCAAAGTTTTAAAATATTATCATACCATAGTTCTTTATTCTTTTCAAAATCATTACATATCATACCTTGCATAATTATCTTCTTTCAAAACTTTATAATAACAACATAATATAACTCATTACTTCTCAAAAATCATTCTATGACATACTTTATGAAAATAACATCGTTCTTACTTTCTTTGACTGGTTTTATAAGCTTGCTGGATTTTTACACTTAGGGCTTTAATCACTATAAGTGATACCCCAAGTCTCTATGGCTAGAAAGAACGGATCATCCCTCACCATAGAAGTGCTGAGGCAATCTACTTCGCGATGGGGATTTTCCCCAGTAGATCCCTTACCTAACCCGGGTAGGTTGGAACATAGTTCCTTTACTAACGCTGCTTGCTACAATTACCAGTCATACAAAAACTTGCTACTTGCTTGAACATTTCTCATAAACATATAACTTGTGGCTAGGTGCCAAACTACATCATTTTATATCTTTATGGCTAGATGCCAAATTTATAACTTTCATCACATATCAATCATATGTTTAAAACATATATTTATAACAATTTAGGCTTAATGTCAAATCATACTTTCCAAACATCTTATGGCTATATGCCCATTCATACTTGAAAACATATACGGTTTGTAACAAAAACATACTTCTTAAACATCTTGTGGCTATATGCCTATTCATACTTGAAAACATATATAGCTTGTAATCAAAATATACTTTCACATAATTGGTTCATAGACCAAAACATACTTTCACATAATTGGCTCATAGGCCAAAACATAACTTCAAATATAGCATTATACTTTCACAAACAAGTTAGAAATAATACTCTTGCATATAATTTCACATATAGAAATTTTATAAAAAATCTTAAAAATACTTACTTGCCATGTACCCCAAAATGGGTAAAAATACTGCATGTACTCACCTTGTCTAGTTAGAGAAGTCTAACTATAATCACTTCTTCCCGTTGAGTTTTCCTTTCCTTCAACTTTACTCCTTAATACCTAAGGAGTTCATTTAACATTCTAGTTAATATAAGCTAGGCCCTATTAACAATTAAAGACCTCTTAATCTACATCTTAATAGATTAATATCACATTATTTACCCCTTTTTTAGATTTTGATATCTAAGACGCATGGTCAAAGAATTGACCATAACTCCCAACTCAGAAACTCGAATGGCACAAACTCAGACATTCTGAAAACTAGACACAATACATGACAAGTCTCAAGAAGATACCGAGACTTGAATCACATTTTAAGACCTTAGAAAATAAGCGACAAGATTGACAGTGCAATCTGTCACAAATCTGGATTAGTGGAGGAATCACCAATTCCATTCCACTTGGGAATGGAATCAAGGGAAACCCTCTTACATAGGCATACTAGATATAACCAAGAGACTACCATTCGAAATTCAGACCCAAAAGACAAACCAATTAAGAATTAAAAATCATACAATATGAAGGAAATGAGCAGCAACATTTCTGTCACAACTCAGCATAGGTTGACAAGATCTGTCCAACAACCTGACTTCTGAAAGGAAATAAGTCAAGCTTTTTGGATGAGTTACACTAGACATGAAGATAAAGCTCTCATCCAAAAATCAAACTCAAAGCATAAGCCAACTGAGAATTAAAAATCGCGCAACAAGGACAATGTGCACAGCGACAATTCTGGTTCAGTCAAAGAGAAGGCATTGGAACCCTAGCTTCCTAATGGAATTGGATCAAGCCCTCTGGATGAAATACTGTAGACATGAGAATGACCTTCCCATCAAATTTTCAGACCTAAACCATGGAACATTTGGGAAATAAAAATCCCACAAGTTGACCTAGGTGTGCAGCAGCCAATCTGTGGAGGTCGGGTTGCACACACCAAAATCCAAACCAAAACAATGAACTGGGTAAATTCCTTTTGGTCGAGTATGGATCATGACAAGGTTCTTCTCCACACAAAATTTCAGAACAATCCAGTGAACACAAGATTTTACAATAATTTCACAACACAATTGGACACAGAAATCATACTCATGGAAATCGGGTTCAAAACCCTAGAAAACGACTGAACGAGGTCTGAACCCCAACTGATTAACTGAAGAAGACATCGAGGCGAAACCATGGGCACTAGAATCACCTAATTTGGACATCGTATGATTTTTCTATGAATTATACAACATAGGACAGATTCTTACCTCTTTGAAGCTAAAATCTTCAATTCTTGCTTCAAATCCTTGAAAACTTGCTCACGGTTCTTGAGAGGATTTTGTTTTTTCCAGAAGTTCTCTCCTAAATTATGACCATTTATGATATATTTTCTGATATTTATATTTTCCATATTTTCACTTTAGCCCCTCAAGTTCTATTTCTTGAATTTTTGGCACTAAAATCACCTTTCATCACATAAGAACTACATCTCTTATATTTTTGCCACAAACAACAATATTTTTACTTATTAGGTCATTCACATGGTCAAATGACCAAATTACCCTTTTATGGTAAAATGACAAATTTACCCTTTTTCAATATTTTACTGTAATTTTCTTACCAAAAAGGTTTTCTAACAAAACCAATACTTAACAAAAATATCGTGGTTTAGTTCATTACATATTATCCCCAAAATCATATATTCATTACTTAGAAGTCATTTTGATGTCAAATGACCATTTTGCCCTTTTTCACCGATTTTCTCCAAACTCTTGGAAATTTTCTATATTTCCCGTTACATGATTTTAAAACTTTCAAAGCATTATTTTGAATATATTAAAAATTCAAGATTTTTGGGTCGTTACAACTAGTAATATGCTAACGGATCCGATGACGAAAGGTCTAGCACCCAAAATATTTCAATATGTCGTCAAAATGGGTTTATGGCTAGGCTTAATATAATGCAATTCTAGCATAGTGCTTTACTGGAACTTTAACTTTTAATTATTCAAGTACTTGATTATTATTCCTCCATAATATGCAATTTGTCTACATTACTAATCTGTGCACACTTACTTTCTATATAGAAAAATATATTGCATTACCACTTAACTATAAAGTCATTTGGCTTAAATTAATCGAAGTTTCATGTGAAGCACTAATGTATGATCAGTGGGGGTCCCGTGTTTAAAAATGACACGTTAGACTATACTTTTCTGCTTTTGGTATTAGCATGAAACAAGATGAATGAGACTTAGCCAATATAATAAAACATGTATACAAATAGTCACTTGACCAAGTGGGAGAATGTTGGAAAATAACCCATTAGTATGACTTTAGGACTATTTTATAATATTAATTACATGTTATGTATGATTATATTTTGTATCATGATGTTTGCCATAATGACATATCAGGTCCATAGACTTAAAATTATGTAGTATGATGGATATGACATTTGCATATGTTAGGTACGATTATATTTTGTACCATGATGTTTGCCATAATGACATATCAGGTCCCTAGACTTCAAATTATGTAGTATGATGGATATGACATTTGTCTATAACTTGAGGGACTAAACATGTGTGGTTCTATTACTTACCCATAAGGTGTAAATGATGAATTAAACACACAATTATGAGAGAAATAAATTATTGGAATATCTAAAGTTTCATCTTCTCCAACTTCTCTCTATATAAACATCATAAGCTTGTGTGTGTTATCCATCCATCGGAAACAATCACTAAGACACCATTACAGGAAGTGAATGGATGACAATGTGGCACTATCATCTTCAAGATCATTCAACTTATCCTTACTCACAGGTAAGTGATCTTCAATTGAGTTAGGGTTATTCATGTTTATGTACAAATTGATCTTGTGATTATCCCTATAAATCCAACAATAGAACCAAGTGCTCTATATTCCGACTCAATAGAATATCGAGAAACAGTTTCATGTTTCTTGCTCTTCCACGAGACAAGTGAATTACCCTAATACACACAATAACCGGTTACGGATTTTCGAGTAGCCAAGCATTTTTGCCCAATCTACATCCATATAAGATTTAACCACGCTTTACCTTTTCTAGAATTTTGCTTTTAGAAACCTTAACAACTGAAATGCTAAATTTAAATGAGACCTTTTTGGACTATGCATGCACTAACTGAAAGTTTCAACTACATAGGCAATGTTGGATCATATAATAGCTAAGTAGATTAGTTTTCTAATTATTTTTTGAAAATCAATAGCATTCTGAAGCAATTAATCACCATCATACAAAATTTCCTTATTAACAACACTTTTTGGTTCAAGGGTGTGGGCTTTACAGGTGTGCATGCAAGCATTCCTGAGGGGGTCATATTAACAAACCCGAATCCAAAGGGCCAATCAAAGAGTCCTTCGAATCATGTCCCAATCAATATGTCTAAAAAATGCGGAATAATGTATAAATCAGAGGATTATGAAATATTTAAGGATTCATTGATTAAGAAGGGTCAAGTATTATAGAGGATAATACGAATAATGTTAAAACACTAACATCTAACCTTGTTATCACAAAGTCATATTTACAAATATGATCGACACTATCTATTTATACTACACGAAGGAACAAGATTGTTGATCAGATGATCAATGAGGTTTTTCTATGTGTTACACGACTATAGAGGTGTGCATAATGGCCTGGGTAAATTGTTGCATGCATGTATCATATAGATCTTGGTAGAAAATCAACAATCATGCTTTGACCATGATGCAACAGCTCTGGACTACGTAGAGATTCGAAGAAGCAGAGTCAAATGCTTCGACTTCGAATGTATCAAAAGGTACATCGACTTATGTAACTTGAAACACATCATAGATTCCTTGGTCTTCGACACAACACAAAATCTTCAACTCAACAGTCTGCCCCTTTCTGTCAAAATACGCTTCGATTCTTCAAAAATACTTTAAGCGTTTGGAACCAAATTCGGGAATAGACTTGGAAAGAGTTCTAACATCGTCTACCTCACAGGGAAGCCACCAATTGAATTCTTCGATAAAGTGCTTCTTTAAAGTTCTGTCAGTATTCTTCGGACATTTTTCTATAACTCGAACGAAAGCTTTAAGAATGGGCGTGTTGTGCAGATGCTTCTCCTTGAGTTAAAGCCCACAATGAACAATGTTTGTGTTATGATGTCTAGGCTGAAAGAAAGTTCCCAAGTAAGATTGTTCGAATTTTGACCGTTACATTATATCGAATGTTGGGTGGAAGATCCATGTTCGCTGAGGCTTCGAGTTTCTTTGAAATGGAGGAGGCTAAATCTAAATCCTTCCAATCACAGTCTCTGTAGTAATAGAGAAGAAACATAATGACAACGTTCTTGATCGGGTAAAAGCTCTTATCGTTTTGCTTGAGCATTTTAAAGAGGACCACCTGGTCATGCAGATTCTGTTGGAAAACATGGTTCATGTAATTAGTTTCAAAAACAAGAGTTTGCAACAGAAGCATAAAATCATGAACACAAATTCCATTTTCAAGAGGATCATGCTACATGCATGTAGAGATAAGATGAAGAACAAACATAGTTTAAGTTCAAGATCATAACCTTTGTTCTTGGGTTTGTTTTGGATGATTTTGATAGCTAGGAATCAAATTAGAATCCCTCTATAGTTGATCCACCACAAGCTTGAACACCCTTGAATGCTAGTTCCACAACTTGCAAGATATGACTCCTTTTCTTATGAAACCAAAGACCAATTCTTTCTAAGAACTTTAGGAGAGTTTTTGGCTGATTTTTGAAGCAAGAATGATGTACACATGTCCTCAAAACCGTCCACATTATATCCCACCAAAGCAAAAGAAAAGCACATGCAACTAGCTTAAAAGAAAGATACATTTGATTTCTAAAATCAAAAGCTAGAAGACACAAGGCATCTTCCTTTTCTTTTAAGTTCTTAATGCATTCTTTTCCTTCCAATATAGCTAGTTATATGATGACTAATGAAGTGCTAGTGGGTTGTTATTATTTATAAAACTTAGATAATTATAAGTTTATAAATAATACATCTTCTCATTTCTTTAATGGAATAACATTTAACCCATAATCAAATATATAAATAAACCATCTAAATATACAATCTTAATTGTATAATTATATATATACATATATATATATATATATATATATATATATATATATATATATATATATATATATATATATATATAACAATATATATATATATATATTTTATTTAATTTACTAATTAAATTAAATAAAAGGCTTACTTATAAGTCAATTAAATCGTTTAACAATTTAAACAATTTAATTGTTACTTAATTAATTCATCACATATGAATTACTAATCAACCTTTAATTTTGTAGTTATTATTATTTACCTCAAATAATAATAACCTACAAGATTAAATTGCAAGTTAAGTATCATTTGATGTTAAATCAAAATTTAACATTCTAAATGATCAATTGGTGTCAAACTTGTTGTTGGTGTGACCCTATAGGATCATGTATTATTAGTAATATCATTTTATGATCATCCTTGAGCATATAGAACTAACAATCTCCCACTTGCACAAGGTTGCTTCATAGAATGATATCGACAGTGGTAAACGTCTAGCAACATTTCACTGCCCCCAATAACACATGACATTGTGCCATTCAACAACATTCAATTCTTCAGAAAACACGAGGCTCTAATTGATGTATAAGGTTATCTATCAATTATCCCTTTGTCACAGACATCATGTTGAACATGAGACATGGATCTTAATCATTCTCATTTTATGTTCAACTTTCAAACAGGCGCCTTAGATGTCTAACTCTCAACACATAAGAGGAACAAATCCCGTCTTGACTACATACGCCCCTCATATAGTTAGTACTATACATGAGTATGGCCTTTATGGTTGTCTGTATTTCAAAAACAACAGTAAACCATATCAAAGCATAGTACACTCTACACTTGAGTCCCAAATATGTATCTCAGGTCAAAGGATACAATGATAATACCTTTATTCAAGAATCACTTATGATGATGATCCATGGAGTGATCTTGAAATGGGTCATGTCCAATACTTGTTCACTGACAAGTACCTATGAATTTGGTTGCAACCTTTTGCTACTTTTACCCATAAAAGTCAACCAATCCAATTCATATTAGTCTTACTTCATAATTGCTCCCACAACTATGATCGACTATGGACGTTTAGAATAACTAAATTATTCAAGGATTAAACATGCTAATAAAACACAATAATTATGAATGAAACATCACGTCACATATATTACATAATTCTTGTCGTTTACATAAGTTCATATTCATAAAACATTAAACACAAATCAAATCCATTCATTAGAAAAACGGAGTCCTATACCCTTAGCATGACTTTCATGCTTAGTTTGGGGTAAAGGTTTCGTGAATGGGTCTGCCAAATTTTGATCTGTATGAACCTTGTGAATACTTATTTCACCATTCTTAACTTCATGTCTAATGTAGTTATACCTTCGGTGAATGTGTTTGGTTTTTTGATGCAATCTAGGTTCCTTTGCTTGAGCTATAGCACCTAGATTGTCACAGAAGATTTCTATAGGGTCCCGAATGGAAGGAACAACCCCTAGATCTTCTATGAACTTTCTCATCCAGACAGCTTCTTGAGCAGCTTCTGAAGCAGCAACATATTCTGATTCTGTAGTAGATTGTGCAATCACTTCTTGTTTGGAACTCTTCCAAGACACGGCTCCTCCATTTAAAATAAAGACATACCCAGATTGAGATTTCGAATCATCCCTATCTGTTTGGAAGCTTGCGTCAGTGTAACCCTTTACCTTTAAGCTTTCTTCCAAACCGCCGTAAACTAAGAACATATCTTTAGTTCTTCTCAAGTACTTAAGAATGTTCTTTACAGCAGTCCAGTGGGCTTCACCTGGGTTCTGTTGATACCTACTAGTCATACTTAAGGCACATGAGACGTCGGGCCTAGTGCATAACATGGCATACATGATGGACCCAATTGCCGAAGCATATGGGACATGTTTCATCCTTTCAATTTCAGTCCTAGAGTTTGGGCACTGAGACTTGCTTAGGATGGTGCCATGAGGCATTGGCAAGAATCCTCTTTTGGAGTCTTGCATCTTGAACCTTTTCAAGATTTTATCAATATATACACTTTGGCTAAGACCAATAAGTCTCTTAGATCTATCTCTATAGATCTTTATGCCTAATACATAAGCAGCTTCCCCTAGATCCTTCATTGAGAAACAACTCTCAAGGAACGCTTTGACACCTTTTAAGGTTGGGATGTCATTTCCAAATGAAAGTATGTCATCTACATACAATACTAGGATTATGACAATGCTCCCACTAGCTTTCTTGTAAACACAGGAGTCATCCTCATTTTTGATGAATCCAAAACTCGTAATCTTTTCATCAAAACGGATGTTCCATGTTCGAGACGCTTGCTTTAATCCATAGATAGATCTTTTAAGCTTGCACACTTTGTTTGGATGCTTGGGATCGACAAAACCTTCAGGTTGTTCCATATAGACATCTTCCAATAAGTATCCATTAAGGAAAGCAGTCTTGACATCCATTTGTCATATCTCATAATCATAGTATGCGGCTATGGCAAAAAGTATCCTAATCGACTTGATCATTGCCACTGGAGAAAAGGTCTCATCATAGTCAATACCATGAGTCTGTGAGTATCCTTTAGCGACAAGTCTAGCCTTAAAAGTGTGAACATTTCCATCCACGTCGATTTTCTTCTTGAAAACCCATTTGTTCCCAACAGTCTTACAATTGGTGGGAAGATTAACCAAGTTCCAAACTTGATTATCGTGCATGGATTGCATCTCAGTTTTCATGGCCTCAAGCCATTTATCAGATTCAGGATCTGATATTGCACTCTGATAGTTGACGGGTTCATCAGAATCTATCGTATAACATTCCTCTTCCATCAAAAGGTAACCATACCTTTCTGGTTCAATTCGAACCCTACCAGATTTGCGAACACCTTGTGTTACAATTTGTTCCTGATCAACCGTTTGTTCAGGTTCAACAATTTCTTGTTGAATGCTAGATTCAACTTCTTGTGTATCAGGTTGTGGTTCTTGAAGTTCCTCAAGTTCCACAAACCTCCCACTAGCCTCTTCCGTCAGAAACTTGTTTTCTAGGAATTCAGCTTTTCGAGAAATAAATATCTTATTCTCGATGGGATTGTAGAAATAGTATCCAAGACAATCTTTTGGATACCCTACAAAGATACATTTAGTTGAACGGGGTTCTAATTTGTTTGAAGCTTCTTGTCTAACATAAGCTTCACAACCCCATACCTTTAGATAGGATAAAGATGGAACCCTTCCATGCCATATCTCATAAGGCGTTTTATCCACCTTTTTAGTAGGTGCCATATTTAGGAGACGAGCAGCTGTTTGTAAAGCATAACCCCAAAATGATAAAGGTAGAGTACTTCTACTCATCATGGATCGAACCATATCCAATAGTGTTCGGTTCCGCCTCTCAGACACACCATTATGTTGTGGTGTTCCAGGTGGAGTAAGTTGTGAAACAATTCCACAAGTCTTAAGATGATCCATAAAGTTTGTACTTAAGTACTCACCTCCTCTATCAGAACGAAGAACTTTAATTGTTTTGTTGAGTTGATTTTCCACTTCACTTTGAAACGTTTTGAACATTTCAAACGCCTCATGTTTATGTTTAATTAAATAAACATATCCAAAACGACTAAAGTCGTCAGTGAAGGTGATGAAATATCTTTCACCATATCTAGTCATTGGCTTGAAAGGACCACATACATCCGTATGTATGATTCCTAACAAGTCCTTTTCTCTCTCATTGGTTCCAGAGAAAGGAGCTTTAGTCATCTTGCCATGTAAACAAGATTCACATATATCAAATGAGTCATTCTCATTTGCCTTCAAAAGTCCACTCTTTTGAAGTTGGGATATGCGATTCTTGTTTATATGCCCAAGGCGACAATGCCATAGATAGGTTTGACTCAAATCAAATTTGGGTTTCTTGGTGAAAGTGTGGTATAAAGAGCCATTGTTAGTCTTTTCATCAAGGTTTACTTCATAAATTCCATTTAAAGGCCTAGCCTCAAAATAGAATACATTATTTTTGTAAACACAAATATCATCATTATTAAAGGAAATATCAAATCCACATTGTCTTAATTTAGCAACCGAAATAATATTCCTAGTCAAGCTAGGAACATAGTAAACATTCAACAATGTCACACACAAGCCATTAGGTAGTAATAAATTAAAACTTCCAATTGAATCCACCGCAACCCTTGCATTGTTTCCAACCCGAAGTACTACCTCATTTGCCTTCAGTCGCCTACTCCTTTTGAACCCCTGCAACATATTACATATGTGAGTTCCACAACCAGTATCAAATACCCATGTGTTAGGAGATAAATTATAAAGTTCTAGGTCTATCACATAGATACCTGAAGTGCCTTCACCGGCCTTATTTTTCTTCAACTCCGCAAGATAAGTAGGGCAATTTCTCTTCCAATGCCCAGCTTTGCCACATTCAAAACATGTGTCTTCTTTGGCAACCTTTGCCTTCTTCTTGGGCGGATGGGAAGGTTGGACAACTTTCTTGCCCTTACCTTTGAAAGCTTTTGCTTTCCCCTTGCCTTTGGAGTTGGTGGGGTGTTCTGGTCTAGTTCTCTTTGTGCCACCTTCCTTGATCATGAGAACTTGAGTGGTTTTCTTAGGCAGATTCTTTTCCGCGGTAATTAGCATCCCATGTAATTCCGGGATAGTCTTGTTGAAACCATTCATGTTAAAATTCATGACAAAAGGATCAAAGGACTTTGTTAAGGAGTTAAGGATCATATCCGTTGCTAGCTCTTCGGGCATCACAACTCCAAGACGTGCCAAATGATCAATGTGACTCTTCATTTTGAGCACATAAGAGCTTACCGTCTGCCCATCCTCCATCTTGCAAGCATGGAAAGCCCGAACAGTTTCGAACCTTTCCATTCTTGCAAGTTGTTGGAACATTTCCTTTAGTTGATGAATCATGTCATAGGCTGAATGATTCTCCAAATCCTTCTGAAGGTCAGGAATCATGGTTGCCAACATGAGGCATGATGCATCGATGGAATCATCCATCTTTTTAAGCCATGCATCGTGTGCGGGCTTAGGAATGGCAGGGGGCTCTTCTGGAAGTGGTTCATTGAGAACATATTCTTTCTTTTTTTGTTTGAGAACAATTCTCACACTACGGTGCCAATCCAAGAAGTTAGTATGGTTAAGTTTTTCTCCTTCAAGGAGAGACCGTAGTGAGGTTTTGTTAGGAGCCGAGTGTGAGTTGTTTGGTGCCATCTACAAAATTTTAACAAGGTTCTATTTAGTAAATTATGATATTAAGTCCTTAATAATTAATACCCTTTCTTGTTTCATAAACTTTAATTAATTAAGGTCTAGAATCCAAGTTGCATCACGAATAAGTGGTTAGGTATCCTTTATCCCGCCTATTCGAATCAACAAGGTAGGTAACGGTTTACCAATTATATCCAAATATAATTTCTAGAGTTATGGGATCCTATTATAACATTTATAAGTTTGGCATGTTTGATCCCATCTATGCCTTGGATTTCTAATGCTTAGGTGACCTTTATCACAAGAGATTTCCAAACGAATCATCCTACTTAAACGGACGTGTAGTTTTGACAACTATTAATGGTTAGGTGTCCTTTATCCCATCAATATTGCAAAACTACTTCTTGTATCACAAGAAGATTCCAAGTGGTTAGGTATCCTTTATCCCACAAGGAAATACAAGTGATACATGAGTGTCTTTAAGAGGGACGGCATTGATTCGTATTTCATAAGGGATTTGAATGTTTTACAATTCTAATTTTGAAAAACATATGGTATCATGTAGATTGCATGCATCCAATGAACATGGTACCATTAAATCTTATTTTGTTAATTGGTTCCTTAATCATAAAATCTCCATTTTATTGATTCTTTGTTTGTGGTCAAGATTACAATTAATATCCAATATTAAGTTTGAGTTTGATCACATATATTAGAACCAATTTATAATCTTAAATAATTACCATTATTACTTAGGGTTGGAGTTTGTAAGAGTTCATAAAATCTCCATTTTATTACTTGTTTCAATCATTTTCAAAACTTGACTTAATAGGTTTTATAACAAAACCCATTTTAATAAAACCCATTTTATAACATCTTATGTTTTAAATGTCAACTTTTGAAAATACAAACTCCTTGATGATTATGTTTAATTATCTAGGTTGTCTAGCATGCAAAATCTTATTTTCATCCACAACATAACATAATAAAACATTCAAACATCACAAGCATGCATGGGTGCATAAACACAAGCCAACTAGTTTGATATTTCATGTGAGCCACACATGAAATATCAAGTCCAAACCTAGGGACAAAAGGGTGACAAAAACTCAACCAAATGATCTTCGATTTGGCTACAATTTTGCCAAGCTTCTTATATCACCATATGACACATGAATCACCATTTCTAGACATCATGAAGTGAGATGTGAATTTTTCTCTTGGCCTTCAAAACTTGCGATCCAGCAGGGCAGCAGGAAGGAAAAATGTGGTTTTTTGTTGCATTTTTCAATTCATTCTTGGCTATATTGATGCTAATACTTGTTGAAACTTAATGTATATACTAGATATTAAAGTTACCAACAAGTATATCACCAAATGACCAAGATATGAATTTATAAAACACTTCAAAACATTTTTTCAAATCTGGACAGCAGCTCTTCAGAAAGTGCTGCTGTTGGGTGCAATCTTTTCTTACTTCCTTCTCTTGTTACATTTTGTGAATGAAATAAAATACAACTATTCTAACAATTACAAAATGAATAAAAAGAAGTAAATAACTAATTATTATTACAAACCATTTGAATAAAAGAATAGATTACAACCAAATTGAATACAAACACAAAACATGCATCATATGGTCCTTGGCTTGTTTATGCGCCATTTTATCACATAAAATCATAAGAAAATCAACACTTTGTTTTTCTAAGGCAACATCTATGTAACCAAATGCATGCATACATAAACTATAGTTGGTTACATAAAATCATAGATTATATATTTGCATGTTGCCAAAGAAGCCATGCATGAAACTTTCATTCAAGAAGATGAACATTCATGGCTTCCAAAAACCAAGTTTATCCAAATAAACTTATTATCTAAACATGCAATATAGCCATGGCTCTGATACCAATTGTTGGAAAACATGGTTCATGTAATTAGTTTCAAAAACAAGAGTTTGCAACGGAAGCATAAAATCATGAACACAAATTCCATTTTCAAGAGGATCATGCTACATGCATGTAGAGATAAGATGAAGAACAAACATAGTTTAAGTTCAAGATCATAACCTTTGTTCTTGGGTTTGTTTTGGATGATTTTGATAGCTAGGAATCAAATTAGAATCCCTCTATAGTTGATCCACCACAAGCTTGAACACCCTTGAATGCTAGTTCCACAACTTGCAAGATATGACTCCTTTTCTTATGAAACCAAAGACCAATTCTTTCTAAGAACTTTAGGAGAGTTTTTGGCTGATTTTTGAAGCAAGAATGATGTACACATGCCCTCAAAACCGTCCACATTATATCCCACCAAAGCAAAAGAAAAGCACATGCAACTAGCTTAAAAGAAAGATCCATTTGATTTCTAAAATCAAAAGCTAGAAGACACAAGGTGTAACACACGTGTCCCGGATAATGTTAGTTACAATCTTATATAAAAATCAGCATTGTATGCCGATCTTAGAAAAATCATAATTAATTCTATAAAAATCGGATTGACCTCAAACCAGTGCACAAAGTTTGCAAATTGAGTCTAGATTATTTTAAAATTTTCGTTGGGCGCACCGCGCCTGGTAGCTGGGCGCACCGCGCCTTGCGACTGTCGGTGGTGTCGGCCTAGTGCGCGTTGAGGTAAGCACTTACGTATGCATGGGCGCGATGCGCCTGGGTTTTGGGCGCGATGCGCCTATCCGAGGCCTATAAATACGAGGCATAAGCCTCATTTTGAGGCAGAACACCCACAAAACAATTATACGTTATAGAAGAGAGTTCTAGTAAGAAAAATACGCTGAGGGATGATGGTTAGAAGCAAAGAGTCAGCGGTAGCTAGCGTTGTGGTGCTCGGGAGCCATCGGGAGACCGGAACGGGAACCGTGCCAGGACTCCGGGAAAGCACCAAACTCAGGTGAGTAATCGCTACCGTATCTCCCTAGTAGTTTATACGTGTGTTAAATTATAGTAGAAAGAGATTATTGAATAATACAGTTATGATTTATGAGTTAGTAGTTACAAAAAATATATATATGCTACGGGCTCGTTTGAGTCTGGGCCAGGAAAAATTAGTGTATCACGGGGTGATGCCAAGTAGAGTGATTAACCAGTAATGTAGTGCCCATGCGGCAAGAATGACATACGAAATTAAAAGATAATGTGTAGATACCGTGTGCCAGCTCCATACGTGCACCAGTATTGATTTAATAAAATAAAGGGGATATATATATCCCATAAAACAAGATCGTATAGACAGTACCAAATAATAAATTTGGTTAAGAGGAATAGTATCGCCAGATAACCCGGTGTGGAACCGATAAACACTTTTAACATAGTAGTAACGAATGAGTAGCCGTATAATAAAAATAGGCAGCATAATAGTAAAATACAGAACGGTATACGATACCGTAAGTAAGTAACATTAGACAGTACGATAATGCTATAAGTAGAAAGAAGTACAGAAAGACAGACAGTATGGTAACGATATAAATTACCAAGTAATAGAAGAAAGTGCAGACAGTACGGTAACGTCATAAGTTACCAGACAGTAAAAGAAAATAGTAAAAGAGTAACATTATATGTTACCAGATAATAGAAGAAATTGTAGTAAGAATGTACGAGAGAGGTGAGTTCCGTCGGGTAATACGGTAGTTTCACAGTATGATCGTAGGACGGTCAAGTGTAGTGAAACGAATCTATGAAACGAGTGTGGCTATTTAGGCCATACTGTGATTCGATTACTCACTAAGCTTTATAGCTTACCCCTTTATTTATGTGGTTTTTGCAGGTATAGGTAACGCTCGGCTTGGATCATGGGACGATCCCTGGTGATATTATCTTGTAAAAGACAGGCTTTGGAGAGCCGGGTCGTTACACAAGGCATCTTCCTTTTCTTTTAAGTTCTTAATGCATTCTTTTCCTTCCAATATGGCTAGTTATATGATGACTAATGAAGTGCTAGTGGGTTGTTATTATTTATAAAACTTAGATAATTATAAGTTTATAAATAATACATCTTCTCATTTCTTTAATGGAATAACATTTAACCCATAATCAAATATATAAATAAACCATCTAAATATACAATCTTAATTGTATAATTATATATATACATATATATATATATATATATATATATATATATATATATATATATATATATATATATATATATATATATATAACAATATATATATATATATTTTATTTAATTTACTAATTAAATTAAATAAAAGGCTTACTTATAAATCAATTAAATCGTTTAACAATTTAAACAATTTAATTGTTACTTAATTAATTCATCACATATGAATTACTAATCAACCTTTAATTTTGTAGTTATTATTATTTACCTCAAATAATAATAACCTACAAGATTAAATTGTAAGTTAAGTATCATTTGATGTTAAATCAAAATTTAACATTCTAAATGATCAATTGGTGTCAAACTTGTTGTTGGTGTGACCCTATAGGATCATGTATTATTAGTAATATCATTTTATGATCATCCTTGAGCATATAGAACTAACAGATTCAACAATGGAAAGTCAGTTGTTGTGAATGTCATTTGGACTAACGTTTCTCGAACAACATTGAAGTTGTTCCAATAGAAAACATTTTCAAATACAAAGTTCTTCATAAAGGACTCTAATATTCGGTAAGCTCCATACCACGTCCTAACCTTGACTTAACTTCATAGGGTAACAAATGTGGTGGTCCTAGTAACCATTTGATTTCGTATCCAAGTCGGTTTTTGATCGATTCAACAACCTCAAGTACCTAAATGCCTGGTCGAATAGCTTTCCTTCGGTGTAAGTGGAAATGATTCTCCAGGTCTCCATGCGAAAGCCTTTAGCTGATCAAATTTAGCCTTCGGTTTTGGGATATATTCAATATGGCCTTGAGGATCACCAAACCCATATAACTAATTAGTATGCGCCTTGGCCTTGGCTGCCTTCTCAGCCTACTCCTTTTCGAGCCTGGCAAGAATTGCTCCGACCTCGAGTTTTTGCTTTTTTTGTTCTTTGGGCGTCAGTTCATTTTCAACAACCTTTTATTTTCCTTAGAACTTCGTCTAGCTGATGAAGGTTTCGAAGCACCAACACCATCACTGGTGGCCTTAGCGTCATCGATGGTCCTTGGTCATGGTCTCCAACCTGTTGTTGGAATGTGCCTTTTTCCCCTTCCGGTCCATCCTCCCCCTTGGTGAGCTCGAGTCATCACGAGCTCAGCATCCCTGGATAAGGGCAGAAGACACCGATTCACGTTCTAGAAGAGAGGAAGAAGGGGTCAGAAACGCTTATCGGCTCCATTTACAACGGATTCGACAACGCTCAGTAGAAGATTTGACGAGTTCTCTACCAAAATTTATGATCTTCTTGTGTTCTTCTTCCATATTATACACCTTTATAGCACCCTCCATCACTTTTATATGATCCAACGCTTGTGGAAGAGCAACAGTCAGAACTTGTTCATGCTGACGTGCTTCGACAAGCGAGGTGTGGAATGATTGCTTGATGAAGGTGCATTCCCTTTCAAGTTCAAATAAGAGTTTCTAAAGCTCTTATAAAGCTGGACATTAATGGTGGATATATTCTTGATCTTCTCATTCACCATCTTTAAGTGTTCAAGCCAATATAGACACATATTCTCATGAAGCTCATGAGAATCCACCAAAAATGTAGCTTTGAAAGACTCGAGAGTGGCAAGCGCTTCATGGGTTTCTTTTGTCTAGAGTCAAAAGTGCTCCCACCACCCTTCAATCAGTGACTCGAATTGGGCAGATTGAGTCATTTCATTGGTATCCTCTGGCTTTTGTAGAAGTTGATCAAGCTTCTGGTTCAGGATTTTGAACTATTTTCATGTGATGGTCTGGTCATCATAGAGATTATCATCATCAAAGCTTTTTTACTTCTTCTTCTTCGACTACAAGATTCTCGTATTTCAACCCAACGAAGATAGGTTGATCGTTCGAGGGTTGATCTTCATCAGGAGTCGAAGGAAATGAAAATTTCGAAAGGAAATGAAAATTTTGCTTCAGGACCCACTATAAGAAAAATAATCATTTGTGACTAAAATATCAGAGACTGATTATGTATCCGAGATTGATGATCAGTCTCAGATACTATCTAGGACATATTTTAATGTATGAATAATTAGAGACCGATCAATCCTATTAAAGACCAAAATTTAGTCCCTAATACGTTTCCAACAGTTTAGGTTTGGAAGAAATGCATTTAGGACTAAATATCAGACTCAAATAGACTGCCTCCCGTTCTAACTTTTAAAGGAAACTTATTAAGGACTAAATTTCAGTTCCTGATAAACATGCGCCAATTTTTATTTTCATAGGGAACTTATTAGAGATTGAAATTCAGTGTTTTCTAGTATTGCACCGATTTGGCATTTTGAGGGAAACTCTTTAAGGAATGGATTTCAATCTCTAATAGACATGCAATACTTTACATTCAAAATGACACTGATAATGGACTAGATTTTAGTATATGAGGTTGCACCGATGGGAGGAGCAGTCGAGGGGTCCGATGAGGATACCAACCCCGAGCCAGGATACCGACCTTGAGCCCGAGGACGCGAGGCCCTAGAGGCGTTTACTGGTGGTCCTGCCAGCTCAGCAACCAGTACCACAGCAACGGGCACCAGGGCCGCTGGATGTCCAAACCACATTATGTGACCTAGAGGCTACTCACGCGATGTCCAAGCCACATTAATGCTTTTGTTTCTTTTGTTCCTACAAACAAGAAAAAACATGCCAATCCTTACTGTACGAGGGCATAAGATCAAAAAACCGATAGATTCTACATATTTTTTCACATCGGAGGGGGGATGGTGTGGTAGTTTGGACATTTGGGATGCAGAGTGGTGGGGACAAAGTACATTTAATAATGATTAAAATATAATAAATAGTATCAAAGAATTTATAAAAAAACAGACAGGGCAATATAGTCGTAATAATTTGAGGAGGGACCGAAATTGTTTAAAATCTTCAAAATAAGAACCAAAACTGAAAGATAGAGACCAAAACCGCAAATAACAAAGTGACCAAAAACGTAATTTAGTAATTGACTATAATTTAATGCTCAAAAGCAAATGACGTGGAATGAGCAGCACGTGATTTTCTGTAGCATATCGCCATTTTGGTGGGCATATGAGTTCGATTGGAGTCCTTTGGGCGGCCTACTGTTTGGCCTTAACCTTACGTGAACCCACACACGACAATTCGTAAAACGGTAAAACTCAAAGTTCATCCCTTACCCGACATTCCCCCCAAATCTCCTTCTTTCTTCGTTTTCAAATCGGGGGAGAAAAATAAGCCCAAAAACGTTTTCTTCTTCTTCCCACACACTACACGTTACAGACTTCGATCGATTTGATCGTCCATTGTATACAGATACACGCATATATACATATATCTATACATGTATATAATTTGTAAGAATGTCGGAAGAGGAGAAATTGCTGAAGAATGCCAAGAAGTTGCCATGGGAGGATCGATTGTTACACAAGAACTGGAAGGTGCGTAATGATGCCAACATTGATCTTGCAGCCCTCTGCGACTCTATCACCGATCCTAAAGATCATCGCATCCGTGAATTGGGTTAGTCAGTTTGGTATTTTCTTATCGTTTTTATCTTTTTGTAATTATTTTTTTCCTTCACCTGTTTGATTATTGTAAATCTAAAGTTCGATATTTTTTTAACCTCGATCCGCTTAAGGTATATCAATTATCAAATATTGATTTTTCGTTGATTTATTGTCGGGTTTGATCAGGGCGTTTTTTTAAGAAGACGGTTGCTGATTCCAATGCGCCTGTACAAGATAAGGCACTTGATGCCTTAATTGCTTACTTAAAAGCCGCAGATTCTGATGCTGGAAGGTTTAATCCATTTTGTTTACCTCCTTGATTTTGTTACGTTCTTTTACCTTACGTTCATAATTCTATATGTCTAACTTCATCATTCTATATTTTGGTTATGTAGGTATGCTAAAGAAGTTTGCGATGCAATTGTGGCAAAATGCCTTACTGGGCGGCCGAAAACAGTGGAGAAGGCACAAATGGTGTTTATGCTTTGGGTGGAATTGGAGGCTGTGGATGCATTCCTGGTATGTTCGATGATAATTACTTATTTTGAATATCATGTTTAGCTTATGAGCAAGGTAGCGATTTGGATATATAGTGCTTGTTATATGGATAATTGACTTTTTTTATTTATTTCTGGTTTATAAGAATTCTGCCCCTATATTGCATTGTTAATACTTAATACCGTAAAGAGATTATTGCAGTACACATGATTGCTGTTTTATTGGTTTCTAGACGGTTACCTCATTTGTTTGCATTGATTTTCTAGTGTCACTTTATATATATAAATTTTTTTTAATGTTTTGTGAATGTTGTTATTTTCGTTATTGAAATTTTTGTTGATAGGATGCTATGGAGAAAGCCATAAAAAACAAAGTTGCTAAAGCTGTTGTTCCTGCCATAGACGTCATGTTTCAAGCATTAAGGTTTGCAATTGAGTTACTTTGTTAGTTTTTTATCTTACTTTATTCATTTGTGATTAAGAATATTGAAATCTTGTTCTCAAATTCTCAAATACCAGTGAATTTGGTTCAAAGATTGTGCCACCAAAGAGAATATTAAAGATGCTTCCGGAACTCTTTGACCATCAAGATCAAAATGTGCGTACTTCATCTAAAGGGTTAACACTTGAGCTTTGTCGTTGGATTGGTAGAGACGCTGTTAAGTCCATACTGTTTGAGAAAATGCGGGATACAATGGTATGGTGGTTAATGATGATTAGTTATTATTATTCTCACTTGTTTATTTTTTGCAAATTTCTCAATTTTTTTTAAAGAAAAAAGAGCTGGAGGCTGAGCTTGTTAATGCCAGTGGGGGTGCCAAACCTACTCGGAAAATAAGGTTTGTGACTCTTTTCTAATTTCTTAGGTTGTGTACACAAACTTATTGTGTTATTTAATTATTAATTTAATTCAAATTATGACAATAATAGCTATGAATATAGTTTCTACTTGTTGCCAGATCTGAGCAAGACAAGGAAGTAGAAGCGGAAGTTGTGGGATCTGCAGGCCCTTGTAAAGAATCTGCTGCGGAGAGTATGTGATCAATCTAATTAAATAAATTTCTGTATTTATGCATTTTTTTTATTTCTATTTAATTTTTATCACTTTTAATCCACTTGAAACTATGTGGCCAGTTCCTCAGGAAATTGATGAGTATGAACTTGTTGACCCTGTTGATATCTTAACACCGTTGGAGAAGTCACGATTTTGGAAAGATGTGGTCAGAGGTCCTTCTTGATTTATGAAAATTAGCAACCATATTATTTTTATTAATCTGTTTCTTAAGATTGTCTCTTTTTTACTTTCTCTTTCCAGAAAGCTAGCAAATGGATTGAGCGGAAAAATGCAGTTGAGGAATTGAATAAGCTTGCGTCAACAAAGAGGATTGCTCCTGGAGATTTTGTTGAAGTATCCCGTACACTTAAGAAGGTATTAAGAATAACTATTTTTTGATCCAATTGAATAAATCATTTAGGCTGCTTTCTGAATCTTTATTACCATGTGACTGATCATTACAAGTTTATTATTGTATTTTATGATTGGTATTCTACAGTTATTACATGCACCCTTTCACATTGGAACCAGGATCCATCAATCCACTAAAATTAACCAAAGAGAAGGCTCTATTTCTAGCTCCTAGAGACACGCACCTTAGGTAGGTTCGGTATGCAGTAATCAAAGCAGGATAAAATGTTGTATTAAGGTGGAATGAAAAACTCGTGTTTGTTTGCCAAATAGGAAAATGGAGTAATCATTATGGAATTGTTGGACAGTATGGGTGAAATAGGCATTTATTGATGATCAAATCGCTTGGATAGTTTCAGGATCGTGTTTACATTACTTGGAATTATTTTCCCTCTATGCATAGGAATCCGCATATAATTTTGCAGGATAATCTTACAACAAGAACACTTAAATTCTTAGGCACAAGAAATTAAGCAAGTACAAGCCTACAAGGTTTGTATCTGAGTGTGGAGTATAATGAATATTTATACTTCCAATATCCATCAGATGGATAAGGATGTCGAAAATGATGGTTTTCAGAAGTTATTCGTGGTTACAAGGAAGTTATAACATTTTCCAGAAGTTTCTCATAAGATAAATATTTGTAAATGAATCATTTAGGTCTCAATGGAGTAAAAGCTACCAGAAGCTTTGTAGTGCTCTGTAAGGACCCGAAGTCAGAAGCTTTGTAGGGCTCTGTAAAGCTAAGACTTAGGCATATTTCGTCTAAGTCTAAATTATCCCTGTTAGAGTAACCAGCCACTTTTGAGAGGTGCTGTTCCATTCACTTGTACTCTGAAGCGGCTCTGTCCTACCGGTGGCTCCTTACTTTCGGCTTTCGCTGTGTTACAGATCAAACTCGCATTATACAAATGTGCACACCACCTAATTTTCATTTAGATTACAGTTTGAACCATAGTTACCTAGTACGCGGATCGCTCCGGTACGAAATTGAGGATCGGGTTCGCTATTCGCTTTGATGGACGTATTGGGTTCGTAGGGGGGTAGGTTCATTTCGGTACGTGTCGGTACGGTGTACCCAACCAATCGGTTCGATGTACCCAAAACAGTAACCATAAACCACTATCCAGATTATACATTGTTTAAACTTTAAAGTCATTTCTAATTTCCAGGAACAGGAACAGACACAAACATTAACTTGAAACAGAACAGTAGCAAAACATAAACTTGATAGTTCAATCTATTCTAGACGCTTTCTTTTCCCTTTCTCTTTCTCCACGCCTTCATCATCAAGATTCTCCCAAACCATTTCCTCTAAACGAGCACTTGAACCTTCTATGTAATCACTTTCCGGATTCAGTCATAAGTGAGCATGAATTCTTGTGTAAGAGCTTGTAAACATCCCTTTGCAGTGATTGCAGACCCATTGTTTAGCACCTCCTGCATTCTTGCTATTTCCTGGACCAATGAATTTCACTTCATCAAGGAGTGGCTTAGTAGAATCCTTCTCTTGACTTTCTGCAGAATTATGACTGCCACTGCCCCCGGTTGCTCCTGTTTGTTGAACCGGTACATCATCATCTATGTTAATCTATGTTAATGTAACCTTGTGTCTCACTGATTATGGTCTCATCACTATCTCCTAAAGAACTTATGGTCTGGCCAAATGCCATTGCAAACGGAAGAAAAGAGCAGAAATTGAAGAGAACAAGTAGAAGCAAAAGTCGAAGTGTATAGCAGTGAAAAGAAGTAGAAGTAGAATTCGGTATATAAGGTGTAAAAACATGACCTGGTAATCGATTTAATATGCAATCGACTGAAGTAGAAAACGAGGAGTCGAGTGAATCGAAGAGTCGTCGCATTCCCGCCCAATTGCGTATAGAAAACGAGGAGTCGATTTAATATGCAATCGCGTTTCAATTTCACGATCGGAATAGCGGAAATTGCGTTTCAAATTGAATATCAGAACATTGGAATTCGCGTATCAGGAATCGATCGGAACACCACAAATTCGAACCAGAGATCGATCCAAGAATCGATCAGTCCGATTAGAGGTGTTGATTCGGCGCCCTGGAGATGGAATACGATACGCGAATTGGAGGCGATTTGGAACGAAATCGATCGGCGATTGGGTACGGAGCGAACAATACGTAAATCGCTGCTCTATTAGCGAATTAGGTAACTATGGTTTGAACCCCTTTTGTACTCGGGTAAATTCCAGAAATACCAAAATGATCAGGTGACACTAAATCGCCAACATCACCGATAGGAATTTGATTCCATCTCCTAGGTTGATTTTCAGTCCACAGGAAAGGGGTACTTTTTTCTTCCTTGATTGAATAAAATGATATATTATAATTTCAAATTAGTTTTATCTATATAATCTTCAATAACAATAATGTTTTTAAAGAGACGTATATGTGTATTGTATATTGTGTATATAATAAGTTACAAGAGATTTCTACGTACAGAGGTAAATATTATACTTAGGTACCCTCTATTCTAAGGTAATTATAAGAGTGTCTAATACTCCCCACAAGCTTACGATGGGAAATGATCTACAGCTTGGATGGTAGAAAGAGAAATCTTGGAGTCGACAACGGCGTTGTAAAGATGTCAGCAATCCGATCGTACATTGATATGAATTTTTGAACACGAATATCTTTTTTAGCAACATTTTCTCCAACAAAGTGAAAAGAAACCTTTACATGCTTCGTACGAACATGAAAAACAGGATTAGCAGAGAGGCAAGTTGCCCCATATTGTCACACCATAATGCAGGTATGAAAGATGTGTTAAGAATAAGCTTATCGAGAAGATCTTGGAGCCAAGCATAGTTGTTAAACTTGTACGAGTCATGAGTCGAGTCAAATAAAACCCAAAAAGAGGCGACTCGTAGGAGAAGACTTATTTTTGTGACTGTCTGTGAGTCATGGCGTGACTCGGTACGAGTTGATTCAAGTCGTAACTTGGACGGGGCATGTGACTTATGGGTATTCGCATGATCCAACATATAATAGGTAGATCCACTAGTTAATAATACTTGCTTTTGATAAAAACCAAGTCTAACATATTGGAGGTTCTGTGGTTATGGAGAAGGGTACGATCCATATTTTTGATGGAGGAAAGACCATCGATGGAATTGGGTACTTCACAAAAGAGTTTGGTGCTTAAAATTCCGAAAGTTTTAAGGAAAGATCACACTGTTAATAAACCCCTTTTTGAGAAACTACCAAGTATATGGTCGGGTTATGGAGAAGGGTATGACATTGCATATATGTACTATTTTGAGGAGGGGGTACTAAGCTATAAAGTTGAGTAGTGAACCTAGGATGGATGTCATTCACCTAGGATGAAAATATACATTTTTGAGTCACGAGTTGACAACTATGGAGCCAAGTAAGTTCAGTAACTGTGTAAGCAAGATCTTTGCGGTAAAGGAGTGAGATTTGAGAAATAGTGTGTTGCTTGCGTGCGGTCCATGAAATAAGGTTGGAACCTAGATAGATGGCAATGCTCCTCGTGGACCGACGATCATCTGGGCAACCAACCTAGTCCGCATCAAAGAAAGCAGTGAGAAAAGAGGAAGGAGACGTAGAACCTTACTAGTGAGAATCGGTGAAAGCCTCAAGTTTTGTGCTTAAGGTTTGTCGAATAAGCATACTGTGATCAACCGTTCCATGAAGATAATGTAATATTTGTTTAACTGCAGACCAATGATTGTTGGTCGTAGCATTTATCAATTGACGCACTTTGCTGCTCGTAAAGGTGATGTCAGGATGAGAGACGGTAATGTATCAGAGAGGACCAAGAAATGTGGCATCGCCATTGGGTTTGATGTGGTCATCGGTGAGGGCATTGGTTTGGAGTCAGAAGGCCATCCTCCTGTTGTGAAGTTACGGAATATACTTCTTTTGGATTGTGCCATTATGGTAAGACCATTTTCAACGACATGTCGATGTCAGCGTTCAACGACATGTCGATGTCAGCGTTCAACGAAATTGTTTAGGGTAAGACTAGTTTCAACGACACGTCGATGTCTGCGTTCAAATAAATTGTTTTGTATACTATCCTATGGGTAAGAGCATTGGTGGACAATACTAAGTGACAAGAGAAAGGAGTGTAGACAAATTGTCATTCAACCATTGTGACAAATTTTTTAAACATAGTGTAGACATCTTGACTTTTAAGACATTGGAAAGATCCACATTTATCTAGAGTGATGTTCAACACATAGTAAAAGGTATCGATGCCCATCAAAAGAAAGAACATGGGCAGGACCTAAAAAATCACAATAAACCAAATATAAAATTTTATTTCTTCGAAAAGAAGAAACATGTAAAGGAAGATTTGTGGATTTCCCAAGTTGGCAAGTAGAACAAAAACTTGGTATATATTAATGCATAACTGGAAGAGAGGAACTAGAAAGCATAAAATTCAAAAGACGTTGATGTGGATGACCAAGCAGCCTATGCCAAATGCTAAACGATGCTTGAGTAACGGAAAATGTGACACGTGGAATGTATTGTAGTTGAGGAAGACGGAGCGAGTAAAGACCGTGCTTAATAGGGCCCATAAGTAGGGCAGTGCATGTAGATTCGTCCTTGACAACAAAAAAAAGGTTGAGTCAAATTTAAAGAAAGCATGATTATCGAAACAAAATTTTTGGACATAAATAAGTCTTTTATTTCGGGTAAGTGAATGATGTTTGAAATATGAAACGTTTTATGTGGTGAGTAAATGCGAGATGCTTGAATATGTAGGATTGGCAATAGGAAGCCACGTACTATCACCAACATGAAGAGCGTCATTGCCATGATAAGCCCGATGGTCGTCTATGCTTGCCAAGTCGGGCTTAACATGGCTGTTAGCAGCGGTGTATGGAAACCAAGCATTGGAAGCGACTGATGTTGATGTAGATGCATTGCTGTCAACAAAATTAGTTGTGGGCCTGGGTTAGTTTAAATGGTGGATGGATCATCATTAGGATACTGGGACGATGGAAGCTGCCTAATACTACAACGGTTGCAGATTCCTAGAATGTTTTCATTTGACGCGGAACTGAATTAGCGACCATCACCATCACCATCACCGCGACCGCGATTTGTTTTTTATATGAGAGTTCCCTCGGCGTTCACGATTACCACGATTGTTTTTAGTCGGCTATCGGTGGTAGATCTGGAGATGCGACGAGTACTAGTCGAAACAATAGCCGATATAGTAGTACCAAGTTGAGCAACTAAGGAGGATAAAGAGCCGTGAGATTTGTCAGCATAGTTGGTGGTGTGGAAGGCTTGAATGGTGGAGGGGTTAGGGTTATGAGTCTTTCCAAGCATGAAATCATGATCACTAAGTAATGCATGAAGTTTACCGAAGGTAGTGGGGAATTGGCGTGCATGATGGTAGATTTGAGACCATTCTATTCGTCTCCAGACCGGGGACACCAAGCATGAAAAAGGCCTTTATCTTTGAATGGTTCAACAATGGCACCCAGAGCATCGACATATTCTTGTGCACGATTAAGGTAAAAGGATTAACGGTTTTGTCACCTTTCATCTCGATTTTCAGATGTTGCGTCATCACTATGTATTCTTTGGAAGATGAATGGGTCCAAGGCAAGGCATAGATTGCTAGAAGTGATACGTTAAACATGACGAAAATAATACTTCAGGGATGGTTTTAGATAATCAACATACGAACATGCGCATCATTGGAGATCTAGATGAGGTAATGAAGATTCTCTTCGATCTGTTTTTGGATCGGCAGCAACAAATGGTGGGAGATTTGGGTAGGCAAGGAATTGTGCCGTCTACATAGTCAAATAGGTTGTGTTTGAAGAGGAAGGGATGAATCATGGCCTTCCAGTAGCCATACTTGGTTGGAGTGAGTGTAAAGGCAAACTTGTGAGAGTTGTAAGAGGTTTTCTCTACAGCGATGAAGCCGGTAAGGAGACCATTCTTGACGAAAGAGTGGATGAATAGTAAAAATGAAAAGTAATCGTGAATATTGTAGATGAACAGTATCTGTGAATAGTACGATGTGAACAACGATGATGAAAGTAACGACATGAATAGTGAAACCCAAAATTTTTTTGGCAGGTTGGCGGCGGTCGTTGTTGGCGGCGGCAGCGGTGAAACCTAGATTTTTATTGGGGTAGGTGGTCGTATCAAACCCTAGGCTTTGATACCATAAAGAGTCGTACAATTGTGTATTGCATATTGTATATATAGTAGGTTACAAGAGATCTCTATGTATAGAGATAAATATTATACTTAGGTACCTTCCTAGAGTCTTAGGTAATTGCAATAGTGTAATATTTTCTAAAAGTTAAAACTTCACTTTACTTATTTTTTGTTATTTCACAAAGATAAATAAAAAAGGTATATATATCAAGGTTGTAGAAGTCGCCAGGCGGTAGGTGGGCGGTCGACTGGGGCCTAGGACTAGTCGATCTAGGCGAGGACTAGTCGGCGCCTAGGCGGGGAGTATTAATTGTAATAAATTTTATTTTTTTTAAATAATATATATATTACTAGTAAGATTTAGGGTACCAATGAAAGTACAATGCTATAATAAAAATCTCAATGAAAGTACAATGCTGTTTTTGCACTTGTATAGATCATATTTGCCAGCATACATGACAATTCAACCTGCATACGAAATCAAAGCTGCATAAATGTACCAAAAACATGGAATCAAACCTGCATAAATGTACCAAAACATGGAATCAAACCTGCACTTGTTTAGATCATCAAACATGCACTTGTTTAGATCATTAAACCTGCATAAATATGGCAAATATGATCAGACTTATGGAAATACAATAAGTAAGCAAAATCAATATCAATATCAGAACATGGAAGTAGAAATATCGATACAATAAGTAACGAAATACAATGTTTACTTAATTTTCTGCAAATTCCACCTATCAATTAATGTCTTGTTTTCAGCCTCGACATTGTTAGCTTTAGCTCGCATATCTTCATACTGAGTTCTAAGCTCTTGATTCTCACCTATAAGCAACTCTAGGGCTTTTGTCTTTTCCTCCAAATGCGCTGTCAACCAAGAACACTCGTCCCTGTAGCATAAACTTAATTTCAGTCACCATGGGGAAAACTAAAAATTTGTAGGTTAAACAGGAGAACCTTGCTTTATACCAATTTCGTCCTCAGCCCTTCATAATCAACATATCAAATCAGTATTCATTGTTCCAGAACAATATGTAAGCATATTAGGGCATCGATATCAAAAATATGTAACCAGTATTCATTGTTCAAGAAATCAAACTCAGAATTTGATAATCAAAATCGAACTTGGAACCAGGAAATCGAACTCGAAACCGTGTTTCAATATAATAACTTCAAACCAGAAATCGAACTCAGAAATTTAGAACTTCAGAACCGTGTTTCAATCTAACTCAAAAATCAAACTCGAACTTGAAATCAGAAAATCGGAAATCGAACTTGAAATCGGAACTCGAACTTGAAATCGAACTTGAAATTGAACTTGGAAATCGAACTTGAAATCGAACTTGAAATCGGAACTCGAACCTGAACTCGAAATCGAAAATCGGAAATCGAAACTCGAACTTGAAATCGAAAATCGGAACTCGAACTTGAACTCGAACTCGAACCTGCAACCTGAAGGAAGAATGGAGGCCGACGACGGGAGGGGATGACCGAGGAAGCCACCGGAGACGGAGGAACATAGAGGCGGAGGAGGATCGATTGGGAGGGAGACGAGAGACGAGAAATGGGAGGGAGAGTGGGAGACGAGAGGCGGGATCGATTAGGTCAAAACTGTGAGGAAACTCGAAAAATTTCACCAGCGCCTAGCCCACATTTGACCGCATTTGACCGCCTAGCCCGCCGTTGACCGATGTTGACCACGCCCGACTAATTAAGCCGCATAGCACTAAACGTGTGCAGTTTTCGTCCGCCTAGCGCCTAGGCGCCGCCTAGGCCGACTTTTACAACACTGATATATATATATATATATATATATATATATATATATATATATATATATATATATATATATATATATATATATATATATATATATATATATATATATATATATATATATATATATATATTGTTATATTTGTAATTTAAGAATTCATGTTATTTAATCTTTTTTTGTCGTAAACAGTTTTTTTTAAATTGAGAAAAAAACTTTTTTAACTATTCTAATAGATATTGCATGTATTTCAGATGACATGTAATTTGTTTATATGTAGTTTTTTACTGATATATATATTAATTTTATTAAAGGTTATTTTTATTAAATATCATTTTTTCTTTATTATCAATTGAAATTTCTAACTATACACAACAAATATGTTTTAATGACTTGTTCCATTCCTTAACCAAACCAAACATGATAATTGCATGTAATGTCATTCCATTACCTTGCTTATTCCATTATGTTGTTCATTCCATTCTTCTCTGATCTCATTACATCATATCAAACAGACCCTTACTTTTTGAATTAAGTTTATTGGGCATCAAAGCTAATCCAAATAACCCATCATTAGAATCAACTGAGGTAAAAATTGAAACCTATGTGTCGGAAAAAAACAGGGCCTCATATTATGATACAAGAATGTAAAGTGCAATAATAGTAAGACGGACGTATGTTGGAACGGCACCGCATATGCGCATATATACCAAATATTTTAGTTTAGATGGAGAATATATAAATAAGTAGAAAAAGGCTTTATGAAGCTTTTTCTTTGTAAAGAGATATAGGCATAGAATAGAAACTACAGTTTGGTATATTACCTAACAAATCAAAAAAAATTTCTCTTCTCTTTGCAGCTTGTTATGGATGTACATATTTCTGTAGCAGTAGAAGCGGTCCAGGCACTTGGGAATCTTGCATCGGGCTTAAGAACTCATTTTTCTGCAAGTTCACGTAACGTGTTACCTGTTTTACTCGTATGTCTACATTCTATCATGTTTTTAAATCCTATTGCTATTACTAAATTTGATCTTAATATTAGTTAATGAGCTTTCATTTATAGGAAAAATTGAAAGAGAAAAAGCCTACTATGACTGAGGCGCTCTCTCATACTCTCCAAACAATGCACAAGGCGGGATGTCTGACTCTTTCTGATATCGTTGAAGGTAGGCTTCATGCTTTTTAAATTATTTTTTTCGTCAATTATAATTCTATTGGTGTCCTAATAAATGGTTTTACAACAGACGTTAAAACAGCTGTCAAAAGTAAAGTTCCACTTGTGCGTTCACTGACACTGAATTGGGTAACACAATGTGTTGAGACGAGCAACAAGGCTATTGTTCTTAAAGTGCACAAGGACTATGTTCCCATTTGCATGGAGGTTAGTGAAATGGGTGCTGATATAGTTTTTTGATTATTCTATTTCCCTTTAAATTTTAGGTTTAATGTTATTAAATAGTAACCAAGTTTCAGGTGTGGTATACCTAGATACATTAAACTAGTCTTTAAGAGGTTTTACCATGCAAGTTTCAATTTTTGTTCTATTTATGTGAAACAAATGTAAAAGGTAACTTGTGTATCAGTTTGACCATATTTGACTAATATCCAACTTTCAGTTTTCTTCCAATTAGCTACCTCAATTTTTTAAGAAATTCAACCACTGAATCAATAAACCTAACATCTTTAAGAGTTTCTTCCCGTATATAGTTTTACATGATTATATAAATCAATAAAAGGAACTTAAATTTATTGATAAAACTATGTCAACCAATAGTTTTTTAGGAGTTTCTTCCATTGTGAGAATTTTAAGTGTTTATCAAGTTACCTAAAAGATTTTAAAACTTGAAAACTCAATACTTGGTTGGTAATATATTATGTTGACTATTTACGTAAAATAACAGAAGATAATTGACTAATATTAACGAAATTATTATTGTATATAAAATTTAAAATTTTCATAACTTAAAATAGGGTTGACATTTGATTATGTGTTTTGACTGATTGATTTTCCCCCAATTATGAAGACATAAACTTGTTTTGGTTTGTAGTGTCTGAATGATGGTACACCTGAAGTGAGGGATGCTGCATTTTTAGTTTTGGCAGCTATAGCAAAGGTATACCATCATACCTAACAATAGTTGTTTGTATAGTGGGTGTAAATAACATCACTTGTTTGTTTCCTTCTTTTAGATGGTTGGCATGAGGCCTTTGGAGAAGTCATTAGAGAAACTTGATGATGTCAGACGAAAGAAGCTCTCAGAAATGATTGGTATTTCTGGAGGTGGTGCTTCAACCGTGGGAGCCTCAGGTTTTATAAAACTTTCTTATATTTTATTTTATTCTATACTAGATTCTCTCATGTTTCTGTAAGAGTTGTGGTACCCTTCCTTTCTTTTTGCAGCTATTCCATCATCAAGTGGAACCGTATCTGCTGAGGTGTGTTCAGTGTTTGTTTTGTCATTACTTTAAACTTTATGTTAGCAAAATGGAATATGTCAGAAAAGCACAACCTATTATATACATCTTATTGAAAAAACCCCTCTATTGAATTCTTGACCGTAAAAAGCGTTACAATTCTTTTTTGTTAAAATGTGTTATCTTTTTTGTTTAAATGTAACACGTTACCTATTTTTGGCACCTAGTGTTTACTGCATGCTCTAATTTATTCTTAAGTCCTCTAATATAGCTGCCACAAAGGCTTAATGATACAAAAGACGACATATACTTTCAGGCTTCTGATGGAGGTGCTGTTAAAAGGTCAGCAGCAAGCATGCTTAGCGGGAAAAAACCTGTTTCAGCTGCTGTGAGTTTCACCTATAGTAACTCATGCTTTTTTTTTTTTTTTTATTTCATGAAAAGTTATTTAATCAAACTCTTATCTATCAGTCCTAATTCTTAATATTCTCTACCATTTCAAGCCTGCTGCTAAGAAGGTGGCTAGCAAGAAAGCAGATGGACCAGGTCAAAGTCAAAGTCAAACCAAAAAATCTGGTCAACCTGAAGATGTTGAGGTAAGTTACTTGCACAAACACAAACAGAAAACATGCACAAACACTCATATACATGTGTATATCCAAACTTTGGAAGTTGTTGCTTGCAGCCTGGTGATATGACTCTTGAAGAGATTGAAAGCAGATTAGGATCTCTCATTAAAGCAGAAACTATTGCTCAGTTGAAGAGTGCCACATGGCAAGAGCGAAATAAAGGTTTCTTATTTTTGTAAAGTTCACCAATATGTTTCTATCCAGCTCACAACTTTTTTCTTTTTTATGATGTTCTTTTCTGCAGGAATTACTTCATTCAAACAAGAAGTTGAAGCACTCCAGGAACTGGACCAGTCAGTTGAGATTTTAATCCGTCTACTATGTGCAGTTCCTGGTTGGAGTGAGAAAATCATGCAGGTACTTGGAGCTTGATAAAAAAGTGGTAAATCTTGTGTTTTTTTGAAGTTTATGATATGTTGTTTTGGATTGAAAATTGCAGGTCCACCAACAGGTTATTGAAGTTGTCAACCATATAGCTTCTACCGCATCAAAGTTCCCAAAAAAGTGTGTTGTACTTTGCATAGGAGGTAAAAAGATCACTTCTGTAAATTGATAACACTTATTTTTAATTTTCAACTCATGCTGTAATTGATAATAGGTATTTTTGAAAGATTGGCTGATATTAAGACACGTGCTCAAGCTATGAAATGTCTAACCACTTTCTCGGAGGTGGTGGGTCCATGTTTTGTTTTTGAAAGGGTAAGTGTATCAATTTTTAATTTATGCCTATGGGCTATTTTTTTATTTAATGAGCTTAAGGGTTTAAGCACTTAATCTGGACAGCTATATGTGGCTGTTTCTTTTTGACTTAACTGGACAGAACGACTTAGTGGGTGGGTTAATGTATTCACTAACGTTTACCTATTTGCCCTGATTCTTTTTCCACCTTACGCATCTCATGTCACAACTGTTGTTAATTTTACCAACTTGATAGAAAAACATGTTAACGTAATAGCTGCTCTGTTTAATTATTTATGTTATATAATCTGATTAATATGTAATAAAAATAATACAATTGATATAATTAAAAAACATAAATTATTTACTCAATAATAGATAGATTTGTGTTATATTGTATTTTTAACAGGACACACAAGTAAACTTTTAAAAACTTAGTTTAAAATAAGAAGAATTAAAACTCCTTAGACATTATGTTCGGTTTGATTATTATTAATATTATGGTTACGTATCATGTTCAACAAAAGTTACTAATCACATTATGATTAAATATAACTATTATTAAGATATAGTTATCATCAGTTATATATGAAAGGGTAAAGTGGTCATCTAATTATTATCTAATAAGATTCAGACAATTCATTCAGTCCAGAACAGAACAGTGACAAACACTCTTTATGTATACATGACACTTTATCCATACAAACATCATTACCTATTCAGCCACTTTACCCGTGCATCACCTAGTAAGAAAAAAACAAAAGAAACAACCCTTTAGTTGACATTGAAGTTATATGCTATATTCTTTGTAGATGTTGAAGATGATGAAAAATCACAAGAACCCAAAGGTTGTTAGTGAGGCCCTGTTGTGGATGGTTTCTGCAGTTGAAGACTTTGGTGTTACACATCTTAAATTGAAGGATATAATTGATTTTTGCAAAGATACCGGTTTACAATCGCCCGCCACTAAAAATGCTACCGTTAAACTTATTGGTGCATTACACAAATTTGTTGGTCCTGGTAGGTGTTCTTAGTTAGTTGTATTACCTCTTTAATTACTGATGCATACTTTTCTGCAGATATCAAAGCATTCTTTTCAGATGTCAAGCCTGCCCTTCTTAATGCAGTAGAGGCAGAGTGCCAAAAAAATCCTTTTGAGGTTTGGCCGTGTTTTTTGCTTCTGCCTTTTTGGGTTCTTAACATTGCATTAGTCACATAAATGGGTAACAAACTATCTGAGATTTTTTCATTGAGTTATGTATGCTATAGACTTCTAGTTGTGCTCAATAGATCATTAAACACACACACACACAAAAAAAAAAATCAATGTTGGCAACGTAAGTACGTAACGTGTAGTAGCAGGTTTAAAAGTTATGCTGCTGTGGCATTTTCAATTTTTTTTAATGACATATGACGACAAAAAACTATTTGAAATCTGTTCATTCAGCCAAGTTGGCTTCTAATGACGGAATGAAAAAAAAATCTCAGATAGTATGTTACCCATTTAAGTCATCAACCCTTTGACATTCTGGTATATTTTTTCTACAGGGCGCAGCCGCAGCACCGAAAAAAACTGTCAGGGCATCAGATGTTGCATCATCATCTGTGTCTCATGGTGGTTTGGATGGCTTGCCACGTGAGGATATTAGTGCAAAGATAACACCAACCCTTCTAAAAAATTTTGAGAATTCTAATTGGCGGGTAATGCTTTTTATTTTATTTTATTAAATAGTCAAGCATGAAAAATCCACTACTAGAAGCCATACTTAACATTGTTGTTGATTTTGTTCAGATTCGGATGGAATCTATTGAAGCAGTAAATAAAATCGTGGTCGAAGCTAATAAGCGTATTCAGCCTACTGGCACCGGTAATACATTGCACTGAGATTAATGTCAGAAATGGGTAAGGAACTATTATTATTATTTTTATTACAAAATACCATTGTTTTAAAAAAGTACCATCAGAAGGTAAACAACCCGAACGTTTTGTTCACAAAATACCATTATAATAATAGTATTCTGTAATAAAAAAAAAAACATTTCAGTTGCTTACATTCGGATAGTACTTTGATAAAATAATGGTGTTATGTATAAAGAAATAATAGTTCGTTTCCTGTTTATAAGATTAACTCTTTACATTAATGAGTTGAAACAAGATGGAACTTATTTGATGTTTTTCACTATGTTGTGCCATTTGTGCTTTCAGGGGAGTTGTTTGGGGCTCTTAGGGGTCGGTTATATGACAGCAATAAAAATATAATCATGGCTAGTTTGACCTCTATAAGTGGTCTTGCATCAGCAATGGGACCTGCAATTGACAAGTCAAGCAAGGTCCATTCAATATGCCTTTCATTCCCATTTCTACATATACTTGAGAGTTTATTATAACTCTAAAAGCACCAATTTTTAATATTTCTTTCAGGGAATTTTGTCAGATGTTTTGAAATGCCTTGGTGACAACAAAAAGAACATGAGAGAATGTACATTGGCAACTTTGGATTCTTGGGTTGCAGCTACTCACCTCGATAAAATGGTCAGTGCCTTTAGGTAATTTTTATTGTTTTCTATTTTATTTTATTTGTTATCTTGACTCTTGGTTTCTTTTTAGGTACCGTATATTGCTACTTGTTTGACTGATTCTAAACTTGGTGTGGAAGGACGCAAGGATCTTTTTGATTGGTTGTCTAGACAACTTACAAGATTAACAGAGTTCCCTGATGCCATTCATTTGTTGAGACCGGTTGCTGCTGCTATGACGGTATTTAGTTATTTAGTTTAATAAAAAATACTAAATTCATTTGTCAATATACATTTAAGTAATTTCTGATCGCCATCAGGATAAGTCAGTGGATGTCCGTAAAGCAGCAGAAACATTCTTTGGAGAAATGGTGAGAGTCTGTGGACCAGAAATGGTATGTAAACTACATCTTTTGATCTTTATATGTTTTATTTTATGATGACTCATGTTTTCATCCACTTTAGGTCATGAAAAATGTAAGAGATATCCAAGGACCTGCTTTGGAAATTGTTCTTGAACGATTGAAGTCACATGGTGCAATTCCAGGTGTGACTTTGTAGAAGGGCCAAATGCAAGAAATAGCAACATAGTTCCGTCGATTTGTTGATTATGGCATCCTTCTTTTACCAAATATATAGTTCAAGAGTGAGACATTCAACTTGAGTTGCTAACTTTAAATCCACAGAGTATTCAGTCCATATAAAAAATGTCCGTTATAATTGGACTATATAAAATAGAATAGATTGTAAAAGTATCATCATATATTTAATGTTGAGTGCTTGACATCAGTTTTTCTTGGTTATTCGGTCCTCATTTTAGTAACCAAAACCAATCGGAAATCTAGAATAATAATTCGGTTTTGACCCAAACCAATTTAAATATTTGAATATCCAAAGTCCGGAACTTACAGTCCAATCCAAATTGCCCAATTGCACAATTCGAACAATTTGGTCTGATCTGAATAGTGAACCACCCTAATAATGACATTCTACTTTGAAAATTTTACCCAATTATATCAATAACATCCAAATATAATACGATTTTTAGTCCTATAGTTAGGTAGACTCTTACAATTGTAATGTTCTAATTAGAAACAAATTTGAATATACAATGCTATAATTGGGTCGATGACAATGCTTTAATAAGAAACAAATTGAAATCACAATATTGCAATAACAAAATTGAAAGTAGGATGTTAGTAAATTAAAGCACGTTGCTATTTGTTGCATTTAGTCCGCTTTTGGATCTTACTCGCCATATTATTTCGTTTTTCTTGAGGTTGATGAGCTTATATATATTATCTACATTCAGAAGTACATGACAGTACAAAAACAGCAGGCCCAAGTTGGCAAGCTGTGAAAAAAAAGGTTGGAAAGTCTAATGGTCATGGATCAAAACATGGAAGCAAAGCTGTATCTTCGGTATGATATATCTTTTAAACTTTTTTTATTTTGATTTATAAAATAGATACGAATTTATCGTTTTCTGTATTAAAGAGAGCGGCTTCATCAAAGGACTCAAAACCAGAGCCTGTTCAAGATGTTAACATCCAGTCACAAGCTTTGCTAAATGTGAAGGACTCTAACAAGGTATCCTTTAAGTTGCATAGAGTTTTTTTTTGTTATTTTGCAAATTAAAATGGATCATAAATTTATATCTACTTGCAGGATGAAAGGGAGAGAATTCTGGTTTATAGGTTTAAATTTGAAGAGTTGCAATTAGAGCAGATTCACGATCTTGAGGTTGCTATATGTAATAACATTGTCTTGGTTGTATTTGAGATTCTCAAGAAGTAATTAATTGGTTTGAAATAGAATGATCTGAGGAAGTACTTGAAGGAGAATTTGCACACACGGCTTTTGAGCACAGACTCTAAAAAACAAGTTGATGGGATTGAGATGCTTCAGAAGGTTACATTCATAGTTGATACGTTCAAATATTTTTTTTATTTCGCTCACATTTCTTATTATATATACAGGCACTTCCATCAATAACAAAGGAGATAATTGAAATTTTAGATATACTGTTGAAGTGGTTTGTTTTGCGAATCTGTGAAGCCAACACGTCCTGCTTACTTAAGGTGGATTTCTACTATTCCCTCGTTTTATGTAGAAAACTGATAAGAACAGGGCTGGATTGAGTGGATTCTTATTTAAAACTTACACTAAGCCTCCCAACAAATGCAAAAGTTTACTCTTAACACCCCTTTGATTATTTTCAGTAGTAAACCTTTTTGTATCATAAACTTATATATAATTTTTGAAACATGATTATAGGTACTGGAATTCCTCCCAGAGCTATTTGACATATTGAGGAATGAGAACTACACCATGAATGAATCTGAAGCTTCCATCTTTCTTCCTTGTTTGATTGAGAAGGTTATTCAAAACATATATGTGCTTAAAAGTTATATTATGATGGATATTTGTTAATATTAATATCGACTCTACGATTAATTTTTTGTGCAGAGTGGTCATAACAATGAGAAAGTGAGAGAAAAGATGCGTGGACTAATGAAGCAAATGATTAGTAGTTATTCTGCTTCTAAAATCTTCCCATATATCATGGAAGGTCTGCATTCAAGAAATAACATGACATCAATTGAGTGTGCAGATATTGTTGGATTTTTACTTGATAAACATTACGCCGAGGTAATGGAATTAAAAAGGAATGGAAAAAACAAAGTATAATGGAATTAAAAAGGAACGGAAAAAACAAAGTAATGGAATGGCATTTGAAATATATTATACGTATTTCAAATTGCAAAAAAAGTTTAGTTATCACTTTAGAAAATTGTTTAATAAATAAAAAGTTAAATACCGTGGAAACTTAGAACAGAATTCTGATGAAAAACATTTTGTTGTTTTTGAAAAAGTAACGAAAAGAAATTAATTTAAGTTTTAAACTTTCTTAAAAATATTACTGTTATCGAAGATTATATAAATAAAAGTAGTTTATAACTATACTTTTATCATTCTATTCCATAAAGGAATGAAATATACACATTGAATGTGCATCAGAATCATATTTCATTCCAATGTAGCAGCCAAACACGATTTTTTCATTCCACTATAATGCTCCACTCCATTCCTTGTTTGTTACTGCATACCAAAACTACCTTAGTGCCTTTGATCATCATCACGGTGCAGATAAGTGAAGAGCTAAACTCCCTAAATACGGTTCTAGATATCATTAAATACTGCTCTCCTGATCAGGTGCAAATTCAACCTCTTTACATTTTTATAATTTATGTAATTTTTCATATTTTAAAGTGTTGATTTGCAGTCCGTGGAAGGTATGAAAGTTTTGTGCCATGAATTAGCAACCACGCCCAATGGCCCTTTAATGGATGATCTAGTCAAAGATGCCGACAGACTTATTTGTTGTTTATCAGATAAGGTAAACTTGACATAATTTCTAGTTGAAATGCATGTTTTCTACATATGGTTCTTTTTTGATTTGCCAGGTGGCAAATACTTTCGACTTCAGCTTGATGGGTGAATCTTCTAGGTCTTGTAAATATGTTCTCAACACACTTATGCAGGTGAAATGGTCTCGTATTCTTTACATTTCTTCTCTGATTATTTTATTAAGTTTAGAGTCAGTTACACTTTTGGCCCCTGAGTATAGCCGATTTTTGCAATACTATAGGCCCTAAAAAGGCACTCTTGCAAAATTGGTCCTCGAAAGTTTTCTCTTGCATTTTTGGCCCTCATTTGAGGTTTTTGATGTTTGCGCTCTGTGTTCCACGTAAAATAACTAATTTTGGTCTCAAGTATTGCTTATATTTGCATTTTTTGTACCAAAACTATAGTCATTTTCCTGGAAATAAAGATCAAAAGTGAACGGGAACTTTTTGGGGCCAAAATAGCAAAAAATCAGCTATACTCAAGGATTAAATTTGTCAATTACTGTTAAGTTTATTGGATTGTGTTTGTTTTGTAGATATTTCAAAATAAACGACTTGCTCATGCGGTCAACGAGAGAACACTTGAGAATCTGATTACACAGCTTTTGCTTTGGCTTTTAGATGAAAGGGTTCCAAGGATGGATAATGGCGGTCAACTTCTAAAAGCCTTAAATGTTTTAGTGCTCAAGATATTGGTGAATTATCATTTGTGCCCCTACTAAATAAACGCATGTACACATTCTCATTTGGGTGTATTGACTATTTGATGTGTTTGTTAATGCAGGATAATGCAGAGAAGACCTCATCATTTGTGGTACTCATCAATCTCCTAAAACCATCAAATGAGTCTTTTGCTTCAAGAAATAGCAAGTTCTCTAAGTTGGTTGTGAAATGCTTGATCAAACTTACAAAGGTCAGTATTGTTTTTTTATGGAAACATTATTTTTGGCTAAAATAGTTTTTATTGATATTTTGGTGAAGGTTCTTGAAAATACTATATATGAGGTCAACCTTGATCGCATTCTCCAAAGCATTCATGCATACCTACAAGAACTTGGGTTGGAAGAACTCAGGAAGAGGTTTGTATTATTCTTATGATGTCTCAAGGGAAAATAGCGACGTACTTTATTTCTTGCCTTTTAATAGCAATGTACTTACATTTCGTTACCATAGTAACAACAATTTACATTTTTTTATTGATAATAGCAGTAGTTAACCCATAATAGGAATGTACTTACATTTCTTCACACACGTACTTACACTTCTTTACCTATGATAGCAACTTGTTTACATTTATTACCGAAGTTCAAGTACATTGCCCTTTTGATGGCAAAATGTAAATATGTTTCTATTATGAGTATATGGAAAAGTACATTGCTATTATTGGTAAACAAACGTAGGTATGTTGTTATTATGGGTTAAATAAATAATTAAGTACATTGCAGTTAGGGCCCGATTGGTACCTAGAGTAATGGGGCTGTTTCTTTTTGACTTAATGAACTTAATGGCCCAAACTTAATGGCTACGGATATATAGATATGTTTCTTTTTTACTTGATACATAAATCATGTCTTAGTGGGTTAAGTTGAAGAGGTGACCGTGTATGTATGCATTCATACATAAATATTCATCCACTTGCCCCCACTTTCTTTTTTTTTTTCATTCTCGTCTTTTTTGCTTACAGAGAGGCTGTTCCTACATTAAATTGATTTGATGTAAATTTCCTTTTTGACCTTTGGATATGATTTATAACCCTTTCATATATATTTTCAAAATCCATTTTTATTTAAACTAAAAGAAGTGCATAGTTTGGGAGAGATACGTTTCGATGTTTATGCTTTATTAAAAACCCAACTTTAGGGAGCGCCGTCATACGTACTTTTTTAATATTTTAATTTGGTTTAAAATAACTAAAGCTTGTTTCGATTTGGTATGTTTATCCCTTGATTTTATTAACCTTTCGATAAGCATCTTTTGATCTGGAAATGATTTATTTGGTATTATTGATTTGCAAGGTTACCAAATTATGAATGAAATTGTGTTCCTAATAAACAGTCATTTGGTATTTACCACTATTCTATAAATAGAAGGGTAAATCGGTCATTTTCTTAGTTTATACTTTAGACAGTTCATTTAACCAAAAAACGAAACAGTCTTAATAAAAAGACGCTTTATCAACAAAGACATCATTACCCATTCACCCACTTTATCCGCACAGGACTTAATGAAGAAAACAAAAGAACTAACCGAGTATTTTACGGTTATTTATAGAGCGGGAGTGGATGACAAGCCTTTGCGCATGGTGAAAACGCTTATACATGAGCTTGTAAAGCTTCGTGGGACTGCAATAAAAAGTCATCTTTCTATGATCCCAATAGACATGGAACCCCAACCTATAATACTTGCCTACATTGATCTTAACCTTCAGGTACTGTTTTTAAATAGATAACATCATATATGCATGTCACTGATTCTATTTCTTTTTTACTATTGTTAGACCTTAATGCTGATGCCAGCTGGCCAAACAAATTCGCCGGCCAATAATCCAGTGCCCCCTACACATTCCGCAGAATGTCCAATTGAAGGTCACACTTCTTTCTTTTGTATCGTTGTTAGGGTTAAATGCAATAAATAGCAACATACTTTGATTTCATCCTATTACAACATTGTACTATGCAAAAAAAAAAAAATACTCAACCATCCTCTAAATACAAAACAATTATATTTGAAAGTAGGATGCCCTAATAAGAACAAATTTGAATGTACAATGTTGTAATATAAGAGTAAATTATATTTTTGGTCCCTGAATATAGCTGAGGGCGTCCATTGGTCCCAAAAGGTTCTCCTGAATGTTTTATCCTTATTTGACGTTTTTGTAACATTTTTGGCTCCCGTCTCAAGTAAGTTGCCTATATTTTAAGTTTCAAAAAATAGCTGCAATCAGGGACAAAAAATAGTCATTTTACTTTGAATAGGGACCAAAAACGTTTACAAGAACCTCAACTAAGCACCAAGTTGCATGAGAAAACTTTTTGTGACCAAAATTGCAAAAATTATCTATTATCAGGGACCAAAATAGTCATTTTACCTCAGCTAAGGCCCAAAATTGCAATAGAACTTTTTGGCACCAAACTTGCAAAATTAGCTATAACAATGACCAAAAATAGTCATTTTAGTTGGAACAGTGACCAAAAAGTTACAAGAACCTCAACAAAGGACCAAACTTTCAAGAGTAAACTTTTTGGGACCAAAATTAGCTATAGTTAGGGAACAAAAATAGTCATTTTACTTGGAACAGGAACCAAAAAGTTTAAATGAACCTCCACTAGGGACCAAAAATTCCAGGAGTAGACTTTTTGGGACCCAAATTAGCTATAATTAGGGATCAAATATACCCATTTCACATAGAAAAAGCACCAAAAACTTTACTAGAACTTCAACTAAGGACCAAATTTAGCTATAATCAGGGACCAAAAATAGCCATTTTACTTAGAACAAGGACCAAAATATAGAAATCAGCAATACTCGGCACCAAAAATGTAATTTACTCTATAGGAAATGAAAGTCAGATGCTATGATAAATAAATACAAAATGGTTTTTTTTTTTAGTTTATTGCTCATCACTATGAGGAGTTAAGATTTAAATCTTTGTCAGGTTGACGTATTTTCTCAACTTAAATGTGAAGCTTTGCATACATACAACTAGAGTTTCCAGGTAAAATATCAGCTTCCCATACAATAAAATGTAGGTCCTCTTTTTTTTTTCTTTGTTATGCAGGACATGATAGAAAGCGTAATGCATAAGAAAGTGTATGGTATGCATCAATCAAGACTCATGTCAATAAGACAAAAAAAGGTTCCCCTTTTTATGTTATGAGGGATGTTTGTGGTACCCATCTTATGGCAATTTTGACTTAAAAGTTAATAATGTTTTATTCTCAATTGGTGAAGTTAGTAAAGTTTGAAAAACTACCGGCGAAACGATGTGCATATGGTACATAAATGTTAATAAAACTAAAACAAAACGGACAGAATATCATTGGTGGTTCCATCTCACAAATAATTATGTTCGTATTAAAAATTTACCATTTTCGTTTATCTACCTTGTCTAAATTATTTATTTTCAAATCGTGGTCTCTTATGATTGGCATATGTGTATATTTCCTTGATATGTTCTTGTTATCTTTATCGAATTTTGTTGTCTTTTTATCTTATTATTTTTCTATTTACTCATGTACCAAAATCATCCAGTTACTTATGTACTAGATAAACCAAATCCACCTTTGGTCTTGGAAGTCTAGAAATGCCAACAAAGAAGCAAGTCGAACCACTCTAAAGGGATCATGTGTTAGCTTTCACATATGAGAGAGATGAGAAAGAGAAAGTATCTTTCATTACTTGAAAAACAATTATAGGAAAATGAAATATATATATTGAATAAATAACTGCTTCTAACAGACTTTCTAACCGACTTTAAATAAAAAGACAATAATACCCTTGGTTAATCTAACACCCCCGCAAGCTGCAGACCGTAGATGCAGCTTGGAAACAGCTTTATTACGAAGAACACCATTTAAAGGCTTAGTAAAAACGTCTGCTAGTTGCTTATCAGTTCCAACATGAGATAAAGAGATGAGACCATCTTGTAACTTTTCTCTAACAAAGTGGCAATCCAACTCTATATGTTTTGTCCGTTCATGAAATACGGGGTTAGTGGCATATAAATTGCAGCTTGATTGTCACATTTTAGAGGGATAGGGGTAATATCGGGAACATTGAATTCATTGAATAACCTGCTTAACCAAGCGCGTTCAGAACAGATCCTCCTCATGGAACGATATTCCGCTTCAACAGATGACAATAAAACAGTTGTTTGTTTTTTAGATTTCCACGAAATAGGGGTTCACCAAAAAGTACGAAAAAGCCACTCACAGATCTACGTGTAATGGGACATGCTGCCCAATCCGAATCACAGTAGGCTTCTAATTTGTAATTCGGAGTGTTGTTGAAGAATAAACCTTGGCTTATAGTTCCCTTAAGATATCTTAAAGTATGCAAAGCGACTTCATAATGTGCCTGAGATGGTTGCTGATTGAATTGACTAAGGAAGACTAAGGAACTGTATAGTGTATGCAAGGTCAGGCCTGGTATGAACAAGAAAGTTCAATTTGCCAGTTAACTGTCTGTAAACGGTAGGATCTTGAAGAGGATTGTCCATTTTCGAAAAAAGATGAACTTTAGGGGGTAAGGAAGTTGAAACTGGAGTAGAATCTGTAATAGAATATAAAGCTAATAATTCTCTGATGAACTTGCTTTGATGAATACCCATGCCATCTGAAACTGATTGGAATTCGAGTCCAAGGAAATAATTGATGTGTCCCAGATCTTTAATCTTAGATTGATTGTCAAGAAAGATTTTTAATTGTGTGATTTCATCATAATTGTTTCCAGTTACCAATATATCGTCGACATAAATAGCCACTATAACAATGGACTATTTATCTTTCTTAAAAAAAGAGTAATCATTGTGAGAATGTTTGTATCCTTGAACTCGAAGGGCATCAGAAAGCTTTGAATACAACTGCCTTGAGGCTTGTTTTTAAACCATATAAGGATTTGTTTAATTTGCAGACAAGGTGAGGAGAACTGACTTGAAATCCTGGAGGTATCTTCATATAAATCGCCATGGAGGAAGGCGTTGTTGACATCCGGTTGCTGAATTGGCCAACCTTTCTTGACTGCTAAAGATACTAGACATCGCACAATATTAAATTTAACAACTGGGGGAAAGTATCATCATAGTCGATGCCTTGTTGTTGAGTAAAGCCTTTAGCTACTAATCGGGCCTTGTGCCTTTCAATAGTACCATCAGCTCGATACTTGACTTTGTATACCCATCGACAAGAATTGGGTTTCTTACCCTTAGGAAGTTTGACAATGTCCCAAGTGTTATTGGTAATGAGTGCTTGAATTTCTTTGTACATGGCTGTTTCCCAATGTGGATTACCTTTAGCTTGATGATAGAAGGTCGGCTCAGGAATTTGTAATTCAAAATGAAAGGCATATGAAGAAGGAGGAATGTATTTGGTGGAAAAAGGAAAAGTGGTATCTTGAATGCACATATTAGTGATAGTATGACAACAAAGATGTTCAGATTCAACATGATTACAAATATAATCATGTAATCTAGTTGAGGGTAGGCGAGATCTAGTGGATCGTCTTTGTGGTTCAGGAATATTAGGTACATGATGATCATGATTTGGAGAATTTGATGGTGGATTCGAAGAAAGGTGGGAATGTGGAGAATTAGAAGGGATATAATTGGAATTATTGGAAGAATGATCAGATGAGTTAACTGGTAAACAAGAAGAAGGGGAATCTTGACAAGGTTTAATCATGGAATGTAAGGGAAATAAGTTTTCAAAGAATGTAATGTCACGTGTGACATGAATGTGTTTATTAACAAGATTCAAGACTTTATACGCCTTTTGACCAGTGGGGTAACCAATGAAGACATATGGATGGGATCTGGACATAAACTTATCTCGACCAATAGGAGAAGTAGTAATGAAGCAAAAAACAATCAAATACTTTCAAACGAGTAAGATCTGGTTTGTGACCCATAAGTTTTTCGAAATGGGTAGAATTTTGAAGAGTTTTTGTGGGCATTCTGTTGATAAGATGAACTCCAGTTTTTACACATTCATTCCAATAAGTAGTTCCTAAACCAGACTGAAAGTATAAGGCTCTTGCAACTTCCAAATATGTCTATGTTTCCTTTCTACTAGACCATTCTACTGAGGAGTATGAGATGTTGATTTTTGATGAAGAATGCACATGCTTTGGAAGTAAAGTATGCCTTCGTTACTAGAACCAAGCTCAAATGCATTATCAGTTCGAATAGTTTTAATAACTTTGTGAAACGAGTCTGGACGTAAGCAATAAAGTGTTTGATCAATGTAAAGGCATAACTCTTGTGAGTTAGCATATGAACCAGTCTACTGTAGTCATCTACAATGGTAATAAAGTACTTAAAACCATCATGAGACAAATGCTTGTATGGCCCCCAAACATCAACGTGTACTAAATCAAAAGATTGATGTGTGACAGATATGCTTTTAGGAAAAGAATTGCGACATTGTTTAGATTTAAAACAAATATCACATGACTCAATAAGAGAATTATCGTAATCTTTAACAAGAGAGAGCAATTGTAGCTTGTTAAGAGGCAAATGACCAAATCGTTTATGCCATTGCATTGTGACCGAAGGAAGAGTTACATTGTTGATAAAAGTATTGCGTATTACAGGAAAAACAGAAAAACAAAAGGATAGAGACTTCTGTATAACATGATGAGAAAAGACATAAAGTTCATTGAGTCTTTTGCCAAAAGAGCTAAGAGCAACTTTATTCTTGACAGAAGGGTCCTGAAACATACAATCTGGATCAGTAAAAGTGGCAAAAGTGTGAAATTGTGAAGTAATATTGGGAATAGAAACAAGATTATATTTGAAAGAAGGGACATATAAGACATTTAGAAGGATAAGAGACTCATGTAATGGTACATTACCAATAAAGGAAACAATGGTGTCATTGCCATTAGGAAGACCAATGAATTGAGTTTGTGAAAGTTTAGACAAAGAAGAAAAAAGAGACTTATTTGAACATATATGATCGGTTGTGCCAGAATCAACAATCCATGAGATATGTGGTTGTAACAAATCAGAAGATTTGTAGACATTAGCAGCAAAATGCCTAAAATCAAAATTATTACATTCATCTTTCATCGCACCAGAAGTTATTTGAGAATCATTAGAAGACGAGGGAGATAAAGATGTAAGAGAGTTATTTTGAAAGAGTTGTAGCAACTGTTGATACTGATCCTGTAATATCATTGTAGAAGAAGAATTAACAACATTTTGCACACTCGATTTTGTTTCTTCCTTCTTAGTCTTTGTAAATTTTAATTGGCAGGAAATCCAATTAATCTGAAACATTGGGCTTTTGTGTGACTTGGTTTTTTCAGTGATTGCAGATTAATTTCTTGGATAAATTCAAAGAATCATATGAGACTTACATAGCGACTGAATCAATAGCAAGTGAAGAAGGGAGATTAATTGCTCTTTGGCGTTCTTCTTGAATAAGCAAAGAATAAGCAGTTGAGACAGCAGATAGAAGTTTCATCATTAGAATCTGACCTCGAATGATTTTGTAAGATTCATTTAACCCCATGAGTAGTTGAATAAGTTTTTGATCTTCAAAAAACTTGTGAATTGTAGCAGCAGTTCCACATGTGCAGTTAGGAATTGATTGGATCATGCGAATTTCATCCCAAATTTTAGTAAATCTAGTGAAATATGAAGAAAAATCATCTGTACCTTCAGATAGAGAGTATAGCTGCTGTTCCATTTGGTAAATAACAGCTTCATTAGATTGTTCAAATCGCTGATGTAACTCTGTCCAGATCGCGTGAGCAGTGGTGAAGAAGAGAAGACTATCAGTAATGTTTTTAGAAACAGAGTTTAAGATCCAGCTGATCACCATTGAGTTTGCACGATGCCAGGAAGGATAAGCAGATGGTGTAACAGGAGGTGGAGTAATTGTGCCATCAATGAACCCGAATTTATTCTTTGCACATAAAGAGATAATCATCGATCTCTTCCATGAATTGAAACCAGATCCATTGAAAACAGTGGAAACCAAAACTGAATTTGGACTGTCAGATGATCCGATGAAGAAAGGGCTAGAAGCATCAAGAACAGGGGAAGTTTGAAAAGAGGAAGATGAATCATCAGTCGCCATGAATAAAGGAGTAAAGAAGCTTCGAAAAGAATCGAACTCAGTCTGATACCATGTTAGCTTTCATAGATGAGAGAGATGAGAAAGAGAAAGTATCTTTCATTACTTGAAAAACAATTACAGGAAAATTAAATATATACATTGAATAACTAACTGCTTCTAACAAACTTTCTAACAGACTTTAAATAAAAAGCCAATAATACCCTTGGTTAATCTAACATCCTGAGCATGAGTCGGTATGTCAACACTCGAATGGAAGACTTAGAGAGTAAGATGCCTTAAAATCAAAACAGAAAACTTAAGAACAATTACATACAACACTAATTTCTTGTGATAAACCAAGCCATGCTATAATAGTGAAGCTTGTCCACTCCCAATTGAACCAATAAAATGTCTAACGGCTGTAAATATTGTAACAGCAGGCTTTGATAAACAGTAATGATCTTTCATGGTAGAAGAAGGTAATATTTGAGTAGCGGCATAGAAGGAAATTGAAATCAAGATAAACTCACATAGACAAACCAATTTTTAGTGCTTGCAAATAAAGCTTTACCATGTTTTATATCAAAATAAGATGAACTGAATAAAAATTCTAGATGGGTTTACTGGAAAAGCACTTATCGGGTTTAAGAAATTGAACAAAAACAATCAAATTATGCATAGAGTTTAAATGGGTTTGATCAAGAATTACCATTTTTAAATCAAAACCAAAAACCTTAATTATTAACTAGAGAGTCTACAAACCGGTACATTAAAGCCTCAAGAATCTAGCCTTGATGAAGTAATCGTCGGGAGTCAAAATCAAGTTCGGTTATGTGGGTCAGTGGGTGTGGCCGGAGATGGAGTCGCCAGAGATGAAGTATTGCAGATTATGTAGTGTTGGGTTATATATTGAATGAGTATAATTTTGAAAGTTTAGTGACCAAAAAAAAGTTTTATGACTTTTTTAACACAAATTAATAAATTCAATGACATTTTAAAACTTAAAAAAATTAAATAACTAAATAATTACAAAGCCAAAAATTAAATAACTAAATTTGACATTAACCCGTTTAAATATGTTTAGAACTAGGGTTTTCACCCCGCACGTTGCAGCGAAAACCTTACATTCGTTTGAAAATACAATCCATCAAATACATAAGAAAGTTTGAAAAAAATTAAAAGAATTCATTTGTAAAAAGTAAAACACTTTAAAAACATTTATGCATACAAATACGTAAAACAAGTAATTTTGTAGAAATTAATTCTTAAAAACTTAAATTGTAAAATAAGATTCAAAAATGATGAAAATTATATAATATTGAAAAGGCTAAGTTCTTAATACCATATGACAAAAAAAGATTAAAGCTTTGGCAAAATTGTAAGAAAAAATAGGTTTGTAAAAAAAATAAAATTTAGGCTAAAATCGTAAAAGGGAAAGGTTGTGAGATGAACAAATAAAATATTACTAAAGTTGGTAAGGTACTATGAAAATTTGAATTGGTAAAATCGAAAAAAAAAAGTTACGGGATGAATAAATGAGATATTACTAAAGTTGGGGATGTAATATGAAAATTTCAATTAGTAAAATTATACTAAAAATTAGATTTGTAATAGAAATTAAAATTAAGCTAAATTTGAAAAAAGAAAAATTATAGGATGAATTTACAAGTTATCAGTAAACTTGAAGGCAAAAATAAAAAATCAAAATTTTAGCCAATCAATAACATACTTTACTAAATGAATCAAGCCGTGTATTTTATTGAATTAGAAAAGATTACATCAGGTCTTAATATATAGTAATAGAGAAATACAATTAGGTACCCTCTAATATAAATAAAGTAATACTCTGTGCTTAAAGTAAGTCTAACATTCCCCGCAAGCTGAGGGCGGGGAACGACCTGCAGCTTGGATCGCAGAAAAGTAAATCTTTGAGATGACAACGGCTTTGTAAAGACATCAGCGATTAAGCCGTGTATTTTATTGAATTAGAAAAGATTACATCAGGTCTTAATATATAGTAATAGAGAAATACAATTAGGTATCCTCTAATATAAATAAAGTAATACTATGTACTTAAAGTAAGTCTAACAAAATGTATGGGTAAATAATTACACCCTTTTGATAAATATATTTTTAAAATACACAACTTTGGTCAACCACTCGTCGGCTAATATGAAAATGAGAGTGAAAATATCATTTGTACTTCTGAATTTTGATCAACATAATCTCTAGAAGTAAATAAGTAATCGAAACTTTTCCCATTTTACACTTTGAACCCTACACTATAGTATCTTCTCATATTTAATCCACAAAATACATGATTCCAAGTTGTGTACTAATTCCACTTGCCAAAAAACAACCTTATGTTGTCCGGATTAAATCTTTTGTATCCGCTTTTCTTTTGCTTGCCAAAGATGCGTACATGGGTGGACCAGAATAGATCTACTATGAGGGGAAATTGTAGAGTAACAAAAAACGAAATCGGGATGAAAGCTAATGCACATATCGGAGCAAGCATCCATGGTATTTGATCACAAAAGACAAGGAACAATGTTGCGCTAAAGGCTACCATCATAGCAGTTGTCGAGAGCAATAAAGCACAAAGACCGATAAGCAATCGTCTTGGAAGACTGACTAGAAAATCCTTTTCAGCAAAACGTGCAGTTAGGATCGATAAGAACACTAGTAATGCTGTACTGGACGCAAATAGTGAGATGGCATCTGATATAGCAAAAACGATGAAGGCAGCGTTTTTTCTAAACAAAGGAGTGCCTGTTTCTTGATTGCTTCCGCCTGGTACGGTAATTGCTGCTGCAAATACGATTGTGGTAATTAATGCTGCAGTGATGCTACATGATTCTGCTGTGGTCTTCATCCACTTTTCTCCTTCCTTCACCAAGTTCTCGTGTTCCCTTGTGAACACCATATCTGGTGTCTCCTTAAAAATGTTCTCTTGAGTGATGTATGTAGGAAAAATGAGTTTTTTTACCTCCTGACGAATTAGTAAAAAACATTTTTGTTAGGTTTACACCAACTAACACAGATATAAGATGTCAGTAATATAAAAAAACACAGAAATTTGCATGGTTCATATGATCGCGGTAGTGGGGTTCCTTAATTAGGCAACCAAAAAACCCTCGCTTAGTTATTACATATTTACCTCGCGCCATTGAAGTTCTCGTTGTAGTTGTAGTGCTGCACCTGTTCTACGATTGAGTTCATGTGAAGGTGCCAACTTTCCGGCCAAGTGCAAGATATTGTTTTTCGAAGAATCAACAATTGTTCTATAAAGATTCTTGCGCTCTCCTATTTCATAGATAAGGTTGTAGATTTTATCTGAACGGTGTAAAACTGCTAATTGAATGATGTCGTACCCACTTTTATTTGTACACTGAATTGCTTCAGGTGATCTAAACAAAATCTCATCAACAACCTTATAAGTATTTTGACATGCAGCCTCAAGAATTGGTCTAGTGTAATGAGGATGATATGTACCAGAATAATCCAACTTGTCTATTTCATCACATACCATACTTAGAACTTTTTCTGCTTCTTCCCATTCTTTCTTCTTCTTCTCGATATGCTTTATGGGTGCAACTACAAGTTAGAATATTATTAATTAGAAAATATTACAATGAATGTCCTGTTAAAAACTAGATCTCGTGAACCCATATGCTCTTACCTAGTTTGGATGCAGCCTTCCACAAGGCGAAATAGGGCACAAGGAATAAGAAACAAACCATCAATATGAGGAAGTATATGGTGTAACAGACGAAAACAGCTATTACTAATGGAACTGCAAAAACAAAAAAAATTATTAGTAGAATAAAATTCACTTTGAGTTTTTAACATAAAGATATAATCCTATAGTTGTTTACAGGATACCAATCGCTCACCCAATGCTATTTCGATGATGAAATCCTCTGATGGATCACCCCATATAGATTCGTATATGATTGCCGGGATGTAAACAAATGCAGACATGACCATTATAGCTACAGTACATATGGATTCCCAAAAATTGCTCAAAGCTAAATAGAAAACCTCAATCAATCACCCTTAGAAGAAAAACAGAAATAATAATCGATAGGAAAGAAACCATTTCTAATATACAAAAAACTTACAAGGATAGATAAGTGTTTCTCCATACTCTAACCCACTTGGAAAGGTTTTAGCGATAGCCATGAGTACACCGTCATTTTTCACAGCAAATTTAGGAAAATTTTCAATTAGCTCTGACGCCAAAGCTGCAAGCATAAGCAAAAAACTGTAAAAGCAATGTATCTATGTGCCATAAAATTTATGTGATATGCTGACTACTCACAGTATTCCTTTGCAAAAATAGCATTAACAAGAAGGTCAACGCCTACGTCGACACCAGGGTCAGGGTGAACAGTGTCCCCTAAAGAAAAAGATTGGGACTTGGATTTGGCCCCATCATCCGTGGCTTTAAACAAATATCCAATGGTACCAAGATGCATATTTTGATAAGCTTTATGCAATGGTTCTTCGCCTTTATGGTCTTTAATTCGTAACAAGTCTTTGTTTTTTTCAACCAAAAGATGGGCTGCATATCTGTTCCCAACAATTGCAGCGATGTGAAGAGCTGTGCTTCCATCTGAACTTCTCTTTTCAAGTACGTACTCTTCATCATCATTTATATATGAAAGTAAGTTTTTCACGAAATCGTTTTGACCTATTCCAACTGCTATGTGAAGTATTGTGCTGCCGTCATTCCTGATTGCTACCCTCATTGCTTCTTTATTCTTTCTCAATATGGATTCTGCTTGATACCAATGCCCCTTCACAGTAACTCTATGCAACTCCTCGAGTTCGTCCTTGTTTATGCCTTCTGTTTTTGTTTCTGTGTCGTTATCGTTTGTTTGTACATCTATCGTGATTGTGTCTTTAACATTTGGTTTTGCGTCTGATGTACCCACATCTATGTCTTTTGTTTCTGTTTTAGCTTCTAGTTTTGTTGCAGCTGGATCTGCGTACCATTTTGAAAGGATTATTCAAATGTCGGACTTAATTAATTTGTTTCGAATAACAAGCACATACCTTGTTGAGGACTCACAGTTGCATCATAGAATGATTTCAGTTTGTCCCAAACGTCTTTGGCCGAAATGAGGTCAACTACAGCACCAAGTACATTTTCGCTAACTGAACCAAAGATCCAACCTTTGAGAAGACTGTCGTATTGGTCCATAATCTCTTTGCTTGAAGCTCTGGGACCCACAATTGTGTCATCTACGAGGCCGACCATATTCTGACTCTTCATGAGACAAAGCATCTGTGTCTTCCACAGATGGTAGTTGCGGTCACTAGAAAGCTTCACAGAAACAAAGTTGGAAACGTTGGCAATTGACGCATAGAAGTAGTTATAATCTTGTATTTGTGCTGATTGATAAGGAGGAGGAGGGTTTGATGAGGTTGCCATTTGAACGGGCTATAGACGTATATCAGTAAGGTAGATGCATTTCAAGTTTTGTAAGGGCATCCACTATTTCCACATTCAAGATTAGAATAAACCAGTCAAAGAATTCAAGTGGCACGGGGATAATAGTGCCCATGCCATTATTGCTATGTTCCAAACTAATAAACCAACTACAAGCACCGCCCACGTATTTGCATAAACCAACAACATAATGTTTCTCATTACGATCTTTTGCAATCTTCTTTTATCCCCTTTTGAATTTATTAAATTTAAAAAATATATATATACATATTACTTTTTGACATGTTGCATTATTAAAATATTCCCGTTCATTAATACGCTCGAAATAATATCATTGAATATCATTAATATCATATTTATTAATAAATTTATAAAAACATAAAGATATATTGTGATCTATTATAAAAACTTTAAAATTGAAGGGTAATTGTACACTGTTTGGAACTTGATAGGCAGCTAGCAATTTCAGTTGTAAAAATAATTTTATAATCAATAATATATAGTAGGATATAGTTGGCATATGCTAATTGTTATTTTGACGCTACATGATGGCGCTAAAATAGTTACATTCGACGATTAGTTTCATTCGAAAATTGTTTCGAGATAAAAATAAAAGCACATGCTAATTCGGATGAATAAAATTTATGTTGTGGTTTTGAATGACAAATAAATATATGTTGCTATTTTGGTTTAAATATGATAATACGATGATATTTTAGGTGAAAAATAAAAATACGCCCTTGGTTTAGGTTAAAAAATGGACGTTAGTGTGAATGGTTTTTTTTTCGATGGGCCTCGAATAGTTTATTTCTGACGATTAGTTTCCTTTCACAAACATTATTATTCCAAGCTACACAGAATATGTTGTGTGCGAATAGTTTCCTTTTCATAGTAAGTATTATTTTATTTGATAGGCTTCACTGCGACCTTACGCTCGATGTATAAACTACGTCTTCTTTTAATTATCCGGTAGGCTTCACTTAGACCTTTTGGTTCAACTTGTGCACAAAAACCAAAAGGTCAAATTGGTTAGGTGGGGGTTCAAAATATCTAAAACCGAAATACTAAGGTAATTTGATGATTTCTTAACCAATAAAGTTTTCCTTTTTGTCTATCACTTAAAGGGTACTTTATATCTCTTATTAATTTAATTAATAGCAATATGCTTTGAAAAAAATCCCAATTACAGCAATGTACATTATAATTACTCAAAATATATAGCAACCTACTTTCAATATCAGAGGTCACAGGTCACAGGTCACAGGTCACAGGTCACAGGTCACAGGTCACAGGTCACAGGTCACAGGTCACAGGTCACAGGACACAAGAGATTGCTGGAAATCTTACCTTCCAATTTAATGCAAATTGCATCTCCCAAAAAATATTGTTTTTATCAATCAATGTCTCAAAATGGTTTCTCGAGTATATAAATGTAATCTAAAAGCTCTAATTTTATTTTTTCTTATTACACCATTGTACTTTGAAAGATATACCTAGTTACGGCGATGCTATATATATATATATATATATATATATATATATATATATATATATATATATATATATATATATATATATATATATATATACAAAGCAATACTCATTGACAACATTGGGCAGATTTTGCAAAGTATAATGCATTGAAAAGAAAAAAAAAACTGAAACTACAATATTATATAGACATAAATGAAAGGAGTATGCTATAATACAAAAATAAATGGAAGTACTTTGCTATTTTCTTGCATATATCCATTGTGAAAACGTATAAAAAATGAAAGTAGGATGCTATAATATACAAATAAACGGAAGTACATTGTTATTACCTTTCATTTAGCCATTTTATGAAGGTTGTGAAAGAAGAAAGTACGTTGCTATTGAATGCAGATATGGTAGTGAGCAAAGTGGCGGTTACATGGACGAAATACCCGGACCCCGACCCCGACGTCGACGTCGACGTGACCCCCTCTACCATTGCTCCCATGCCGCCATAGTTTGACCATGCCCACCATTGTTGCGATACTGTTGTTTGGCTGGTGGTGATTGGTGTTGCCGGTCAGTGGTTGCAACGGCTGTCTGAGTGTTCAGGGCGGTTGCGGTGTCAACCCATGTTTTGGAAGTGAGGGTCGTTAGGGTAATGTTGGAGCTATGATTCTTGCAGGAGTTTTGAACGGGCGATGTAGAAATTTGGTAGATGGGTGGTTAGTTGGAGCATGGTGGCGGGGCTTTCATATCTATCTCCAAGCCTGTTGATTAATTGAAGAACTAGACGATCATTAGAAACTAGTGCATTAACAATGATGAAAATAAAATAACTGATCACCACAAATAAAGGCTTTGAAACTGTTTACTGTGTGACAGATATATAAATTAACTATAATATGCGGAATAAATAATAAAAGTTGAGGAATAAAAATAAACTCGAAAGCTATAAACGACTGAAAGCTATAAATAATATAAATAACTGTATTTAAATGACTTAAAGCTATAAAGAATGTAAATAACTGTAATTAAATGACATAAAGTGATAAAGAATATAAATTGCAGTAATTAAATGACTTAAAGCGATAAATAAAATAAATGACTATAATTAAAAGACATAAAACGATAAATAATATAAATAACTATAATTATATAAATATATATATCAAGTAGGTTCGTCAAATGAATTGACTGAACTGGTTTGTAACTGGACTGATGGAACGACTGGTCTATCAAGTAGGTTCGTCAAATAAATTGACTGAACTGGCTTAGGGTTGGACTGGATCTTAATAGACTGTGTTCTAGGTGTTCTTGGTGTTCTTGGTGATCTTGGTGTTCTTGGTGTTCTTGGTGTTCTTCGTGTTGATCTTGGTGTTCTTTGTGTTTTTAGTGTTTTTGGAGAGTGTTTGGAAGTTGGAAATAAGATGGTGGAAGTTGGAGAGGTTTTTGGGAGAGTTTTTGGTTTATTTTTAAGTGTTGTAATGAAAAAATGGTGTAAAAATGGTTTTATATGGAAAATAATGGGTTTTGGGTGGTTTTTGGATGAATTTCGGAAGTTTATGGGCTGAAATGTAACATTTTCATCCAGAAACACGCGGGTTTCCGGGTCGGTTCGTACGGGTCGGATCTGGGGCGGTTCTGGGTTCCGGAGCGGCTGATGGGTCAGACGGATCTTGGGCTGGGTTGGAATAGTTGGCCTGGTCCGATTTCTTTTGATTTTAATTTAAAAATGATTTAAAATCCGAAATAAATTCAAATAAATTAGGAAAAATCATTTTTAATTTATAAAATTAATTAAATCTAATAAAATAAATATTTAGAAATTATATTTCCAAAAATTCATTTTAAATAGAGTTAATTTAATTTTCTTTTATAATTTTCTTTGTTTTGGATTTAAAACTCTTTTTTCTTATTTTTCTCGTTTTTAATCTCGAATCCACGCAACCAGAAATAAACTGATAATATTAGTTAGATAATATAAAAATAGTTCGTCTTATTTCAATGATGGTCACATACAAAAACATTTTTCAACAATTTCCCCCTATGTGATCATTGATGAAATAAGGACATATATATTCACATTAACAGTTTTAACTTTTAAGATTTGTGATAAAAGTTGTCATTGAAAAGATGTATATAAAACCATTGTAATTATTTTGAAAGTTTGTGACTTGGTTTTGACATATCTTATGTTTTGAAGAAGATTTTGAAGACTGTTTGTTTCCGAATCAAAGTCTCGGGTTCGGTTATCAAAGAGTAGCCATATATGTATCTAAAGAAATTTCATAAGATTTTATAACATTATTAATGACGACAAGTGGTCTAACAGGTCGATTCACATGAACGCTCATAGATATAACTCATACTTAACTTGGGTGTTTGGTTGTTCTGGCAGCAGAACAAGTTAATGATCACTAAAAATGAGTGATATCTCTCTCTGACGACTCACACTCATATTGGAGGTATTCATCTATGCTTTTCCTGTAAAGTCACTTAGTCTCATTATTAGATAATCAATCATATAAGACTAGTTTCGGCATTACTCAGCGGGTTTCTTCATTCATGCCATTAACGTTCACTCTCTCTCCGTCGGGAAATACATGTAGAGGGGTTTAGCAATTTTCATAGTGCAGTTTGCAACTAAGAATCTTCAGTGAGGAAGGCTACAGTATCCCGGGAAATCCATTGTTGTTGCAGCTTCTTCTTTGATGGTATCCTGTTTGTTGATCAATATCGATTTATTGTAAAAAGATATTTTGTTTTAGCATTGAGAATTTGCTACAATTGAGAATAATTTTTTTTGTTATTTTTTTTTGTTTTGTAAGAGTATTTGTCTTGAGTGATTGGGATATCCTCTTTTCTGAAAAATGGTTAAAAACAAATCGCGGGATTTTATGATGTTTGTTTTGAAATAACCATTTGGTTGAAAGTTTGTTTTGTTTGGTATTTCTTCTGTGAATGATTTGGCTTTCTTGTTGATTCGTCTTTAAGGATTGGATGTTGATAAATCTTTGTTTCTCATTTGGTTTTCTTGTAAAGATATGACGTTGTTTGGAGTCTTTCTATTTTGAGGCTGTCTTCATTTTTGGTTGGCTTTTATCTAGGTAGGGATAGGTGGCATAAAAGACATTTTGTCTAGTATGTAAGAAATGAATGTATCGTCCCTGGTCATTTTGATATCTAAGCAAAAATGAGAACGTGACAATGTATAATCGGGTATACCTTATAAGCAATAGTGACACACATAAGCTCACAAGAAATGAATTCCACAGTGATTTAGATCGATGAGGCACAAATTCTCACATGAGTTTTTGTTTTCATCTGAACCTCCTAACCTTATGTCCCTTGATTGTTTTAAATCGTCAATAATGAAATAAAATCGAAGGAAATAAAGTTATATACATTATGAAAAGTATGAGATTTGAACCTTCACTCCAATTGAGAATCAATATGACTTAAAATCTTCATCGAGCATAAGCATCTGAAAATTAAGTCAAGAGACGATTAATCACAAGGTTCTATAAAAGCTTATTATGGCAAGTCTTTTATTGTAATTTTGAAAATTGTTTTTCTGAATGTTTTTGGAAATTTTGGTTATTTGAATGTTTTGGTTTTTTTTTGGATTGTATGGTGAGAATGCGGTAATGAAAGTTCCCCCATAGATGATGCACTGGGATCATTTTGGACAGGTGAATTGGGAGTGTTCAAAGAGGGATTTAGTGTTGGTGGTTCCCCCTCGATTTGATCTGCATTTTCTTGGTTTGATTGTGAAGTTTCTGCATCGGAGGTACTGTGGGTTAGAAGTCTCGTAGAAAGCTCTGGTTTCCTGTCATATGCTTGGAGCAGCCACTATCAATATACCATGTATCATCATTGGGTTCTCCAACATTAAGTACCTGCAATCAGACAGAAAGTTTAGGTACCCAAATCTGAATGGGTCCTCGTTTGTCAGTTGTTGTTATTTTGGGTGTTTTGCTTAATGAATTTCTTGTAGTATTTAATTTCACGTTGTTGTATGAGTTTGGTTTATGAGGATGGAATGGTTGAGGTTTGATTTGATTTATCAAGTTTTCCTAAAATGTGATTTGTTTTTGATAACCTGTGGGTTGATAAGATCTGTGATTTGGTGAAAGATATCCTAGATGTGAAGATTTGTTTGAAAAATTTTCTTCATATCTAGGGTATGATGAGCGGTTTTGAAAAGGTTTTTGATAAGGTTTTGGTTTTTGTTTGGAAACCTGTTTATGAGGTATAACGTAGGGTTGAACTGGTTTCTTTGGTTGGTTTTCAAAAACATTTGGCTTGACAAGTGGGGTTTTGGTGACTTGAATAGATTTTGTTTGTTCAATTTCAAAGGATTCTCTTCCAATTCCTGGTCTATAATTTGTATCAATTTTGCCAGTTCCTAAGGTGTTTGCCTTAGTGAAAATATCATCACTCAATTTTCTAGCAATATTGATAGAATCCAGTTTTCCTTGAAATCTTTGATTTTCGGATTCAAGAAGTTTGATTTGTTTTGAAGAATCATCTAGTTTTAGAATCAAACTAGTGTTTCTGTCAGTTAAATCTTGAATTTTTATTTTTAATTGAAGGACTTCTATTTCTAAGGTATCTTTTATTTCAGATGGAAAAATAGATTGATTTTGTATTTCTAAGTCCTTTTTTTGTTTTAGAGCTTCATTTAATTATTCTAAGACGTGATTATAATCTTCCGATTTTCTTTCAACGTCTCTTTCCAATTTGCATTTAGTTCTTGTTGATTCTCCAAATTTGAGTTGCAAGGTTTGTAACTCAGATTTGCAAATATCAGAATTGACCATTGTGTCATGGTATGTTTTGAGATCAGCTTCTAGGCTTTTCTCAATCTTGGTTATGTGGGACTCAAAAATTGTTTTTGAAAAACCAAGTTCAGAGATCATGGACCATACCTGTTCTATGACATTGGGAGCTCTTGAAGGTATAGCAGAAGGCATTTTTTAATAAATTTTTAAGTTTTTTTTTTTAATTTTTTCAAAGGATTTTTAACAAGTGATATTAAAATGAAATATTCAAATAAAAGCTTATGGAAGGTTTATATAAATGCTAACCAAAAGCTTTTGATGAAAATTTCAAAGTAAATCACACAAGCTCTGATACCAATTGATGAAAATAAAATAACTGATCACCATAAATAAAGGCTTTGAAACCGTTTACTGTGTGACAGATATATAAATTAACTATAATATGCGGAATAAATAATAAAAGTTGCAGAATAAAAATAAACTCGAAAGCTATAAACGACTAAAGCTATAAATAATATAAATAACTGTATTTAAATGACTTAAAGCTATAAAGAATGTAAATAACTGTAATTAAATGACATAAAGTGATAAAGAATATAAATTGCAGTAATTAAATGACTTAAAGAGATAAATAAAATAAATGACTGTAATTAAAAAACATAAAACGATAAATAATATAAATAACTATAATTATATAAATATATATATCAAGTAGGTTCGTCAAATGAATTGACTGAACTGGTTTGTAACTGGACTGATGGAACGACTGGTCTATCAAGTAGGTTCGTCAAATAAATTGACTGAATTGGCTTAGGGTTGGACTGGATCTTAATAGACTGTGTTCTTGGTGATCTTGGTGTTCTTGATGTTCTTGGTGTTCTTGGTGTTCTTGGTGTTGATCTTGGTGTTCTTGGTGTTTTTGGAGAGTGTTTGGAAGTTGGAAATAAGATGGTGGAAGTTAGAGAGGTTTTTGGTTTATTTTTAAGTGTTGTAATGAAAAAATGGTGTAAAAATGGTTTTATATGGAAAATAATGGGTTTTGGGTGGTTTTTGGATGAACTTTGGAAGTTTAGGGGCTGAAATGTAACATTTTTATCCAGAACACGCGGGTTTCCGGGTCGGTTCGGACGGATCGGATCTGGGGCGGTTCTGGGTTCCGGAGCGGCTCTGGGTTCCGGAGCGGCTGATGGGTCAGACGGATCTTGGGCTGGGCTGGAATAGTTGGCCTGGTCCGATTTCTTTTGATTTTAATTTAAAAATGATTTAAAATCCGAAATAAATTCAAATAAATTAGGAAAAATCATTTTTAATTTATAAAATTAATTAAATCTAATAAAATAAATTATTTAGAAATTATATTTCCAAAAATTCATTTTAAATAGAGTTAATTTAATTTTATTTTATAATTTTCTTTGTTTTGGATTTAATTAAAACTCCTTTTTCTTATTTTTCTCGTTTTTAATCTCGAATATAAAAATAGTTCGTCTTATTTCAATGATGGTCACATACAAAAATATTTTTCAACAAACAATACTGAGCTGATCAGACAATGTTTTGAGTTCTTGACAGTAAGTAGAAACATTAGAGAAATATTCCAGTTTGAAATTATTAAACTTGTTTTCAAGGTACAATCCCTTTGAAGGTCTGTTGTCAATAAATATGTTTTCAATGATTTCCAACCTACTAGCCCTTGAAGGTTTGTTGTCAATAAAGATGTTTTCCAATGATTTCCAAGATTAAGCAGCTGTGGAATTGGGTTTGAGAATGGTGATGAGTAAGTCTTTTGAAATTGTACTGTAAATCCATCGAAGAACAATGGAATCTAGACGCTTGTTGAGAGCCACATCATCGACTTTTTCCTTGTCTTTGTCGGGTGTAGGTATAGGTATAGAAGCTTCCTCCGATAAAATATGGTGAATTACTTCGTGTGCTCGACAATGAATTTTGAATAATTCAACCCATGATGTGTATTGCCCGTCATCCATCTCTAGAACGAATGGAATGAAGTTTCAGACAGCCGGATGTAATGAAGCCATCAATCAGTGTGGGGTAGAAGGTCGACTAGAAGGAGAAAAAGATCGACCAGAAGGAGAAGAAGAAGAAGAAGATGCCGATAGAAGGTTAAATCAGAAGGAGAAGTTAAATTAGAGGAAGAAGATGTAGGCTAGGGTAAAATACGAGGATTCCCCCGCTCTGATACCATAAAGGAATACGGCCATTGTGCCCCATTGTATTTCATTAATGAGTTTATATAGATACAGAAATTATCCTTTGGTACCACGTATTTCACATAATACATCTCCGGGTCTAATATAGATTTTCCCATTTTACACTTTGAACCCTACACTATAGTATCTTCTCATATTTAATCCACAAAATACATGTTTCCAAGTTGTGTACTAATTCCACTTGCCAAAAAACAACCTTATGTTGTCCGGATTAAATCTTTTGTATCCGCTTTTCTTTTGCTTGCCAAAGATGCGTACATGGGTGGACCAGAATAGATCTACTATGAGGGGAAACTGTAGAGTAACAAAAAATGAAATCGGGATGAAAGCTAATGCACATATTGGAGCAAGCAACCATGGTATTTGATCACAAAAGACAAGGAACAATGTTGCTCTAAAGGCTACCATCATAGCAGTGGTCGGGAGCAATAAACGCAAAGACCGATAAGCAATCGTCTTGGAAGACTGAGTAGAAAATCTTTTTCAGCAAAACGTGCAGTTAGGATCGATAAGAACACTAGTAATGCTGTACTGGATGCAAATAGTGAGATGGCATCTGATATAGCAAAAACAATGAAGGCAACGTTTTTTCTAAACAAAGGAGTGCCAGTTTCTTGATTGCTTCCGCCTGGTACGGTAATTGCTGCTGCAAATACGATTGTGGTAATTAATGCTGCAGTGATGCTACATGATTCTGCTGTGGTCTTCATCCACTTTTCTCCTTCCTTCACCAAGTTCTCGTGTTCCCTTGTGAACACCATATCTGGTGTCTCCTTAAAAATGTTCTCTTGAGTGATGTATGTAGGAAAAATGAGTTTTTTTACCTCCTGACGAATTAGTAAAAAACATTTTTGTTAGGTTTACACCAACTAACACAGATATAAGATGTCAGTAATATAAAAAAACACAGAAATTTGCGTGGTTCATATGATCGCGGTAGTGGGGTTCCTTAATTAGGCAACCAAAAAACCCTCGCTTAGTTATTACATATTTACCTCGCGCCATTGAAGTTCTCGTTGTAGTTGTAGTGCTGCACCTGTTCTACAATTGAGTTCATGTGAAGGTGCCAACTTTCCGGCCAAGTGCAAGATATTGTTTTTCGAAGAATCAACAATTGTTCTATAAAGATTCTTGCGCTCTCCTATTTCATAGATAAGGTTGTAGATTTTATCTGAACGGTGTAAAACTGCTAATTGAATGATGTCTTACCCACTTTTATTTGTAGGTGATCTAAACAAAATCTCATCAACAACCTTATCAGTATTTTGACGTGCTGCCTCAAGAATTGGTCTAGTGTAATGAGGATGATGTATACCAGAATAATCCAACTTGTCTATTTCATCACATACCATACTTAGAACTTTTTCTGCTTCTTCCCATTCTTTCTTCTTCTTCTCGATATGCTTTATGGGTGCAACTACAAGTTAGAATATTATTAATTAGAAAATATTACAATGAATGTCCTGTTAAAAACTAGATCTCGTGAACCCATATGCTCTTACCTAGTTTGGATGCAGCCTTCCACAAGGCGAAATAGGGCACAAGGAATAAGAAACAAACCATCAATATTAGGAAGTATATGGTGTAATAGACCAAAATAGGTACTACGAATGGAGCTGCAAAAGCATAAAAAATTATTAGTAGAATAAAATTCACTTTGAGTTTTTAAAATAAAGATATAATCCTATAGTTGTTTACAGGCCTAGGATACCAATCACTCACCCACTGCTATTTCGATGATGAAATCCTCTGATGGATCACCCCATATAGATTCATATATGATCAACGGGATGTAACCAAGTGTACACATGAACTGTATAGCGACAGTACATATGGATTCCCAAAAATTGCTCAAAGCTAAATAGAAAACCTCAATCAATCACCCTTAGAAGAAAAACAGAAATAATAATAGGAAAGAAAGAAACCATTTCTAAAATACTAGAAACTTACAAGGATAGATAAGTGTTTCTCCATACTCTAACCTGTTGGAATTCAAAGTCATCAAGTTTGAAGATGGCTACCATCCAAGTTGGAAATGTTGTTCTAAATTGATGGCTATTAGAAGACCAATTCTAGTTTTAATTCTAATCACAAGTTGGTAGATTAGAGCTATAAATACATCAATTGTGTATCATATTAAACACAAGAAATAGAGTATGAAACAATTGTAAGGATTGAGTTTTAGAGTTATATTTCTCAATTAAAATATCACAGAGTTATTTTGATAATTTTGTTTCTATTATCGATTCTATAATCTTGAATTGGTATCAGAGCTTCAAACATTTTAGGAACTGTGAATTCTTACCGAGTGATCACAAGAACCGTGTGAAGAAAGCTTTATCATCTGAAGATGTCAGATGTGGAGGATGTCATTACCGGTGCTGCAAATCCTCAAACCAAAGTCAAAGAGATCGGAGCCACATCGGTGGCATGTCCGATGTTAACCCAAACCAATTACACGGTTTGGTCCCTCCGAATGAAAGTGGTCCTGCGGATTCACAAATGTTGGAAAATTATCGAGTCGGATTCAGAAAAGAATGAGGAGAGAAATAACCTTGCTATGGGATTGCTGTACCAAGCAATCCCGGAGTCACTGATTATGCAAATCGGTGATGTAGAAGATGCGAAACTTCTGTGGGAGTCGATTAAAGCCCGATACTTTGGAGCAGATAGAGTGAAAGAAGCCCGGCTACAAACCCTCAACACTGATTTCGATCGGTTGAAGATGAGTGATTTAGAAACCATCGATGTCTTCGCCGGAAAGCTCGCCGGAATCGCCTCAAAATCCGTCTCACTCGGTGAAGTAATCGAAGAATCCAAGCTTGTAAAGAAATTACTGAAAGTTGTACCTCGAAAATTCATCCATCTCGTAGCCTCACTTGAACAAATTCTCGATTTAAAATCAGTCGGATTCGAGGATGTGGTGGGTCGGTTGAAGGCGTACGAGGAAAGGGTGAAGGAGGAAGATGGCGGAGATGGAGGTCAGGCAAGGGTGATGTTCACCCGATCGACCGGTGGTGGCGGATCGAACGGAACGAAGAACGAAGGAGGAGGAGGGTGGAGCGGTGAGGGTTCATCGAAGGGTTGAAGAAACAGAAAAGGAGATGGGTTTAATCAAAAGGGATCCGGGTCGGGTGGGTCCGGTTCAGGTGGATCCGGGTCAAACAATGGATCTTGGTCCAATTCATACAAAAACAAGCCCAATACATTTAAAAACCAGCCCAAAAAGCCCAATTCGAATGCGGACTCGAACCGAAACCCGAAAAAAGATTTATCAAAAATTATTTGTTACCGATGTGATAAATCGGGCCATTACGCGTCAAAATGTCCGGAAAGAATTCAAAAATTCCAAGAAATGCATTTTGCCGAACAAGATGATGCCGATGAAACCGTATTTTTTCACGAGACCGTATTTTTGAACGAAGCGAAGGTGATACCATCCAAATACAATTCACAAGACAACGATGTGTGGTATTTGGATAACGGAGCGAGTAATCACATGACGGGAAATCGCTCATTTTTTTCTGAACTCAACGAAGGAATAACCGGTAAAGTTAAATTTGGCGATAATTCGAGTGTCGAAATCAAAGGGAAAGGCTCAATAATTTTCAAAGGAAAATCAGGCCAACAAAGATTGATGACGGAGATCTATTTCATACCGGATTTGAAAAATAATATTTTCAGTCTCGGACAAGCTACTGAAGCCGGGTGCGATATTCGGATGAAAGACGACTATTTGACGATGCATGATGCCGACAACTGCTTATTAATGAAGGTACAAAGAACTCCAAACCGCCTTTATAAAATAAAATTGACTATTGGAGAACCAATTTGCCTTCATTCGAGACTAAGTGAAGACACATGGCGCTGGCATGCAAGACTTGGGCACATCAATTTCGAGTCATTGAAAAAGATGTCCAAGAAAAATCTAGTCAAAGGGTTACCACGCCTTGACAGTGACAATCAATTATGTGAATCTTGTTTGGTGGGCAAACAAACAAGAAAGTCATTTCCATTAATGACGACGTACAAAGCGACACAACCTTTGGAGCTCGTTCACGGTGATTTATGCGGTCCGATCACACCGTCAACGATAGGTCAAAATCAGTACATTTTCACATTAATTGATGATTTTTCAAGGTATATGTGGATTTTTCTCTTAAAAGAGAAAAGTGAGGCGTTTTTACACTTCAAGAAATTCAAAGCTTTGGCGGAGAATGAGCTCGGAAAGTCTTTGAAGGTGTTTCGAAGTGATCGAGGAGGTGAGTTTACTTCGCTCGAGTTTAATTCCTTTTGTGATATAAATGGAATCAAACGCCATCTTACCGCCCCATATTCACCACAACAAAACGGTATTGTGGAACGAAGAAACCGAACACTCATGGACATGACACGAAGTATCATGAAGGCGATGCATGTTCCAAATAATTTATGGGGAGAAGCGGTAAAACACTCCACAAATCTGATCAACCGTGTTTACACAAGAGTCCTTGGTGATACAACTCCTTACGAGAAGTTGTATAAAAGAAAACTGAATCTAGAGAATGTTCGTATCTTTGGGTGTCTAGCATATGCAAAAGTTGAACCAGTGAATCTCAAGAAGTTGGATGCAAGATCAAGACCACTAGTACATCTTGGTTCTGAACCGGGTACGAAAGCCTATCGGCTTTTTAACCCGGCTACACAAAAAATTATCGTAAGTCGAGACGTTATTTTTGACGAAACAAAATGGTGGGACTGGGTCAAAGAAACAAGTACCAAGAATGAAGAACCAGGGTCATTCATAGTTCCATGGGAATATCCGGAGAATAAAACGAACAATGATGTAAACAATGATCAAACAGAACCGATTGAATCGGACCACGAAATTGAAGACGGAGTGCAGGCTCAAGAAGATGAGCAACCAAGTCCGCTCAACAACAACGTGAATAATGTCCAACACCGAAGGTCTTCGAGACAAAGGAATCTTCCAGCTCGACTTCAAGATTATGTGCTTAATCTTAATAACCTGGAAGAACTTCTCCTAACAACTAATGACGAACCAGTATCGATTGAAGAGGCGAAGAAAGAACCGGAGTGGGTTAAAGCCATGAATGCGGAAATCAGTTCAATCAACAAGAATAATACGTGGACTCTCGTGAACAAGCCTATGGGGGTGAAGCCAATTGGACTCAAATGGGTGTTCAAGCTGAAGAAAAATGCAGATGGCACCATAAACAAACACAAAGCACGGTTGGTTGCTAAAGGGTACGTGCAACAACCTGGCATTGATTTCCAAGAAGTATTTGCTCCGGTAGCTCGAATTGAAACCATAAGGTTTCTTATAGCCTTAGCCGCTACTAATGGGTGGGAACTTCACCACTTGGATGTCAAAACGGCTTTCTTGCATGGAGAGTTAAAAGAAACCGTTTATGTGTACCAACCGGAAGGATACGTAAAGAGAGGCAACGAGCATAAAGTGTATCGCCTTACAAAAGCACTATATGGTCTAAGACAAGCACCTCGAGCATGGAACACGAAGCTTGACGGTATCTTGAAGAACATGAGATTTCATAAGTGCATGAAAGAACCATCAGTGTATCGAAAAAACGAGGGAGATAACTTGCTAATCTTAGCAATTTATGTTGATGATTTATTTGTCACAGGTACAAATTTGAACATGATCAAAAGGTTCAAATCTGAGATGTCCAAGAACTTTGAGATGTCAGATCTTGGAAAATTAACTTACTATCTTGGCATAGAAGTTAAACAAGAAGAAACAGGGATTACTATAAATCAAGAAGCATACGCTCGACGCATTCTAAAAGAAGCTGGTTTACATGAGTGCAATCCGACCCACATACCAATGAACCCAGGAACAAAATTGTCAAAGGCCGAAGATGAAACTGAAATCGACCCAACACAATATCGAAAGGTGGTAGGATGCCTTAGATATCTCTTGCAAACAAGACCCGATATGGCATACGCGGTTGGAGTTATTAGCCGATACATGCAAAGTCCAAGGGAATCACATGGCAATGCAATCAAACACATTCTAAGGTACTTACGTGGAACAACAGGATACAGAATCAAGTACGAGAGGATGGGACAAAAAAGACTTATTGGTTACAGTGATAGTAGTCACAATGTTGATCCAAATGACGGAAGAAGCACAACTGGTCACATTTTCTACTATGGGTCATCGCCGATAACCTGGTGTTCGCAAAAGCAAGATACTGTTGCTTTATCGTCTTGCGAGGCAGAGTTCATGGCAGCCACCGCAGCTGCATGTCAAGCAATATGGCTTCAAGATTTGCTAGGAGAAATCATGAACAAGGCGCAAGAGAAGGTGGTTTTAAGAATTGATAACAAGTCAGCTATCGAACTCACGAAAAATCCCGTTTTTCATGGACGAAGTAAGCATATTCATACAAGGTACCACTTCATTCGCAATTGTGTGGAGAATGAATTGGTGGAGGTTGAATATGTACCCGGTGACACGCAAAAGGCGGATATACTTACAAAGCCGTTGGCTCGAACCAAGTTCAAGGAGATGCGGAGCTTGATTGGAGTCAAAGATGTTTCTAAGATGACTTAGAAATTCAGGGGTGATTGTTGGAATTCAAAGTCATCAAGTTTGAAGATGGCTACCATCCAAGTTGGAAATGTTGTTCTAAATTGATGGCTATTAGAAGACCAATTCTAGTTTTAATTCTAATCACAAGTTGGTAGATTAGAGCTATAAATACATCAATTGTGTATCATATTAAACACAAGAAATAGAGTATGAAACAATTGTAAGGATTGAGTTTTAGAGTTATATTTCTCAATTAAAATATCAAAGAGTTATTTTGATAATTTTGTTTCTATTATCGATTCTATAATCTTGATAACCCACTTGAAAAGGTTTTAGCGATAGCCATGAGTACACCGTCATTTTAGAGTTATATTTCTCAATTAAAATATCAAAGAGTTATTTTGATAATTTTGTTTCTATTATCGATTCTATAATCTTGATAACCCACTTGGAAAGGTTTTAGCGATAGCCATGAGTACACCGTCATTTTTCACAGCAAATTTAGGAAAAATTTCAATTAGCTCTGACGCCAAAGCTGCAAGCATAAGCAAAAAACTGTAAAAGCAATGTATCTGTGTGTCATAAAATTTATGTTATATGCTGACTACTCACTGTATTCCTTTGCAAAAATAGCATTAACAAGAAGGTCAACGCCTACTTCGACACCAGGGTCAGGGTGAACAGTGTCCCCTAAAGAAAAAGATTGCGACTTGGATTTGGCCCCATCATCCGTGGCTTTAAACAAATATCCAATGGTACCAAGATGCATATTTTCATAAGCTTTATGCAATGGTTCTTCGCCTCTATGGTCTTTAATTCGTAACAAGTCCTTGTTTTTTTCAACCAAAAGATGGGCTGCATATCTGTTCCCAACAATTGCAGCGATGTGAAGAGCTGTGCTTCCATCTGAACTTCTCTTTTCAAGTACGTACTCTTGATCATCATTTATATATGAAAGTAAGTTTTTCACGAAATCGTTTTGACCTATTCCGACTGCTATGTGAAGTATCGTGCTGCCGTCATTCGTGATTGCTACCCTCATTGCTTCTTTATTCTTTCTCAATATGGATTTTGCTTGATACCAATGCCCCTTCACAGTAGCTTTATGCAACTCCTCAAGTTCGTTCTTGTTTAAGATTTCTGTTTTTGTTTCTGTGTTATCGTTTGTTTCTACATCTATCGTGATTGTGTCTTTAACATTTGGTTTTGCTTCTGCTGTACCCACATCTATGTCTTTTGTATCTGTTTTAGCTTCTAGTTTTGTTGCAGCTGGATCTGCGTACCATTTTGAAAGGATTATTCAAATGTCGGACTTAATTAATTTGTTTCGAATAACAAGCACATACCTTGTTGAGGACTCACAGTTGCATCATAGAATGATTTCAGTTTGTCCCAAACGTCTTTGGCCGAAATGAGGTCAACTACAGCACCAAGTACATTTTCGCTAGCTGAACCAAAGATCCAACCTTTGAGAAGACTGTCGTATTGGTCCATAATCTCGTTGCTTGAAGCTCTGGGACCCACAATTGTGTCATCTACGAGGCCGACCATATTGTGAGTCTTCATAAGACAAAGCATCTGTGTCTTCCACAGATGGTAGTTGCGGTCACTAGAAAGCTTCACAGAAACAAAGTTGGAAACGTTGGCAATTGACGCGTATAAGTAGTTATAATCTTGTATTTGTGCTGATTGATAAGGAGGAGGAGGGTGTGATGAGGTTGCCATTTGAACGGGCTATAGACGTATATCAGTAAGGTAGATGCATTTCAAGTTTTGTAAGGGCGTCCACTATTTCCACATTCAAGATTAGAATAAACCAGTCAAAGAATTCAAGTGGCACAGGGGTAATAGGGCCCATGCCATTATTGCTTTTTTTTGAATAGCAGGAATATCATTAGAAAAAATAAAAACAGCTCAAGCGAGCAGCTCAAGCAAACAAGAGACAATTACAAACAGTTCAAAGGAGAAATAACCCACAGTAACCAATCTAAACGAGCCAACTTGGATCTATCTTTAACAAAATTAAACAAAGACAAAGATAAATCATCAAAAAGAACGGAATTAGATTTCCTCTCCATGCCATTATTGCTATGTTCCAAACTGCCTAGCCTAACTTTGTGGATGCACCCGGGTTATATACTCATGTGGTGGGAGGTCTGGAGTTCGACTCCAGCTAACCCCATGTGGGGGATTTTCCCTGGGCGGCGAATAAACTGATGGAGGGAAAAGGCTTTGCACCATAGGTAATCGCAAACCGCCCTGGGTGCAAGACTGAGTACCCTCAAAGTGTTAAAATTACCGTTTCCAAAAAAAAATACAAGCACCGCCCACATATTTGCTCTCATTACGATCTTTTGCAATCTTCCTTTATCCCCTTTTGAATTCATTACTTTTTAAAAAAAAATAGATACGTATTACTTTTTGACATATTGCATTATTAAAATATTCCCGTTGATTAATACGCTCGAAATAATATCATTGAATATCATATTTATTAATAAATTTATAAAAACATAAAGATATATTGTGATCTATTATAAAAACTTTAAAATTGAAGGGTAATTGTACTTTGTTTGGAACTTTATAGGCAGCTAGCTATTTCAATTGTAAAACTAATTTTATATTCAATAATATATAGTAGGATATAGTTGGCATCCGGGTAAACCGGTAAGGGTTAATAACATAAAAACCACTGTAATATGCTGCTAATTGTTACCTTTTGACGCTACTTGATGGCGCTAAAATAGTTGCATTCGACGATTAGTTTCCTTCGCAAATTGTTTCGGGATAAAAATAAAAGCACATGCTAATTCGGATGAATAAAATTTATGTTGTGGTTTTGAATGACAAATAAAGATATGTTGCTATTTTGGTTTAAATATGATAATACGTTGATATTTTAGGTGAAAAATAAAAATACGCCCTTGGTTTAGGTTAAAAAATGGACATTAGTGTGAATGGTTTTTTTTCGATGGGCGTCGAATAGTTTATTTCTGACGATTAGTTTCCTTTCATAAACATTATTATTTCAAGCTACACACAATATGTTATGTGCGAATGGTTTCCTTTCAGTAGTAAGTATTAGTTTATTTGATAGGCTTCATTGCGACCTTACGCTCGATGTATAAACTACGTCTTCATTCAATTATTTGGTAGGCTTCACTTAGACCTTTTGGTTCAACTTGTGCACAAAAACCAAAAGGTCAAATTGGTTAGGTGGGGGTTAGAATATCTAAAACCGAAATACTAAGCTAATTTCATGATTTCTTAACCAATAAAGTTTTCCTTTTTATCTATCACTTAAATGGTACTATAGATCTCTTATTAATTTAATTAATAGCAATATACTTTGAAAAAAACCCAATTATAGCAATGTACATTATAATTACTCAAAATATATAGCAACATACTTTCAATATCTTCATCAGAGGTCAAAGGGCATGTGTACAAACGATTGCTGGAAATCCTACCTTCCAATTTGATGCAAATTGCATATCCCAAAAAATATTGTTTTTATCAATCAATATCTCACAATGGTTTCTCAAGTATATAAATGTAACCTAAAAGCTGTAATTTTATTTTTTTCCTATTACACCATTGTACTTTGAAAGATATACCTAGTTATAACGATGCTATATATATATATATATATATATATATATATATATATATATATATATACACACACACACACACACACACACACACACACACACAAAGCAATACTCATTGATAACATTGGGCGGTAAAAGTATAATGTAGTAATAAGAATTAAGAAAATGAATTAAAAGTACAATGCTATAATTGAGCAGATTTTGCAAAGTATAATGCATTGAAAAGAAAAAAAACTGAAACTACAATATTATATAGACATAAATGAAAAGAGTATGCTATAATACACAAATAAATGGAAGTACCTTGTTATTTTCTTGCATATATCCAATGTGAAAACGTATAACAAATGAAAGTAGGATGTTATAATTGATAGGTTTTAAGCAAACTATGAACTAGAAATCCTAAGTTCACATGCAACCTAAGGATAAGGATCTATGTTTTTCTTCTAATGAACATATAGTAATTATCCTAAGGCCAACAATAATTTTCTAAAGAATTTGGATAAGAAAACCAACCTTTGATTCTTGATCCAGAAGCTAGCAGCACAATTGTCCTGCCTCAAATGGAGTCACACCCAAGCAATGGAGAAAACAGCACAGTTCCAGAGAGATAGATAAATGGCGCAGGTTTTCAGGGTTCCAAGAGGTTCCTTTTATAGCCTCCAAGGGTTACAGTCAAAACCCTAGAGGAACCTCCTTAATGGACAAGCATGTTGCCCATTTGGACCAAGCCTTCTAAACCCTAATTAGGGTTTCGAAATTATGGAGGTGGCCTCCACAATTTCGCCAACTTAGCCCCTTGCCACTGGCCAGCCAGTTATTCAACTATTGAATAAATACTAACCAGTCCCTGCACTTTTAATTAATTAAATTAATCATCAAATTAAGTCCAATTAATTCTAGATTAATTTCTAATTAACTAATATAGTTTCTAATTAATATATTATCACTTTAATATATTAATAAACTATTTATTTTATTTCTATTGATTTATTAAACAATTAATAAATCAACCTTTCTCTCTACTTAACTCTATATCAATCCTCCAGCTATGAGGGCAACCCAAATGGACTTTGCTTCAATTAACAAGATAAATACAAATTATAAATCATGGCTTAGACACCCAATCCAACAGTCTCCCACTTGGATAAGTCTATGACTTTAATTGTTCTTTTATCTTCAGATTAATCAACAACCTGCAGCTTCCTAGAAACTGCTGCCGAACTCTGACTCAGTCAGTTCTGTCCATAGATAAGTGATCATATGATCCTTCGTCCAACAAGATATTTTCAGACACGAGACATGGATTGAGATCAATCTCTATCCGATACTCTGTTTCCCGATTTCCGATTCTGCTTATGACTTTAGGACTTCTAATTGAACACATCAATTTAGTCCAGGCTGGCCAGCTGACGTGCACGCAGTGGTCGTCATGCGGTCAAAAATAAGAAATAACCTAACATTCACTAGTATAGTGGAGTCAGGATCGATCCACAGGAGCTACGTGGTTAGCCTAGATGAGAGATTACCAACTAATAGTGTCACAGCTATAGTCGGAGGAACTAATTTCTATCTTTCTACCTTGAAACAATATTCAAACACCTAAGCCAAGCTTAGCTATGTCCAAATGACATAGTTACTTTCTGAACTCAGAAGTACATCTCTGAATCAGAAGCAATTGAAGGCATTCAAACTAGCAAAACCAAGCATAGCATAAACTAGCTAATAACTAGAGTTCTATGAGACAGTTAATAGCCAACGTTTCATGCCTAACCTAACCAAATTAGCTACTGTTTTCAGCAAAGGGAAACAGTCCCAACTAAGTCACAAACAAAATCCACACACAAACAAACAATCAAAACACAATCTAACATCCAAAATACCGAAAAATCAATATTTAATGTAACCGAATGATTTCATTCACTCAAACCAATATCCAACATCAAATCAGTAACCAAACACTACTAAAAACAGAACCCTAAGCTGAAGATCAATGGTTGTCACACCCAAAGATTCAACTCAAAGCTTACAAATGTTTAACTAAAATGAAATAAAATCTAAAACATGAAAATACCAAATGATGGCTTCTGAAATGGAATCCTCGAGTCAAAGAGCTTCTAGGTCGATGTTTACCCCCCGGTCTTTGCTAGGGTTTTCGGCTGGGAATGCCTCTATTTATAGTTGCAAATTTCCCGTGACCGCGCCGCGCATAAGTGAAATCCACGGCGTGCGTACTTATCCGTTCCCCGTTTTTTCGTCATTCAAATGTGTTCCACCGCCTTACGCCCGCGTCGCGCAGAAGATAAATCCGCGGCGCGCGTACGTCTTCTCTTGATTTTTCATTCTTTCCATACTTTTTTTCCTTTTGTACACTTTTAGTCCCTGTTTCTGTTCTTTTTCTCCAGACAAGTCCTGGCACGAAAAGTGAGAATACCCATGCATATTTGATATAATTTTACCAAGAACAGGGCTCAACAACGCCTAAAATACTTTATATCACTAGGCGTTGTCAAACACCCCACACTTGTGCCTTGCTTTTCCCCAAGCAAGAGAGTTTTTAACAAATTGTAATAGAGAATCGAACAATTTTTGACTGTGTTTAGTTTCAAAGTTTATTGCTCTTTGAGTTAGAATGGAATAGTTCGTGAAAACATAATTGAGTTGTTCTTTGGAATTCATGGCTTTCTAAAGAACCCTTGATTACAAACTTTCTGTCCACAATGAAGTGTACTTACTCGTTCAGATTCTAAAGGCCATTAAGGAATTGTCCATGACTTTCGATGTTCTCCGTGTAGCAAGCTTTCAGAAATACCATCCCAGACCAGACGATCTTAGGTGGTAAGGTGCATAAGGCCCACCCATTTTAGACCTACCGGCTCGAACAACAAAGGCCACTGACTGACTTTTCCTTCCTAAATTCCAATCCTAAAACGGCTCAATCTTCTAAACTCGTAGAACTCAACTTATTTGACTAACTAATAGTATGATCACAAATAAATAGTACTTCTTGAAAAATACTAATGCTATCACAATCACAAACCATTCATTTCAAAATTGCAATTCATTAAAAATTTTGAAAAAAATATTGCTAAAAATTGAAAAATTGATCATTTCTGCAAAAATTTCAAAAATATCTCTTTCGACCGTCCACACCCCACACTTAAAACCGTACAACGTCCCCGTTGTACAAAAATTAATTCAAAACAAGGGAGAAAGAGTTACCCCTTTTTGGACGGTAGACTGCTTGGTGCTCAATATCACAGGTATAATGCGTACAAAAAGATCCTCGATTCATATGCTGGAGTTGTAGCGCTACAGTAGGACACGCCGGTGGTCAAGACAAGTGGAGGGGCACGGTGACCCCACACTTGTCTGAGACAACTCCCTCTCAATTTGGTATATCATGCATCACTTAACAAATAAATTAAAACACACATGACAGAAAAAATAATATACAGATAGATGTGTCATAAGTTTATACATATATCCCAAAAAATAAAAAGAAAGAAAGAAAAAGAAAAAGAAACATCAATCACTACCCGGTGGCCTGGAGGGTCCAGCCTCGTGATCGTGGGACCTGGCTGGGAATGGTCGGGGGTGTCTGCCCTGGGCTGATGCAATCTGTATAAGTACCTCCCGATCCACTCGAGCTGGTCCTGGGTCCTTAAGAGCTGGTCCTCGATCCTCGTGACTCTGGCCTCCAGCCGGCGGAGGGCTGGTGGGTCATCCTGCTGTGGCTGCGGCTGTGCCGGCTCTGGTGCTGCTGGCTCCTGTCTCCGGCGTCTCCTGCCGGGCTGGGCGTATGCGGGCTGAGGTGCCTGAGGAGGCTCGGTCGGTGCCCGTATGTACTGCCCCGGGCGCTGCAGCTCAATGAGCAACATCCTCTCCAAAGTGCGTGCTGCAGTGCGCGATGGAGACAGAGCAGTCAAAGAGGCAGCTACTGGGGCAGTAAGGATGCCATACGAACGGGCCAGGCGGGTAATGAAATACCCCCTGGCTAATGGGCTGCTAGAAGAGGCTCCGGTAGAGTGAGTGGAGAGAGCGGTCGCGAGGGCGAAGGGGAGATGGAGGAATCGGGACGGGTCAAGGAGAAACCACAAAAATGTCATATCGTCCCCAGACACCTTCTCGCCCCCCTCCCGATGCATGATGGAGGTGGAGACGATCCGGTGCATGAGACGGTGAAGTGGGTCGCGGAGGTGACTCTCCCTCGAAGTCCCTGCCTCGTACATCACATTGGACAGCGGTGTCCAAACCTCCATGTTGGGAGGGCGCTCCGGCTCCCCCTGAATGCACGACCCGAAGAATCGGGTGAAATAGCGATGCTGGAGGTCCTGCTCAGTATAGATACCTGTGCGCCTCCCAAACTCCCGGAGGTTGCACTCCCTGTGCACACCTCCCAAACGAAAACGCACCAGTCTGGAGCGTGGGTCCCCCGCTCGTGGTGCGAACTGGATAGTGGAGATGAACTCCAGTAGCAACTCCGTGTAGACCACATCCTCGTCCGTGGCCATAATCCTGTCCCAACCACGGCAGGTGAACGATGCCTCCTCGTGGGTCCAGGTGCGGTGCAGAAACGGCTCGATCGCATCCCAAAGCCCTGCATCCCTCAGGATATCCCGGTCGATAACTGTCGCCTCAAGGACCCGGCGACGAATCAATGCATCCCTCCGCGAGATATACTCCACTGAACTGTCAAGTCCTGTGGGAAACTGGAGGAAGGCGTGGTCCAATCTGAACATCATCTGCAAAAGAAAATATAGCCACAAAACAAAAAAATTTTGCAAAATCAGTCCCTTTTCTTCCCCACCGCACCGCGGCGCGGCCCAAGACCAATGGCGCGGCGCGGCGTACGCCTGTTTTGAAAACCCGGGATCAAATCCCCATTTTAACCTGCTATATCTCATTTTAATCATACCACAAGGTAGCCTAAGTGCCGACTAGCTCATCTAGGGTGTCCATTTGGCAAAACAAACACCCGATGGGCTAGCATTAGTGATTCTAAGTTTTTGAACTTTTTGGAATAAAACCCTAAAATTAACTACCTAATAACTAGTTTAAATAGCTGATAGATAGTTAAAAGAGCGTACCTTGGTAGTAGAAACACAATAAGCAAGAAAAAATGCAAGAAATTTTTGATCACCAGAGCTCCGAGTCGTGTGATTTGAGTTGTGAGCCGCGGCTCACCGTATAAGGGCAAAAACCGTCTGATCGTTTCCCGCGGCGTGCATTTCTCGTTTCCGCGACGCGCGTGTCGCTAAATCAACCCCTGCGCATCGGGTTGAGTTTCGAACCCGCGTCGCGCAATTCAAAAATCCGCGGCGCGGTCTTGAAGATTTCAAAACTTTTCACACGACCCCACACTTGCTTCAGACCACTAATACCTGCAAAAGATTGATGTATTTTTTTTTAATTAATCCTAAGAAATATAAACCTGCTTATGACACGATGGGTTGCCTCCCAACAAGCGCTAAGTTTAACGTCTTCAGCCAGACGTGCTACTCCTTCTACAACTACGGTGGATCGTATGCCTTCCTTCTTTGCTGATTTTGCCTTTCCACCGTCCCTTTGCTGACCCACTGCTCCTCAAACTTTCCTGGGTCGAATGGCTTGTTGGTTCTCCTGTTGCTACCCAGCTGCCGTCTTCTGATGATTTCCCGCGAGTGCTTGGAAGTAGCTTTGAACCTCCAAGCTCGGTCCTTCCTTCTATATCTCTTCAAAATCACTGGCTTGACGTGAAGCGCGCCCAGTGCCGCTTCCAGTAGTTGTTTTGCATCTCGTTTGCTAGTGTCCCACGTGCTATCTTCAGGTTGCAATTCTGGCTTGCGGTACCAATGAAAATTTTCCAACCGACTAGGATTGAAAGGCAACATACCAGGATGCTTCCATATGTCCTCATCGATGGTATTAATCACATCTAATTTTCCATTCATGAATGGATCATGAGTGGTGATAAAATCATGTTTTTTATTATTTTCAAAAATGAACTCGTCAGCATCAACTTCTTGATCATCGTCCAACAGGTGGATCGGAACCAAAATTGAGCGACTGGTTTGATCTGATGGTGGTACAAAGTCGCCCATCACCAGATCCTTGCTTTCAAATTTCTCAAAATTTTCAAAAATCATAGGTTCGGGGGTAGTATTGTCATCTACACCCCCTTCCTAAAAAACATCAACAATTTCAACAAATTCGGGAATTGTTGGGCTGGGATCTGTACTGTCACTTACAGTCCCCTCCACAACATCCTCATCAACCAAATTGTCTGATGATAGTACAGATTCACTCATCACCAGCTCAACATTCTCAAAACCCTCAAAATCATCAAAAGCTGTTGTGTCAAGGGTAGCATTGTCGCCTACAACCTCTTCCTCAACAACCGTTTCGACCATCTCAATGGTCTCTTGATTTTCCCACAGTGTATGCCCTTCCATCACATATTCAGGTGATGCAAGTTCACACACATTATCATTGGTATAAAAATCACTCACCTCCGGTTCTGGCGAAGGTGGTGAACATTTCCAACTTTCCTCTAACCTATCTAAAGAAGCTTGCACTTTTTTAAGAGCTTCAGCCTGGTCCTTCTGCTCATGGTAGTTGTTATACATGAATACCCAAAGTTGGGCCCAAGTTACAGAATTCTCAGGCTGAGATGACTCCTCGGTCCGCCATCCATTGTCATCGAATGATCCATTATAACAATCGTCCTCGTAATAAGTGTCGGCCGGATAATAATCATACTGATCCGGGTACATGTAATCATACCAAAAATCAGCAAACTAAAATCAAACATAAAAAAAATCAGAAACTAAGTCCTACAACTCACCTAACCTAAGCTCACAGCTCCCCGGCAACGGCGCCAAAATTTGACGTGCACGCAGAGGTCGTTATGCGGTCAAAAATAAGAAATAACCTAACATTCACTAGTATAGTGGAGTCAGGGTCGATCCACAGGAGCTACGTGGTTAGCCTAGATGAGAGATTACCAACTAATAGTGTCACAGCTATAGTCGGAGGATCTGGCTTCTATTTTCCTAATCACTAGCAAATGAGACAATGATCAAACACTCAAGCCAAGCTAAGCTATGTCCAAATGATCAACTATTGAATAAATACTAACCAGTCCCTGCACTTTTAATTAATTAAATTAATCATCAAATTAAGTCCAATTAATTCTAGATTAATTTCTAATTAACTAATATAGTTTCTAATTAATATATTATCACTTTAATATATTAATAAACTATTTATTTTATTTCTATTGATTTATTAAACAATTAATAAATCAACCTTTCTCTCTACTTAACTCTATATCAATCCTCCAGCTATGAGGGCAACCCAAATGGACTTTGCTTCAATTAACAAGATAAATACAAATTATAAATCATGGCTTAGACACCCAATCCAACAGTCTCCCACTTGGATAAGTCTATGACTTTAATTGTTCTTTTATCTTCATATTAATCAACAACCTGCAGCTTCCTAGAAACTGCTGCCGAACTCTGACTCAGTCAGTTCTGTCCATAGATAAGTGATCATATGATCCTTCGTCCAACAAGATATTTTCAGACACGAGACATGGATTGAGATCAATCTCTATCCGATACTCTGTTTCCCGATTTCCGATTCTGCTTATGACTTTAGGACTTCTAATTGAACACATCAATTTAGTCCAGGCTGGCCAGCTGACGTGCACGCAGAGGTCGTCATGCGGTCAAAAATAAGAAATAACCTAACATTCACTAGTATAGTGGAGTCAGGGTCGATCCACAGGAGCTACGTGGTTAGCCTAGATGAGAGATTACCAACTAATAGTGTCACAGCTATAGTCGGAGGAACTAATTTCTATCTTTCTACCTTGAAACAATATTCAAACACCTAAGCCAAGCTTAGCTATGTCCAAATGACCTAGTTACTTTCTGAACTCAGAAGTACATCTCTGAATCAGAAGTAATTGAAGGCATTCAAACTAGCAAAACCAAGCATAGCATAAACTAGCTAATAACTAGAGTTCTATGAGACAGTTAATAGCCAACGTTTCATGCCTAACCTAACCAAATTAGCTACTGTTTTCAGCAAAGGGAAACAGTCCCAACCAAGTCACAAACAAAATCCACACACAAACAAACAATCAAAACACAATCTAACATCCAAAATACCGAAAAATCAATATTTAATGTAACTGAATGATTTCATTCACTCAAACCAATATCCAACATCAAATCAGTAACCAAACACTACTAAAAACAGAACCCTAAGCTGAAGATCAATGGTTGTCACACCCAAAGATTCAACTCAAAGCTTACAAATGTTTAACTAAAATGAAATAAAATCTAAAACATGAAAATACCAAATGATGGCTTCTGAAATGGAATCCTCGAGTCAAAGAGCTTCTAGGTCGATGTTTACCCCCCGGTCTTTGCTAGGGTTTTCGGCTGGGAATGCCTCTATTTATAGTTGCAAATTTCCCGTGACCGCGCCGCGCATAAGTGAAATCCGCGGCGCGCGTACTTATCCGTTCCCCGTTTTTTCGTCATTCAAATGTGTTCCACCGCCTTACGCTCGCGTCGCGCAGAAGATAAATCCGCGGCGCGCGTACGTCTTCTCTTGATTTTTCATTCTTTCCATACTTTTTTTCCTTTTGTACACTTTTAGTCCCTGTTTCTGTTCTTTTTCTCCAGACAAGTCCTGGCACGAAAAGTGAGAATACCCATGCATATTTGATATAATTTTACCAAGAACAGGGCTCAACAACGCCTAAAATACTTGATATCACTAGGCGTTGTCACCAGCACTTTAGTCAACTTCAAAATCATCGAGAGGCCTACAAATATATGTTTCCCATCAGGGTCAAGGAACGAATAAGCTTCGACTCATATGCTTGTGTCTTTTACTTATCAAAATTGCACACAACAATATTATAACATCGAGTTACCAATGCGTTTACGCATTATCAATACACAACCGACTCGCAAATTTCAACTTATATGTCTCCGCCTCAAGATCATAAGATGTTGTCGTCTCAACATTGCTCGTGATGTAATCCATGAAGCAATCTATTGAGCGCGGGTTTATCCAATACTTAAATCTCTATTTCCAAGTACTCATGAACGTTGCAGCAGTCTTACTACAATGTCTAACTCCTTAGACAATCTACAAACCAATTCACGACAGTCTTCGTTCATACTTACTCCCTAAAAGTACGAGCGACTGTGGACCTTTGAATAATCAAATTATTCAGGAAGTGAAACATGCAAACATGAAACATAAAATCTGATTGGTAGCTACTCCTGCTTATTACCAAGTCGAATCCTTCATAAAACTATTATCGGTTTCTAGATTTCTTTTAAACGTATAATTCATGTTTTATATCTATGTCTATATGACCTTTCACTCTTCCTATGTATCCAAATGTCACACATTGATACACTTTATCCAATCGGACATTCTTCCGATGATTTCGCAATTTAGTCATACTGTCATTCTCACTTACATCTCTATTCTAGTGATGTGTACTGTGACTTCCCATGGTTCTTGGGATCTTTAGTCTACATGACTGCACCCTAAGACTATTTCGAGGTGTTATGATGTGTCGGTGACCTACACGTGCTCCATCGGAATACCAACGAAACTCCTTAACCATTAAGTCCTTTTACTTATTTGAAACTCTTTTCAAATTATTATTAACATTCACCTTAATCATTTTCCAATGATTTCTCACGTATGTTCAGAATCCATTAAGTATTCCCAGCTAGGTTATATCCTGAATCTGACTTACTATGCTTTAAGCATTAAGTCATCAGGACATGTTCATGACACTTCTGATCGATCTAAGAAGCTCGTGTAATCCGATCTAATCTTATTTCAAACTCTTTTGGAATCTTAAGATTACTTATAATCCTTGTGTCATGACTTTTAATAACTATTTCCTTTCGGAGACTTTTTCTCATGCATCTTGAATCTTACCAAGATCATGCTTACTATGGCTAAGTCTATACTGATGATAAAATCTACCCGATAGATGTCAATGGATTATGTGAGTATGTTGCACCTTCTTTATATCTCTCATGCCAAATCATCACACTTTGCAATGGTAGGAAACTCCTTTCCTGGGACTATGCATCTTGAATCTCATCAATATCATATTGGCTGAGTTTTCGATCTATCTCATAGATGTTCACAAACTCCTGAGTATGCCGTATCTCTATTAAGTCTTTCATAGCAATCCATCTCTTAACACCAAGTCATTACACTTCGTAATGAAAAGAGACGTTTCTTAGAAGCGGTATGTAGCCCACATATAGTGATAGTAGATAACAGCAACACTCCCAATGGCTTTGACACGGTTATGGACTATTCACAAAATCCAGAACGTTTGGCACATTCTGAGAATTTGAAATCCAAACCTTTCTGACATCTTAATGGAAATCTTTCAGGCTATTCACAAAATCCAATATTTTGGCATATTTTGAGAATCTGAATATCCTTTCTTGCGAGATGCCCCTAGAGATAATCTCGGGCCCATGTACCTTTGTATTGGGACACTCTTTGTGAGTCCCTATTAGTGTGCCGGTGATCCACACGCGCTCCACTAACGACTCACAATGTGCCATACAGTATCCTTTCGGATTTCATCTTCTATTGAGAGTGCTTCTCCCGGAATCAATTACTTGACTCTGAGTATCGTCTCACTCAACCAGATGTTCTGAAGGTACGTTTCTATCCATGTTGCTTTCTTTTGATGATTCAATTACTCCCACTGGTTATTAGACCAGGTGTAAGAATCAATCAAATTGTCACATAGACTGTATCTCGTCCTAACGTTCTCTTATTTGGCAGCAACCGGGCTCACCAATGCTTCCAAGTAGTCGGATTATTAATCCGTACCAACTATAGTGTTTTACCACCAATTGGTATGTCACCTCGATCATAACTACTTATGATGGTGATCAATACTACTGGTCAAGAGAAGATCATGTCAGTTTTTAAAACAGAAATCTGATTTCTGCTCCAAGCCTAGTGGTGACTAAAGGTTCTTTCACTTGGCTAATCCTAAACTCATTTAGGACTGTCCCAACTCCACTGTTTCCTTAGAACATGAGTCCTTTCTAAAAGAGCTCTTCTTTTACAGGTACAGCGGGATAGCCAATGAAAAGACATTGCTGATCAGGTTCAGGCTAGTCATGAGGTTCGGACGAACGCTACATGACCCTGGACTTTCTATATACAAATGGGATAATCCTAGCTTTACATTTCAGACAGTGTCTGCAAGACCTACTTAGTCTAGGATGTGGTCGGAATATGGTTTATATGGTCAGACTGGTTTAGTATTCAATTTATTGGAACTAATTGACGATGTATCTCATACATCGAGGATCGAACTATTTCGACTAATGCTCCATTATCTTTCCTAAGACACATTATAACCATTAATGTTCTTGGAAGAGAATAAACTGCGAATCATTTCTCAATTTATGATGTCACTCAGGTTCTATGGATCTTATACTTCCTTTGAAGTCCTTGAACTGTTCAAGGTTTCAATTCAATCGCTTATTCTGATAAGCGAAGCCATATTCGTCATAACGATTGACAAATATTGCAAAGTATAACTAATTGTGTTTTTTTGAAGATTCGAGCAATACACAGTAACTGATGTGTTCGTTGCTCCTAATCTTAATGTCTTTTACATCTCTATGTAAACTTATGACTTTGTTACTTTGTTCAAGACTTGCAATCATCACTTGACTCTAAGTCAACTGATTCCAAAATCCTATCCTCTGGATCTTTGGGTGATTCATTTCTTGCCACATGTGCTTTATAAGAACTTAATCATCATCTGACTCTAAGTTAAATGGTTCCAAAATCCTGTCCAACTGGATCTTTGGGTGATTCATTTCTTGCCACATGTGCTTTATAAGAACTTAATCATCATCTGGCTCTAAGTCAAATGATTCCAAAGTCTTGTCCAACTGGATCTTTGGGTGATTCATTTCTTGCCACATTAAGAACTTAATTCATCATGTGACTCTAAGTCAAATGATTCCAAAGTCCTGTCCAACTGGACCTTTGGTTGAATTGATTCTTATGACATTTACATTAACAATCATAAAGGACACAATTTCTGAATCCAAACACTTTGGATGCATTCAAGTTATTACTATTCATGCATTTAACACATTCATACAATATTTCAAGGATAATTCAAACAACCATGTGTTAAAAGAAAATCAGCAATTTTATTAAAACAAAAATCTTTGAACAATGTATTATATGATAGACAATGTTGCACGCATTTAATAAGCTAATAACAAGATTTTAATATCCAACTAAACTTCAAAACTGCATGAGCTGGAAATCCAATCCAAATGTGCTCATGTGCGCCAAAGTCCCGTACCCTACTGATTCCCTGCATACAAACCAAAATGTGACTATCACATTATGCATCAAGGAATTATGGATCAGGAGTTTTGAGGTTTTTAGATGTACCTGAGCTTTCAAAAGATTTTGACCTTGGAGCGTCTTCCAATCATTCCGTGACTGTATCCGATCCTATGGATTCCCAGTTTGAGACATTTCTAGACGATCTGGATCGTTTCTTGCTGCGTCTCTTCACTGGACTCAATCCAGAAGTAGCTGAATCATTGGAGCTATGCCTATACAAGAGTGATTCGTATAAAGTCAACAGTGGACGCATTTCCATGAAGGTCTTTTTCTAGTCTTCCTTTCTATACGTCTGAATGAACAGATCGTACCTACTAGTCAGCGAAGCGAGTAGGATGTTAACACTCATCTGCTGACTTATGGAATAACCAAGTTTGTACAATTCGCCTATGTATGCTTCAATCTGGAGAACATGCGAATCGATGCTACTTCCTTCTTTTAGCTTGCACTCTGCAAGTCTTTTAAAGATCCTAACTCGTTCCTCTTCAACTGGTTCTTAGAACTTTTCCTCAACCAATTGTATTAACTCATATAGCCCCAGGGATTCAAAATCCCTACGGAACTCGGGGTCAATCGTTAATAGCATGAGGTCACGAATTTCTTTGGATTCATCAACTAAGAAGTCATGCTCATCATAAAGACTTTTTATGATGACTTGTTCCGGTGGAACCGGGATCGGATACTCAATGAGATGTAGCTTCCCAGCAATAATGAGAACCAGTCTCCAATTGCGAAGCCATTCCTTACAGTTCAGGCCAGTCAGCCTTTCCATATTTGGCAGGTGCTTTCTGAGGCTCTCAGAAATGGGTGAAGAAGGAGAGGGAGGATAATAGACACTTGATTTAGACATCTACAAGAAACAGAATTTATTAGTTTAATAATTCCTTTTAAATAATTACCCAATTTATTATTTAATAAGGCTAGGATCCAAAATACCCCAACTATGGTGTGAAGAGGGATGCCGTAATCACAACATAATGGTCATTAAGGTAGATAATACACTTATCAATTTCATCTTATGAAATTCCTAGATCTGTTGAGATTCATTGAACTGTTCAATGGCATGTTTAATCTCAGATGTGCTCCACTGTTTGTGACTCGAATGCCGAGGATCACAAACTGGATGTGAATAACCATGCATATTAGCTCGGTACTCTTGAAATCAATTACCATCTCTAATTGGCGTGCCGGTTAACCACACACGCTCCATCAATAATGGTAAGATCGAGAAACCCATTGCAACTCTTTATGAACCCCTATTGGTGTGCCGGTTAACCACACGCGCTCCACCAATGTTTCATAAAGTGCAATGTGTAATTTCATGGATTAGTAACTCATTCACATTTTTCCTAAAGTAACTAGATTGGGATTTTAATGAATTGTTCTAGTACTTTCAATAATAGCATTATATTTTTAAGAGGCTTAAGTGGTTCAATCAAATTCGTTCGGCTAACGACACTAGACTGACCAGGAGCGCGGTGGGTGAGAGTGGACACCCATTAGACTACCATTTTATAGGCAGTCGCCTTATACCCTCTTTATTGGACAGTTTTGTGAATGAGGTCTACTAACGGTAAGACTAACCAATTCATCTTATACAAATAATATTAACTTCGAATTGAATGGTTATCCATCGATTCCACAAATTCATTTGTTAAATTTCAAAATATTAGAACTAAACAGAAGTGTTTTGTACCAAAAGCTTACATCTTTAATATAGAGACATCCGATGATGGTGGTGGGATCACTATGGCGGTAAGGTGGGTGAGGGCAGCGAGGACCGATGATGGTGGTGGTGGCTTAGGGTTTTTGGAGAGAAGGGAAGTAGATGTCTCGGGTATGGAATTGATCTAAAGACGGACAAAACATAAACTTAATACCCAAATACAACGGGGTGGGGGCAAAAAGGTTAAAAAATGGAAATATAAAACTTTGGGTCTTCTTTGTTAAGACGTGCTTCTTCAGAGAAATTTGGCTCCATTTGATCCATGATTGCATATCCAAAAACGAACTCGACTTTTAGAAATTCCTGAAAATACCCTTGATGTTGCAAAACAAAATTTATAGGCAAGTGATAAACATGCAGAAAATTATTAACCTGTATTCTTAAAAGTACGTTGCTATTACAAGCGATCTTTAGTTTTTTGTTTGTATTGTACCTCACGACGATCCCCCTGTGTGGGTTCACGAAGGGCAAATATGTCATTAGAGTTTACCTTAGCATCAACGGCAACCGACTTGTTATCAGAATTCTCGTGTATCGGATTCATCTAAAGTGGGACAAAACATGAACTTATCAATAAAATACAATGCTAAAATTACATACAAAGTGAATTAACACCCAAATAGAATGCTAAATTTACAAGCAAACTGAGATTTTGGCTGACATTACCTTAACCAACAAATTTTCAACCGAGGAACAATAATTAACTTTCTTGGATCCTGATGTGTGACGACACAAAAATCTTCGAAGGGATTTCTTTCCATGATTCCGAATTTGAGTAAGAACTTTCTTTTACCGATTTTTTGTTGCATCCGTATTTATCTTGGCTATGGGTAGATTTTTCACGAATGCAGCTAATAGTGGAGAACATGGCCGGTTGCATTCAGTAACTAATAACCGATCATATAGTTAATAGTGAAGAACATGACCGGTTGATGAGGAACCGTAAACTGATTATGGGAAATTATCGGCAACATCGTGGGAAGTTATCGGCGACATCGTGGGGAAGTTATCGACGAGTGGGGAAATTATCGACGAGTGGGAAGTTATCGGCGAGTGAGAAGTTATCGACGAGTGGGATGTGAAAACCGAGTTCATGTTTAAGAAATTATGCCTTAGCTACTGGTACCACTAAAACATCCCAGTTTTTAACAAAAATAAAATGCCAATGAACTTAATTTGTTCTCCATAGTTGTACACAATTTGTTGTTCCACTCAATGTAACTTGTTTACTTTCTATTTTAGTGATGTTTCTTCTGACCACCAACTTCTATATCGCTGACAAATGTAGGGGTGATATTTTTAATCACTCTATTATATGACTAATACAATCCCTTTTCATCTTTGTATAATCAATCATATGGATTACTTATATTAAGGAAAATGAAAATGCAAGCTTTTCATAAGAAACCTAATGGATTTTGATGGTTCTACACCTAAGCTTAGGTATATAACAGCCACATATTCACTTTTCCATATATATATATATATATATATATATATATATATATATATATATATATATATATACATATATATATACATATATATATATATATATATATATATATATATATATATATATATATACATATATATATATATATATATATATATATATATATATATATATATATATATATATATATATGTATATATATATGTATATATATATATATATATATGATGCGATATCAGCTCTTCGTATCGTCTGGTTCTCACTTCACGAGTGATTCTGGTCGTCCTGGGCTTGACCTGCGACCACAATCACAAAAGGAATGGCAGCGTTAGCCGTTCTTCGGGAGGAGGTCCCGGGAAAACGCTCCGATGCCAAAGTCAGATCTCCGGCGGGGTTTTATCAGTGTATAATATGAGTTTAGAGTATGATCATCCTCCTCTTACCGGGTACCCTCCAGGGGCTTTTATACATCCTTCCCTGTCTGGCTATGGCCGACAAGATCTTTTCTGTGGCAGGAGGGGACCAAGTCGTCCGTTGATAGTACGATCTTTGTCCTTTGCCACACCCCTATTGGCTCAGGCCGGCTGGATGGGGCGCACACGATCTGTGTCAGGTACGGGCGCCACGCGTGAGTCGAGTAATGTGGCGCCAAGTATAGTTCACACTGGTCGTTCCAGCGAATACATCATTAGTGAGCTGGAGTGAGATTCTCCAGGGGAGGTCTCGCCAGGGCGATTTCTCCGTTGGCTGGAAGGGACTTCCTGGCGAGGAACTTCCAGCAGTTGGTGAGTTTGGGATCCTCACGGGTGCGTTGGAAGGCACACTAGCGGTTGCCAGATGGCACGCTATCAAGTCTCCCTAGCCTTAGGCATTATTGCGTGTGCGTAGCTAGTGATGGTGGCTAGGGATAGCATTGAGTAAAACACGCTGATGTGACCGTTTATTCAGACGGTATTAATCATTATCTTTAAATTTTGAGACTCCCGCTTACGGCTGTTGTTTATCCCACCTCTTTATATCCTCCTTTTTCTCCGGCCATTAGTTCCTTTGCGGTTTCTTTTCCCTTTGTCGATTTCTTGCTCTTCTCCTTCTCTGTTCTTTTGTTTGTTGTCAAAATGAGTTCTTCTTCAGGTGTCGGCCCTGATTCTCGGTACTATGATTCGCTTGTGTCTCGCTACGGCTTCCAACCGGAGGATGGTGTGGAGCTTCCGGCCGATGGAGCTATTTTTTCTTTTCCTCCTACGGGGAAGATTGGTATGTATCTGAAACATTTCGAGGCCGGTTATCGTTTACCTACGTCAGATTTTTTCATGGAGGTTCTCGACCATTACCACGTTCATATTCATCAACTGGTTCGTAACGGTGTGAATAAGATCATCGCTTTCGAACTTCTGTCCAGGGCCGTTCACCTAGAGCCTGACTTGTACGTTTTCCGTCATTTCTTTCGGTTTACTCGTGCTTCCACCGGGAACAACTATACCTTCTGTGTTCGTCAAGATCGCCCCACACTTGTTACCGATCAGAAGGGAACTGCACGGAATTGGTCTCAGCATTTCATTTGGGTTAACGAGCACCGAGTGGGTGTTATGAAGCATCGTGTCGATCCTATCACTGATCGTGCTTTCACTCTCTTCCCTGCGAAGGAAACTATCGCAAAGGTTCTCTGATCTTTCCATGTGGTTGGTGGGGAGCTTCCTGAGTACATTCTAGCCGGCGCTGGCATGAGTACTTCCTGGCGACTTCGTGGCAAGATGCCCGAATTCTTTACCATTGTGGACGGTCAGTTCTGCTTCTTGTTGTTTTGGTTTCTTATTCTCCTCTTCCCCCCCCCCCCCCTTTTTTTTTGAAAATAAAGAAAAATTGAGGATGCTTGATGGATTCTCTTTGTTACAGGACGGGAAAATGACATCCGGTTTACCGATGTGCTGGCGAAGAATTATCGTGGGAGTCTCCAGTATCGTGAAATTCCATTGGTTGATCGAGTACTTCCTTCTCGCGCCTTCCGTCATGAGGCTTTTATTACTCGGGCCTCGGTGGTGCAAGAGGAGGAGAGGCGAAGGGATGCAAGCATTGGGCCTTTGGTTTTTTTGGCTGTTGATGGGAGGGTTGTGGATACGGATGTTAGTGATGAGCAAGGTGGTTCTTCTATGGCTTTGGTGAAGAGGCGTGCAGGGTTATTTGCTGTTGGTGAGGGTTCTGGGAACGTCGTGTTGCCACGGCGATTGCGTCCTCGCCGTTTGGCTGGTAGTGGTGGCGCTTCGGGATTTATTCCCCCCAGTCTCCTGTGATCAACATTGCCGACGACACATCGCAGGGTGCAGACATGGGGATGGACCAGGGTGGGGGTGCTCGTATCGGTACCCACCCTGTTGTCGAGGACGTCGTTGGAGAAGGTTCTGGGGAAAGCAATCATTCACTGCCGGTTGGGCCTCAACCTCCCCGCCCGGATTTTAGTGGCTTAGGTCGTGTGGGAGTACAGCCGCTTTGGAGCCTCCCCCTTCGGGTTCTATGGAGGGTGGTCATGTTGCCTCTACTCGGGTGTTTGTCCTTGGGTGGTCCTTATCGGAAGGTGCACGCCTTTCAAATTACCAGACTGCCTTGGAGTTTACGCAGCATGCGTTTCCTCCGGGTACTCGTTTGGAGATGGGGAGTTATTCCCCGGCCGATTTGGTAGGTTCCCTCCGATATGCGGCTGCCCAAAGCGCTTGCTTCTTTGGTGAAAGTGCAAATCGTTTGGAGCAGATGCTGGCCGCCAATGCTGATCGCCCCTCTCTCCAACAGGAGTTGGATGCTGCCCGTGCTGAAGTTGTCAAGCATGAGGATTTGTTAAAGGACCTTCGATCTCAAGTGGCATCTTTGCAGGCGGTTGGAGAAGAGGCTGCCCGGTTGAGGGAGCAATTATCTGTGCTTGGACAGGAAAAAGTTGAGCTTCAAGATGTTTTGGCTGGTGTAAAATCTGAGAATGAGGGTCTGCATATCCAACTTTAGAGTGCTGAAAGGGATGCTGCAGAGCGTGATCGGGTTGCTCAGGCCAAGACACAGGCGCTTGAGGAGGTGGAGGCAGACTTGTCCTGGCTCCTGACCAATGGTGTTGTAGGTGTTGTTGACTTGGTCATAGAAAGCCGGGACTTTGGAATAGGCGTGCATCGTCTCAAGGAGGTGTGTATGGCGGCTGGACAAGCTCAAGGTTATTCTCGTGTAATAAAGGATATGAAGGCGGGTAAGGAGGTTGCGGCAGAGGAGGAGGAGCCCCCCTTGATGTTGGTTTGGAGGTAGATGAGGCGGTGGATGCTTTTATGAATGTTGATTACGCTACCGCCTTCAAACTTGGGGAGCTCGGTGTGCCTGACTTGAAGGCTTTGCTGGACCCGGGCCATGTTGCCGGCCCTTCTCGTACGTAGCAGGTATTTGATGTCTTGTCTTTCCGTGTTATTTGTTGATGAAACGATGTTTGTAAGGCCCTTCTGAGGCCATTTGGACAAGGTTTTTGTTTTGTTTTGTAAGGCTCACGAGCCAGGACTTGGTGTTTGGTTGCTTTTTATTTGATGTTGGTTGATGGTTATTATGGGCTGTTTTTCTTCTGCACGCAGTTGTTTAAGTTTTTTATTGTCGGACAGAATTGAGATTGTTGGTGGATTGGTTCTTATCTGTGGTTCTTTATTCTGGGTGCATTCGGGGGTGTATGCTGGTAGGTTTCTTCTAAGATAGCTAGCTTGGGTAGTGCTTGATGAGACTGGAACGGGAGGTTGTTAAGTTTGCTGTGATGTGTTTCATTTTTGGGTCTGTAAGATTTAAGACTGGGGATTACCACGTCTTTTTCAAAATGGTTCAGCCAGATGGTTTTGCTAAAGCTAAGGTCGGGAATCGCCTTGCTCCTTAGGTAATTCGTCCTTTATAGTCTGTATGGCTTAAAAGCAGGAGTCTCTAAGCCTTCCTTAGGGTGTTTCACCTGGATAACCTTGCTGAGACTAGGACCAGGAGTCGCTTAGTCCGCGAAGGGGTATTTCACCCTTAAGGTTTTTAAGACTAGGACTAGGAGTCGCTAAGCCTTCTTCAGGGTGTTTCACCTGGATAACCTTGCTAAGACTAGGACCAGGAGTCGCTTAGTCCGCGAAGGGGTATTTCACCCTTAAGGTTTTTAAGACTAGGACCAGGAGTCGCTAAGCCTTCTTCAGGGTGTTTCACCTGGATAACCTTGCTAAGACTAGGACCAGGAGTCGCTTAGTCCGCGAAGGGGTATTTCACCCTTAAGGTTTTTAAGACTAGGACCAGGAGTCGCTAAGCCTTCTTCAGCATTTTATTCATTTGTAACATATATAGGTGAAAACAACATTTGCATTCATTACTTTGCTCATGTGGCGATTACAATTTTTGGGTGAACGTTGGTGGTGGCGTTCAGCCGGTAGTTTTCCTAGCAGTGGAACTGTTTGAGGTTCTGAACGTTCCATGTTCGCGGTATTGCTCTGCCTTCCAAAGTTTCCAGGGTGTAGTATCCTTTTGAGTTGGCCTCTGTGACTCTGTATGGGCCTTCCGATGTCTGACCAAGCTTGCCTCTTGGTTCAGCGTGACTTGCTTCATTTTTCCGGAGGACCAAGTCGCCTACACCAAAACTTTTTTCTCTAACCCGCGCTGTGACACCCCATTTCTACTGTTTGCAAATACTATGGTTTTTCGTATAAATACATGAATACAAAAATACGGTTTGTCAAAAACCGGTAATTTAAATGCTTAAAACAGTGGGTGTACAAATCCATATCAAAACTAACCATAGTAAGCAATAAAGGATTAAACCTTGAGTCCAAGACAGGAGCTAACTCGGGCTCCACTCCAGCTTTACTCCAACCAATTATACTTTAGAATTTTAACCTGGAATACATGGCATAAAAATAGAATACATAAGACAATAATGTCTCGTGAGTTACATGAGTTTTAGACTCAAACCATTAACTTAATTCTTCCAACTTTTTATAAAATTTGTAACATAAAACTTCTGTCAAAACTTTATAGTAATAACATACTATAACTTTTTACTTCTCGAAATCATTTCATAACATGCTTTACAAAATAATATCTTTCAAAACTTATAGTAGTAACATACTATAACTTTTTTACTTTCCAAAATCATTTCATAGCATACTTTACAAAAATAACTTCTTTCTTACTTTCTTTGACTGGTTTTATAAGCTTGCTGGATTTTTATACTTAGGGCTTTAATCACCATAAGTGATACCCCAAGTCTCTATGGCTAGAAAGAACGGATCAATCCTCACCATAGAAGTGCTGAGGCAATCTACTTCGCGATGGGGCTTTTTCCCCAGTAGACCCCTTACCTAACCCGGGAAGGTTGGAACATAGTTCCCTTACTAACGCTGCTTGCTACAATTACCAGTCATACAAAACATTTTCTGCTTGCTTGAACATTACTTACATACATAAAACTTGTGGCTAAGTGCCAAACTTCATTATTTTCTGTCTTTAAGGCTAGATGCCAAATTTATAACTTTCATCACATATGTAAAATATGTTTTTATAACATTCTAAGCTTTATACCAAATCATACTTTCCAACATCTTATGACTATATGTCATTCATACTTGAAAACATATATAGTTTGTAACCAAAACATACTTCTTAATCATCTTGTGGCTATATGCCATTCATATTTGAAAACATATATAACTTGTAATCGAAATATACTTTCACATAATTGGTTCATAGATCAACATACTTTCACTCAATTGACTCATAGGCCAATTTATACTTTCACTTAATTTGACTTATAGTTCAAAATATAGCTTCAATTATAGCATTATACTTTCACAAACAAGTTAGAAATAAAACTCTTGCATATAATTTCACATATAAGATTTTATAAGAAATCTTGAAAATACTTACTTGCCATGTACCCCATAATGGGTAAAAATATTGCATGTACTCACCTCATGTATTGCTAGTAGATTGTTTAAACGTCCCTTGTATTCATGCTCTTTCGTGATCCAATTAATCATTTGGCATAAACCTATGATTAACATTTTATACATTAACATTCATTCTAACTGACTCTATACTCATTAGAGCCCTTATAATACCAATACAGGTCATAACAAGTGTATAACTTCTAACTGACTAACTTTGTATGAGTCGTATCTCATATGTATTTCACTACAGTACCCTCGAGAGGTCGTATTCCCGGTTTAATAATTTTCCATGACTTTTCAAATCATTATGGACTTGTAGTTAAAGTTTGAAGTCATTTGGACATGCCTAGCATCGAATTCAAACTTTAAAAGTCCCTGAATAAACACACGACTCGTGCAAAATTAAGCCTTGAAGGAGCACGACTCGTGCATGCATTAAATAACAAGTTATTTTGGTGTTCAGGGAGAGCACGACTCGTGCATAATGAGCACGACCCGTGCTCTTTCTGGGCAACTTCTTCTTGCTTCGGTTTTGCACTGTAGCAGTCCGATTTTTGCACTATAACTCCCTGTTTTGACTTATTAAGAACTTGATACTTAACTTAATACTTATGGAATCATTTCATGACCAAAACCTTGAGTTTATAACTAGTTTTAATCCATGAAATCATTCCAAATCCCAAAATGTAGAAATTAGGGTTCTTGAACCAAGAATCCCCAAATCCACAAAACTCTTGGATTATATGGTATGATCTTAACATACCATCATGTGCAGAACATAAGAATCATATTAATCACTTGGAATCATGACTGAAATTGAAATTTCAGTTCATCCCGTGAGGAACCAAATTCAAGAATTGAAACTAGAACTTGATTTCTAACCTTATTTACTTGGAACTTCAATTCTTCCAAAGTATAAACTTGATTTCCACCTTTAATCTTCGAGCAAACCTTCAGAAATCGCACACAAGAATTCTCTCCCGATGCTTCTACACGTTTCCTGAACTTCTGGGAGATTTTTCTCTCTTTTTATACCTCCAAATTTTACCATTTAAACCCTAAGGTTCCATTTCTTGGACTTTTGACATTGTTATCAAATTTTTACCACACATAGCTATTTTTCTTACATTTTTAGTCCAAACTAAAATATAATTTCATTTTAAATTTTCTGAGTTTAGTCAAATGACCAAACTACCCTTTTATGGTAAAATGACCAAATTACCCTTTTATGGTAAAATGACCAAATTACCCTTTTTACTAGAATTAACTTTCAAAATTCTTAGTCTTTACCTTGAGCATTATCTCGAATATAAATTCAAGATTTCTGGGTCGTTACATGCGCGTTGTAGTATTTCTCTGTTGCCGCCTTGTAGCATGCCTGTCGTATATTGGCTAATTCTCGCTTCTCCTCCAGCATGTCTAAGTTGAGGCGGAGGTCCTGGTTGTTATTTTCTTCAGTGAATTCTGTGGTGCGCAAGCTGCCTACGAATATTTCTGGTGGCAGGATGGCTTCCGTGCCGTACGTCAGTCTGAATGGGGTTTCCTTTGTGGACGTTCGTGGGGTAGTGCGGTATGACCAAAGTACCGTGGGTAATTCTTCCACCCAGCAACCTTTCGCTTTCCCCAGTCTTTTCTTTAGTCCCGCCACCAATGTTCTGTTAGACACTTCAGTTTGGCCGTTGGCTTGGGGGTGTGCAACAGATGTGAACTTTTGTTTAATTAACCTTTCGGCACACCATGTGCGGAATGGATCTTCCGCAAATTGTAAGCCGTTGTCGCTAACTAGGACTTTCGGGGTGCCAAATCTGGTCAGGATGTTCTTCCACATGAACTTAATCATGTTCCTCCCCGTTATTGATGCGACAGCCTCCGCCTCGATCCACTTGGTAAAGTAATCTACCGCTACGATGAGAAATTTCACTCGGCCGGGTGCTTCCGGGAACGGGCCAACTATATCAATTCCCCATTGGTAGAAAGGCCATGGGCTTGAAATGCTGGTCATAGGGGCCGCTGGTAAGTGGTGGAGTGGTGAAAAAGTTTGGCATGCGGCACATTTCTTTGTCACTTCTGTTGCATCTGTATGGATTCCTGGCCAGTATACTCCCGCTCTAAGGGTTTTTCCGGTGAGTGCTCTGGCACCCTCGTGCGCTCCAGCTTCCCCCGCATGTATTTCTTCCAGTACTGTCTTTCCTTCTTCCGGGGTAATGCATTTTAACCAGGGCTCTAAATGTCCTCGTCTGTATAATGTGTCACTTCGTATTGCATATTGGGGGGCTCTCACTTTGACCTTGCGTGCTTCAGCGTTATCACATGGCAGGATGCCTTGCGTCAGGTAGTCGATTAAAGGTGTCATCCATGTGGTGGTGGTTGTGCTAATTGGTGCTATTTTCTGGCCGTCAATGCTTCTTTCTTTTAGGACTTCCACTAGGACCTCTTTGGATAAGTGGTCGAATGCCGCAGAGGCCAATTTGCTCAGCGCGTCGGCTTTTCTGTTAGCTGAACGTGGGATTTGCTTGACTGTGAAAGTTTCCATTGTGGCTGCTATTCTGTTCACTTCTTCTACATATTTCTTCATCCGCTGGTCTTTTAGCTCGTAGGCCCCGTTGATTTGGTTAGTTACTAACAAAGAGTCACTATGCGCCAGGAGGTGTTTGACTCCGTTCTCCTTCGCGAGTCGCATCCCGGCGAGCAGTGCTTCGTATTCTGCTTCATTGTTCGTTGTTTGGAAGTCGAATCTGAGTGCGTAAGTTATTTCCTCGCCTTCTGGGGTTGTTAACACTAGGCCCGCCCCCGAGCCTTCTTTGCTGGCTGCCCCATCCGTATGGAGCATCCAGGTTTCCGGCGGTGTGTCTAGTTCTTTTTTTGTAACTTGACTTGTGGCTGTTTCTTCTTCCTCTGGCATTTCTGCCAGAAAATCTGCTAGTGCTTGGCCCTTGATGCTTGTTCTTGGCTTGTAGTCGATATCGTGTTCCCCCAGCTCGATGGCCCACTTGGCTAGGCGACCTGATTTCTCTGGTTTCAGCAGGATTTGGCGGATTGGTTGACTTGTCAATACTTCAATATGGTGAGCCTGGAAATAACGCCTCAGCCGGCGTGCTGCATAGATTAAAGCTAAGACTAACTTTTCTAATTGCGGGTAACGTAGTTCTGGGCCTTGAAGCACCCGGCTGACGAAATAGACTGGTCTCTGTTGGTGTTCTCTTTCCACAGCTAGAACTGCACTTATTGCCTCTGGTGACGCTGCCAGGTACATGGATAACTTTTCCCCCGGGACTGGGCATGCTAACATGGGCAACGACTTCATTGCTTATTTTAAATGTGTCAGAGCGATTTCTGCCTCGTTTGTCCATCGAAAATTGTTTTTGTTAATGCAGCCCTTCAGCGTGTTGAACAACGGGTGGGCTTTTTCTGTTGATTTTGCTACAAAGCGTCCCAGGGCTGTGAGTTTCCCGTTGAGTCCTTGTATTTCTCGTAGGCATGCTGGTGATTTTATCTCGACGAAATCTTTTATCTTTTCTGGGTTTGGTTGGATACCTTCTCGCGTGACGTAATAGCCCAGAAATTTTCCTTCTTCTACACCGAAGGTGCATTTGGCTGGGTTGAGTTTCATTTGAATTGTGGAGAGTGTTTTAAGGGTTTCTTCAATGTCTTGCAACAAGGATTGTTCTGCGCGGCTTTTTATGACCATGTCGTCAACGTATACTTCGACGTTTCTTCCGATTTGGTCTTTGAACGCCTTGTCGACTAGCCTTTGGTATGTTGCCCCAGCGTTTTTTAGACCGAACGGCATTTTCTGGTAACAAAAGGTGCCATGATCCGTGTAAAAGGCTGTTTTATCTTCGTCTTCCTTCCGCATGAGAATCTGGTGATAACCTTTGTAGGCGTCTAGGAAACACTTCCACTTAAATCCTTCCAGCGATTCTACTTTCTGGTCTATCTCGGGGAGTGGATAACAATCTTTCGGGCATGCTTTGTTTAAATCAGTGTAGTCGATGCACATTCTCCAGCTACCATCGCTTTTCTTTACCATAACTGGGTTGGCTATCCATGTTGGGAAGAATGCTTCACGGACGATGTCGGCTTGTACTAACTTGGTGACTTCCGCGTTAATGGCGTTGTTGCGTTCTCCTGCTTGGCCGCGGCGTTTTTGCTTGACCACATTACTTCCTGGAACGATGTTAAGATTGTGTTCGATGATCGTTCTTTCTACTCCCACCATGTCCGCTGGCTCCCAGGCGAATACGTGTTTATATTTTCTGAGTAGGGATATCACATGTTTTCGTAACTCGGTCGGTAATGTGCTACCAACTTGTATCTTTTGGTCTGGAAAATCGTGATAGATTATTTCTCTGCTTTCTTCAGGTTCACCCCTTGGGCGTTTTCGTTTGCCATCGATATCTGCGGGCAGCATTATCTGGCAGCATTTGAGTGTCTTTTGTGGCGTTGCCAGGACGGTGGCCACGCCGGCATCCGTTGGGAACTTGATTATACCATGTAGTGTGGATGCCACAATGCCGAAGTATAGCGCTGCTGGTCTTCCCAGGATGATGTTGTGTTCCGATGGTGCTCGTACTACTGTGAATTCGAGTGTAACTGTTTTCTTTCGCTGACCGTCATCTATTGTGATGGGCAGATAGATCATCCCAGTTGGTATGATGTTGTGCCCTGTGAAGCCAGTTAGATTTCCTGCTGGGGGGCGTAAATCCGTCCTCCATTCCCGTGGCAGCTGGCGGAAGCAATGTTCGAACATGATGTCCGCTGCGCTGCCGCTGTCGATATGCACACGGTGGATGATGATGTCTCGAACTCTGGCTTGGATGATGAGTGGGTCGTCGCCGTTCCACCCTTCTGGCTTCTTGTCTCTACTAGAAAATGATATTTGTTGTTCATCGACGTCTGGTGTTTGTTCTCGTGCTCTGCGCTGGTGTTTGTGTATTACTAGAATCTCTGGCCCCTTCTTTGGCGCGTCCATGTTTTTCGCTAGTGTGTCGTTTCTACCGTTCTTCGGGCGGATTGATTTGGCGATGTCATTTAGGTTTCCTCGTTGTATTCTTTGGTCAAGCTCTTTCTTCAGCACGGCGCATTCTGCCGTGTTATGCCCGTAGCATTTATGGAATTCACAGTACTTAGATTGATCTCTCGGGCGTTCCGATGTTCTTCTCGCCTGCTTGTTTTTCTTGGCGACAACCAGGATGTCTGTCCGCTTATATCTCTTGTCCACTCTATAATGATTGTTGTAGGGTTTTTGGTGTTTACCTCTTCTGAAGGGTTGTCGTCTATCGCCAAGGTACTGTGAGTGGTTTTCTCTGGTTTTTGATGAGGAAGTGGCTGCAGCTTTTAGGTACGCTTCTTTGGCAGCCGTACCTTCTTTCTGGCGTAGGAAACGTTCTACTCGCTCCTTCATTTCCTGCCGAGTGGCTGGTGGTTTCCCTAAGAATTTCGTTGATAATGGGCCTGGCAATAAGCCATGTGTGAAAGCTCCGGTTACCAGGTTGTCGTTTTGTCCTGGTACATTTAGCGTTGCTTCATTGAATCGCTTGAAGTATGCTCTAATTGGTTCGCCCTCCAGTTGCTTACACCCGATGATCTCTCGAATGTCTCCTCTGTATTTACGTAGCTGCATGAAGTTTGAGAGAAATTGTTCTTTGAGCTCCGTGAAGTTTCTGATGCTGTTTGGCGCGAGGCTTTTGAACCATGCGCCTGCGTTCCCGTCGAGCGTCGTCGGGAAGTGTGTACACCAGAAACGTTCGTCTAGCTTCAGTGATTGCATATGCCATTCGTACGTGTCGATATGGCTATCTGGGTAGGTTGTTCCGTTATAGGTTTTCAGGTGTGGTAGCTTGGCCGTGTTTGGCATGTCGTAGTCGTGTATTTCTTTAATGAAGGGGGATTTATATGCTACGGAGGGCGGTGGGTTTGTGTTGTTTGTTGCTTGGATGGAAGATGTTATGGGTTGGTACATCGACGGTTGGGTGTAGAACAGAGGTGGTGCACTGGTCGGTATGCCTCCTAAGGTTGAGACGGGTGTGTTTACTGGCGTTGGCGTAAAGCTTGTGAATAATGGCGTTACCGCTGGTTGGGGTGGTTGATAGAAAGAAGGGGGTGAAGGGGTGAACATTGGTGGTCCCGTTGAGGGTTGGAATGGTGTGAATGGGTAACTAAACGGTATGTACGGCGGTGGTGTATTGAAGGGTATGGGTGTTATAGTCTGTTGGAATGGCGATGAAGGGACTGGTGTTTGGGGAATCAAGGGAGGTGCGAGTGGGTTAGTTCTTGGTGATGATGGTGTCGTTGGTAATGTTTCTATCGGTGTTGGGCCCAATGGTAACATTGAACGTATGGGGCTCGTGGGGTGATTACCACCGCTGGTCTGTCCTTCAGTCGTCATTGCCGGAGATTAAAATGGTGGTTTCTTGTTGCACGTCACAACACGGATGGCGCCAATGATGCGATATCAGCTCTTCGTATCGTCTGGTTCTCACTTCACGAGTGACTCTGGTCGTCCTGGGCTTGACCTGCGACCACAATCACAAAAGGAATGGCAGCGTTAGCCGTTCTCCGGGAGGAGGTCCCGGGAAAACGCTCCGATGCCAAAGTCAGATCTCCGGCGGGGTTTTATCAGTGTATAATATGAGTTTAGAGTATGATCATCGTCCTCTTACGGGGTGCCCTCCAGGGGCTTTTATACATCCTTCCCTGTCTAGCTATGGCCGACAAGATCTTTGCTGTGGCAGGAGGAGACCAAGTCGTCCGTTGATAGTACGATCTTTGTCCTTTGCCACACGCTATTGGCTCAGGCCGGCTGGATGGGGCGCGCACGATCCGTGTCAGGTACGGGCGCCACGCGTGAGTCGAGGAATGTGGCGCCAAGTACAGTTCACACTGGTCGTTCCAGCGAATACATCATTAGTGAGCTGGAGTGAGATTCTCCATGGGAGGTCTCGCCAGGGCGATTTCTCCGTTGGCTGGAAGGGACTTCCTGGCGAGGAACTTCCAGCAGTTGGCGAGTTTGGGATCCTCACGGGTGCGCTGGAAGGCGCGCTAGCGGTTGCCAGATGGCACGCTATCAATATATATATATATATATATATATATATATATATATATACATATATATATATATATATATATATATATATATATATATATATATATATATATATATATATATATATATATATATATATATATATATATATATATATATATATATATATATATATATATATATATAGAAGTAGGTTCCATTAAGAATGAAAATTATGTTGAGAATGCGAGAATAAATCTCAGCCACATATTTTTTTTTTGCCGCTCTAATGCTTTGGTGCCGTCGAAACGTTGACGCTTTAACGACGAGATATATATTATTATTCACATATAATTTTCACCACCACTTCCACCTGCACCACCATCGTTACCACCACCACCGTCGTCGCCGCCACTACCACCGCTACCGCCGCCATCTCTACCACCACCATCGCCGCCGCCGCCACCTCCCCCAATGCCGCCGCCACCAACCACCACCACTGCTACTGCCAACGCCGCCACCTCCCCTACCACCGCCGCTACCACCTTTACCACCACCTCCACCATCGCTACCACCACCCACCGCCACCACTACCACCTCCATCACCGTCGCCACCACCACCACCTTCGTCACCACCCACCTCCACCAACACCACTACCCCACGAACACCGTCGCCACCATCACCACCATCATCGCCACCCTCTATCGCCATCACCATCATCATCGCCACCCTCTACCACCATTCCGACCACCACAACCATATATGTATATTCATATAATCATATATGATTATTCATATATGATTATATGAATAATCATATATGAATATACCCATTCATATATGAATAAATCATATACGAAAAAAAAACCCAGCTCGTCGTCGTGGAGCGGCACGCGTCAGCGCTGACGCATCTAGTGGCCCAGATTCATTCTCACGTTCTCAACATTATTTTCATTCTCAATGGAACCCTCCCCTATATATATCAGTGTTGTAAAAGTCGGCCTAGGCGGCCGCCTAGGCGCTAGGCGGGCGGGTTCCGCCTACGATTAGTGGTAGGCGGTAAAGCTAGGCGGATTTGGTCAACGGCGGTCAAAATCGGGTTTAGGCGGGTCTGGGCGGGTCTAGGCGGCAAAATTTTCAATTTTTCAAATTTCAAATTTCAAAATTTCAAAATTTTCAAAAAATTTCAAATTTTAAAAAATTTTCAAAAATTATCAAATTCTCAAAAAAAATCAAATTTTTAAATTTTTAAAATTTAAATTTAGAAAATGTCATTAATTATGATGATCGGTGGATAAGTTACAATTATCGATGATTAAAATGATAAAAAATGGCATTAATGAGTCTAAACATTCTGATGTTTGATGAGTTACATATTTAAACACTTTGATTTGCAAATTTTTATACTTATTTATTCATTTTTTAGGGATATAGGTAATATCTAAATTTAAAAAAATAAATTTTGTTACAATTAATACTCCCCGCCTAGGCGCCGACTAGTCCTCGCCTAGACCGACTAGTCCTAGGCCCCAGTCGACCGCCCGCCTACCGCCTAGCGACTTCTACAACCTTGATATATATATATATATATATATATATATATATATATATATATATATATATATATATATATATATATATATATATATATATATATATATATATAATCATATGTATCTTTCTTATATTTTATGAAGATATTATAATGAGAAAATAAATACCTTGTATGTTATTAAAGACATTCAAATTTTACAGCAAACGCCAACACACGCAACACATTCACATGCACAATAGACGCACATACACATCACATACAAAATGCATCAACATACTTTATCAAAACATATTAATTTCAGTTTTCGAGTTATTACAACTATGTCAATAAACATATCACATTGCCTTCAAGAAGGGACTCCTCATAGAACACAATGATGATCAAGATTGTATCAAAGTCACCAGACACAAAAGATACGCCCCACACTTACATATGCTGCAATTTAAAAATAATTGCTTGTTTTGTTGATGAATTCACGTCTATTAAATATTGGTCACATACTCACTTTTATTGTTAGGGTAGTTGGAAAATCAAAATAAATAGTACATGTTTGGTTGATTTTTCTCTATGTTTTGGTCCCAACAAATTGTCTTGCATTTTTAATCCTTATTTCAGTCCCTATTTTACATAATTCAGTCATATTACCCTTCATATCATGTTTTTATAAATATTTGTTATATGTGATGCGTAAATAATCATTAAAATAGGGTAAAACCAACCCATACCACAACCCCTAACACCCCTCACCGAAACCAAACCTGTTTACTTGGTTAACCAAAAAAATAATACCAAATCTTTGATCAAGTTATAGTAGTTCTCCGTCACAGAAAATAACAACAAAACTGCCAATGTTTGAAAAAAATACTCGAAAATTCCAAATGTTTGACGATAAAAAAAAATAATGTTGGGTGCAATACTTCAAAAAATGAAAGTACGATGCTAAATTCATCAAAAAGAATGAAAGTACATTGTTGATAATTATACATTTTGATCTAATAGCAAAATATCAAACAAAAAATAGAAAATGAATATTAACATGATGAGGGCTTGAAAATAAAACAATAACCATTCAATTTTTTATTCAGATCTTGTCAACCAAGTGAAGGACATCTGTGTATATGCAGATTTAAAAATTGTCTTCTCGTTTCCAGTAAATAGCAACGTAGTTTTTGTTTAGTACAGACAATGAAAATAAATCACATCTCGTCCTTTTACTATTCATCCAAATTGCAGAAAATATAAGCGTCATTTAGCATATTATAATAAATCCAGAAATCTACATTATAAAGTACCTGATTTCACAAACCAAGCAAAACTAACCGTCCCCTGCGTTGTATTCATCTTCGAGGTGTAGACTGACCAACCTTTGATAGAAATTGGAAAAATAACCAGTTATGATAATGTCAATATTTAAAAATCTTTCATAGCGTTAAATTGAAACACAACCATGCCCACACAAGTTCCATTTGGCCATACCCATCCAAAATCAAGAAAAGGTCGGACTTTTACCATATTTCAACAATAAACGACATCAAATTCTATATTTCCAAATTGAGATGCAGGGTTCCTCTATTCTTTAATTTAAACGATAATTATAGATATACAAAGTTAGGAACACCCAAATACAGTTACAAAAAGCATTAGGATCAACTACAAATTGTAAACTACCCAAGAACACGGAAAATATATGAGAAAAATGAATTACCATTAAAGCTTGGATTGTTGAGGTATGTTTGCAAATCTTGTACGTGTTTAGGGTTACAGAACGGGGTGGAGGTGTTTGGACGATTGTCTCTACATGTGTTTGGACAATTGTCTCTACATGTATGTTTGCAAATCTTGTTCTGATAGAGCTAAAGTAATACGATCTGATGACGACGATCTGAGGAAGACTAAAGTAATACGATCCGATGACGACGATCTGAGGAAGACGATGCATACACTACTATGATGACGATGACAACAGCTCAGTTCATTGTCTTCGAGTTGTTGCCCAGTTCCCGTTTTCGTCACTTCATCGTCTTCGTGACTACTAGGATGACGATGACAACAGCTCAGTTCATTGTCTTTAAGTTGTTGCCCAGTTCCCGTTTTCATCACTTCATCTTCGAGGTGTTGATTTTCGAGGTGAAATTAGGTTAGAGATCCAAATGGAAATGTCGATGATTTTGGGGGGAATGAAAAGTTATTTGGGTGAAATCGGGATTAATTGCGTCATATTCATCGATTCATTTGGCGATGGATTCAGCGAGCGACCAGGTAAGTAAGGAGATTGGAGGGACCCAATATTCGCATCCGTCTCAAATTCCCTCGCTATACCTAAAAATCTGCGACGGATTAGAAAGGGTCGGTTTTCTGTCGCTGATCCGTCTCAAATCCCTCGCTAAACTTTCTGAAATTGTGAAATCGACACCCTAACCAATTCCGTCGTCGATCCCTCTCTGATTAGCTACGGAAAATTTTTGATGTCTAATCCCTCTCCAAACCCGCTTTTCTAGTGGGTGGTAAAAAAAATGAAAAAAAAAATTGGTAGGGGAGAGTAGGGTGGGTGGGTGGGTGTTTGTGGGTGGGGTGGGACGGGAGTGCTAGGGTTTATATTGATTTTTGTTAATAAAATATTGAAATCATTATATTTTAAGGGGTTTGGTGAAATCATTGTATTGTTAGGGTTTATATATTTTTGGGTTTATATTGATTTTTGTTAGAAATTAAATTGTTAGAATGTTTTACGGTTTGGTATACATTCTTAGAATTATGTATGAATTGTAGAAAATTGGTATAAATTGATAGAAATTGGTATAAGTGGTTGAAATTTGTATAAATTGTTGAAATTGGTATAAATTGTTAGAAAATTGATATAAATTGTTAGAAATTGGTATAAGTGGTTGAAATTAGTATAAATTGTTGAAATTGGTATAAATTGTTAGAAAATTGATATAAATTGTTAGAAATTGTTGAAATCAGTATAAATTGTTGAAATTGGTATAAATTATTACAAATTGGTATAAATTATTCAAAATGTTATAAATTGTTAGAAACTGATATAAATTGTTGAAATTTGTATAAATTGTTACAAATTGGTATAAATTATTGAAATTGGTATAAGTTGTTGAAAGTGTTACAAATTGTTACAAAATGAGGGGCTGTGCCATCAATATGGTGCGAGACTTTGTAGCCCTTTGCATAAAGTTTAAATAATTCGACCCAAGACCAGTACGTGACTTTAACGCCATCAAGAATCCGTACCTTGTTTTGAATGTTCTTGACCGTGTAGACGCGATGAAGTGGAGAGTTTTTGGCATCAGCGGTGTCGATGGTGTCTCCGGTCATTTTGGTTTTCCGGCGAGAGTATTGTAACAGAGGCGGCGATGAAGTTGTGTGCAACGGCTGCTGATCATGATCAGAAGCAGAGTGACGGCAATGAAGCGAGATCGGGTGCAAATCTTCTTGTGCGACCGAGTTGTAGTTGTGTGCCGGAGACATGATCGAGTACCTGGCGAGAAAGAAAAGAGAGAGAACCTTAATTTTTGTGCAACCGAGTGGAATAGGTGTGCGACCGTGTGAATCAAACTAATGGGATGATCTCCAATTGTAATTGTGCGTTTGAGTTGTTGTGATGTTCCTTCAATTGTGTGGCCGAGCAATTGTAATTGTGCGACTACTGAATTGTGCGGTCGAGAGGTTCTTGTATGCGGCCGAGTGTGATCGGTTTTCTCAACAATGTGATCGGAGAGGGACGTGTGATCGTCCGGAACGAAGGGGAGTTTTGATCAGCTATTTTTAGGGAAGGAGATTAAGATGTGATCATAATCACGTATGGCTCTGATACCATAAAGGTTTTCTGTATTCTCATTATCCAAGAATGATACAAGTATGCATATATATAGTATACGTATTTACATGTAGGTACCACCATATTATGGCTAATACAAAATACATACTGTTATAAATAATGTTACGCTAATACTTGTAGTTAATAGAAGCAGTTGCAATCGTCTATTCTATTCGAAAAGTTCCATTTTGTCAAGCCCTCGTCCCTTTTTACCACTGTTTTGACAGCAACAACAAACCAAAGAGGTTGTAAGCACACATGTAACACATTCAAAGAGGTTGTAGGAACACCATGTAACAATAAGTATTTTAAATTAAGTAGCAGAGGCAACCACCTTTTCAACTATAATTTTATAACAAATTCAAAGAGGTTGGAGGCAAACCTTGTAATACTGAACGTGCTCAACTTTATTAAACTAGAAGTCAAAAGCTACAATCACATGATATATGCCCAATTACAAATTCTTTACTTCGTCGCTGTCTTATACATGATCCCCCGAATGTACTCGTTTAACTTATAAACCAACAACCGGAAATCATTTGAATTAAATATACCGTGCTGACCGTTACTTTTCTTGCGAAAGATGGACACAAGATATGTTGACTTGATTAAATCTGCTATCAGTGGGAATTGTAGAATGACAAAAGTGATAATCGGCATGCAAACTAGTCCACATATTGGAGCAAGCATCCATGCTTTCTGATGAGAAAATACAAGGAACAAAGTGGCACCGAAGGCCACCATCATGGCAGTTGTAGAGAGTAATAGGAAGCAAAGACCGAATAGCAACTGTGTTGGTAACTTCTTGAGAAAATCTTGCTCAGCAAAACGTGTAGTGAGAATCGATAAGAACATTAGTAATGAGGTAGTCGACGCACACAGTGATATTGCATCTGATACAGCAAAGACAATGAAGGCAGCTTCTTTTGTAAACAATGGTATGCCTGTTGTTTGATTGCTTCCACCTGGTACGGTAATGGCTGCTGCAAATACGATTGTAGTGATCAAAGCAGCAGTGATGCTGCATGATTTTGCTGTGGTTTTCATCCACTTTTCTCCTTCTTTTACTAAGCTCTCATGTTCCCTTGTAAAGACCATACCTGGTGTTTCCTCAAAGGTGTTCTTTTGAGTGGTGAAAGTAGGAACCACACGTTTTTTCACTTCCTATAAAATTAGCACAGTTTTATGCCAATTGAGCAGAAAAATAATAGTTAATTACATTATCATCGATTATTTATTTACTATGTACCTCACGCCATTGAAGCTCCCGCTGTAGTTGTAATGCCGCACCTGTTCTTCTTTTGAGTTTGTTTGAGGGCGCCAATTTTCCAACCAAGTGCAAGACATTGTTATTATATGAATCTATGTGTGATTTAGAAAGAATTTTACGATCAACAATGTCATGGATAAGGTTGTAGACTTTCCCCGAACGGTATATTACTGCTAAATGGATGATGTTATACCCATTTTTATCTGTCCATCGACTTGCTTTAGGTGATCTGGACAAAATCTCAACGACAACCTCATAAGCATTTTGACAAGCTGCCTCGAGAAATGGCCTTTTGTATAAGGAATGATTAATACCAACGGGCTCTGAGTTGTCTATTTTCTCACATACCATTTTTAGAACCTCTTTTGCTTTTTCCCATTCCTTCTTTCTCTTTTTGATATGCTTAATCGGTGGCACTAACAAGTAAGAAAAGTATTAGTTCAAAAGGGACCATTAATTTTTTTTATTGAAATTAGGTTACAAATCCTATTTGCAATGATTTGATTGACTCGTATGTTCTTACCGACTATTGTTGCGATATTCCACATGAGAAAATACAGCATAAGAAATGCTAAGTAGACAATCCATATGGGAAAGAGTATCAACTGATATACCAAAATTGCGATGGTCACTAGAACTACACAAGCACAAAAAATATTACTAGAGAAATACAACTTAATTCGTTATATATTAATTTCTTGTTAATTCGAGAGTTTCAACTACTAATCAATAACGGCTTACCAAGTAGCACACCCTCAACAGGTTTCGTTAGGGCTCCTGACTGGAAGAATTCTACTGAGGTAAACAACAAACTAGTTTTGTTGACTATCCTTTCTCGAATATCGGATAATGCTGAAAGAAGAAACTAAAATCAATCATGCTAGAATATGAAAAAGGAATCTTCAAGAAATTAAAATAAAAAATAACAAAGGAAGTACTTTTGGTATACATTAGAAACGTACATGGATAAATAAGCGTTTCCGAATAACTTAGTCCAGTTGGAAAGTTTCTAGCTAAAGTCATGAGTACTTCAGCATCATCTTTCACCGCCAAATCTTGATATGCCTCGAGCAGCTGTAATGCTAAATCTGTGGAAGAGCGTGTGAGAATATTCAGAATAGTATTTTTCCGGTTCATCTTACATTCCTACTTATATAATAAATAAACTACTGACCATACTGTTTTGTAGAAATAACATCAAGAAGAAGGTTGCGGTCTGTCAAATCCTTACGTAAACCCTGTCCTTTAGATTGCCTTTTCGGATTTGTGGCTTTGAACAAAAATACAGAGGTACCGAAATGGTTATTGGAATAAGCTGCAACGTATGGTAACGTCCCGTCACGGTTTCTAATTCCTATCAGACTTTTCTCTTTTTCAATCAAGAGACCCGCTGCATAGTTGTTTCCAGTAATTGCCGCAATGTGAAGGGCTGTGCTTCCATCCAAACTTCTTCTTTTAAGTATTTCTTTACCTTCTATAAAGTCTAATAACTTTCTCACAAAATAATTGTGACCTGTTCCAACAGCTATGTGAAGAAGTGTTTCGCCATCGTTGTTAATCACCTCTCCAACTGCATTTGTATCATTTCTCAGTATGGTTTCTACCTCCCACCACTGCCCCACCATAGTAGCTCTACGCAACTTTTCGTTGCGTCTGGTGATGATGTCTTTGGTTTCTGAAGTCTTTGATTTATCCTGATCTGGATACCATTTTGAAACTTCAATTCAATGACTAGTTTCTAGTATTTAAACATGATCTTTTTTTCATTTTGGATACTGTTACAAAACATTTTATACAAATGTACTATATATATATATATATATATATATATATATATATATATATATATATATATATATATATATATATATATATATATATATATATATATATATATATATATAGAAGTTCAAATGAGACCATGTAAATTTTGTGAGACAGGGAGACTCAATCCTAACCACTTATTTTAAAGATCAAAAAAAAAATTAAAATAGGCTAAAATAATAAGAATTTTCAAAAAAAAAAAAAATTCTACTTAATTTCGCTAATTATACAATCTAAAAAAATTTAAAATAAAAATTTACAAATAAAAAAAATTCGAAAAAAAAACCTGGAAAAATCAAAAAAATATTCTATTAGAATGTTGCTGGATGTTGCATATTCTAATAGAATATTACACAAACTAGTGTAATATTCTACTAGAATATGAAAAAACGCTAATTTTTTAATTTTTTTAATTTTTTTAATTTTTTTTTTGAATAAAAAAATGACGAAAATAATAAATAAATATATTTTTTTCAAATTTTTTCATTTATTTTGCAGTTTTTAATTTTTTTTTTGTTTTACACCCAAAATGAGTGGCTAAGAATGCGTCTCCCGGTCTCACGAAATATAATGGTCTCATATGAACCTAACCCTCTATATATATATATATATATATATATATATATATATATATATATATATATATATATATATATATATATATATATATATATATATATATATATATATATATATATATATATATATCCCTAATGGAAAACAGTTTTACGATGTTAGAAGTTTTCTGTTTAAGTAACAATTAATAATTAATCCAATTAATACATATAAACTTAATATTGAGACTCTTAATGCTACAATTAGACTATTTATTTAGGTTATGTATGACGCATCACAACTAGCTAATTAGATAGCTTATTTTTCGAGCTTTTTTAAATTATTGTATTTGATAAACCAAATAGTAGCTTATAAGCTAGATCTTTAAAAAGTTACTTAAACTACCATTTTAACGAGGTTATAGAGCTTTTTTAGAATTCTCTCAAATACACCATCAATTAATTTATAAAAAACTTTTTTTAAATGAAGCAAATGTTGATTATATAAATGTTGGTGCCTATTTTGGAAATAACACATACCTATTTCATAACTCATAGTTGGACCATAGATTGATTTTAGTTTCTCCCAAATCTCTTTGGTCGAAGAAAGCATATTGACCTTGAGAAGTACATCTTGGCTAATTGAGTCAAAAATCCATGATCTTAAAAGACTGTCGTATTGGTCCATAATCTCGTTGCTTGAATCTTTTAGAGTGTCGCTTGTGTCATCCATGAGGCCATCGATAATGTAACTATTCACAAGGGAAAGCATCTCTGTCCTCCAAAGATGGTAGTTGTGTTGGCCAGAAAGTTTCACTGAAACAATGTATAAACATTAGTAATTGATGCAATTATAAAACTGTATGTCACATAGGTAGTCGGGTCAGGAGTGGGGTTTGATGTAGCACCCGGAGGATGGTTTCATGAAGTGCCAGAAAGAGGTCATGATTAAAAACAATATGAACTGACTCTTCGAAGGATACATGCACACTTCTAGTTACCTTTAGCAAAAGTTTATTTTTCCTAAAATTAAATATTGTTGTATTCATTCAATGATGGTTTATAATTTGACACTTATCTTCAAGTTTTAGGACTAATATCTTTACCATAAAATTTCACCATGATACGAATATGACTTGATCTTAGCCTTATTAGTATACATATTATTAAGCCCATGTATTCTTACATTATAGTATTGACCCATGCATTGTGTGTGTATGTATTATTATTCAATAATACATCAATATCTTTTTATGGGATACCCGAGTCGGCGTCTAGCACCCCCGTGGCTTAAGTGTTAGGGGATCATATATTGATGTGAGACGATTCTATAAGTGTATCTATATGTTGAAGTCTTCACTCTCTCCATAAGGATTCTTTTGGAGAGTAAACGAATGACTCTACATATATCTTACATACGGCTTATTTATTGTACATGTGTGTGTATACATGTGCATAATGTATCAATAACTTTTCATGGGAAATATATCGTCTATTAAACCTATCCATTCTCAAAAGAATATTACCAATTGTATAAAAGGGCAAGTTATTACTATATCATTCGACCAATGATGCGACTTTTAATGGGCTCATTCATACCATCCATACTCGGTAATGATTCTACGAGTTTTCTAAAACCATTAAGAGAATATGAAAATCATAATCATAAAATTATGAAGCATGGTTTAAGGTGTATTTTGTTATGTTTTTACGTGCATCCAAAATCTATTAAACTCTACAAAATTTAATCGATTAGCACATCAACATTCCAAATATTTTCAAAATGTCATGAACAATGAAAATTTTAATGACATAGCAAAACAAAATATGTTCGAAACAAGCTATGGACTTTAAATAACAAGATAACTATTGCTTTTAAGATTACCTATAGGAGTTTAAATTCGGATTTTATATATCATCTTCTATTGTGTTATAAATATAAAACTTTCAAGGGATAATATAATTTTTAATATAATAGAATAATATCACAAAATAATATAATGAAGAGAATAATTAAGGGAGTCATTATATGTTATTACCATGTTTAGTTGTTTTAAAGGAATGAAATTAGTCACTAAAACTTTAAAAAAACATAAATATACATTTGAATAAAATAAAAAAAATTAATTTTAAAGACTATATTTTCAATTTATTTATTGAAATACGTATTAAAAACAAATATGTTTATATTGTTGGCAAATTTGAAAAGATTTTGAGATACAACTTATTTTGTTAACCAAAAAACTTAATTTTAAATACTACATTTTCAACTTATTAATTCAAGTATATATTAGATTATGTTATCTTTATTAAAAGTTGAAAAAGTATACTATAATTGAGACCATAAAAAATAATGTGATTCAAGATGAATTATTTATCGCTTACCATTTTAACTTGAAAATTTTAATTTGTTACTTATTTCAAATTAATATAAAACTCTTCAATTATTTCATATTTATGGTATGATTTTTATCGTTGTTCATAAGTCTAATATTTTGAATATAGATTCTCATATATATTTTTATTGTTGATAAAATTAAAAATATTATATTAAGCAAATAATCTATAATGTTGTTTAGATAAAACATCTTTTGCAAA
>CM042015.1:74647809-74782809 GCA_023525715.1 Cichorium intybus
ATTTAAAATTAAGTGATTCATATGTCAAATACTATTATGTCCCTTTCCAGATTTAAAATAATTGTTCTACATTCAGTTACAAGGTTACACAATATTTATTTAATCACATTTAGTTACAATGTTACACAATAATTATCGTGTCAGACAAACAACCCCAATCTGCATGCATTGAAGACCCACACGGGTCGTGTTTGACCCAGGCAAAATTTCAGTTTCATCCTTTGAAGACCACACAACCCGTGTGACTCTACACGGGCTGTGTGACGTTGATAACGCCTAGTAATATTAAGCATTATAATTGTTATTGAGCCGGGTTTTAGTTAATTTATCCTTCTTAATGGACTAATATCACTTACTTTTGTGTCAAAGTGTTTGGATATGTTTTAGTGTAAATATATGGGTTTTTATGCAAATTGGGAGAAGTGACAGAGCAAAACGAACGAATGAGGCGAACCAAGAGACATTAGCCACGCTAACCCTCCTGGTTAGCGCCGCTAATGTGGCAAAGGGTGATATTCCTTATTTTCAAATTCCAGAACGCGCGAAGAAGTTTCTAGAATCAAGATTAGCGCCACTAACTTTCAAGTTAGCAACACTAATGTCCAAATATGTCAAAAGTCAGTGTTTTGAATTTCAAACTCCGAGAAAACTGGATCTGGATGAGGCCTGCACCGAGGGAAGGGCTTGTCCACGCCTCAGACACCCGAAAATCCCCCACTATAAATATCGGACCCCCGTACGACTTTAGCCCGAAGCAACAAGAAGGGATTCGGAAGCATGATATCGTGAATTTTCTCGGTTACATTCAGTAGTTTCGTTAGTTCTTAGTTTTTCTATTGTTTAATCAACTCGATATCGAGGTATTCCGCAATTGGAATTTTCGTCGATTACTCGAAGTTTTGTTTAGCGTAGTTGAGTAGTTCTCTGATTTCGATAGTTAAATAGTTGGTAGTTTAGATATGGATATTTGATTGTTTGGTTTTAAATTTGAGTTTGGTTTTGATTTATAAAAGTAATCATTTGGTTTATGTTTGTTTTCTCAATTTGCAATCAGATCTGAGTTTATTATTTCGTTTTATTTGATTTTGTTGTTTCACATGTGTTATTGATCCGCCATCTATAGAGTGACACTATAGATTGGTTTATCGACACAAAGTGTCAACCACGAACTCCACGGTTCGACCTTTACTTTTCGATACTAGTAGACTATAAGGTAGTGTTTGGTTCGTTGGAATTCGAAGGAATTCGAGGGAATTGGAATACAATTCCGGCAAAATGATGCGTTTGGTTCAAGATTTAGTAAGGAATTGAAATTCTTCAAGGGGCAAAAATTCCATCAAAATGGTGGGAATTAATTCCACCGGATCTGGGAGGGAATTAAATGCAATTCAAGGAGGAATGTGGCTGATTACATTTTTACCCCTTATCTAATTTAAATCCTATATCCTCTTTATACGTATCATGTTCCATTTCACGCCTCCATCCTTTTCACGTTCCATATCGGAAATGGTAAGTTCGTTTTCTGCCACCATCGTCCTCTGTCTCTCTCGTTCTTGGTCTCTCTCTGTCGATTTCTCCCACTGATTTCCTTGTTCTTGACAGGAGGCATCGCTTAGTGACTTAAAGTCGTCGAGTATTCTCTTCCTCCATCGCTGATTTAAAGTCGTCGACTAGAACATCAATGAGTTTCGTTATGTGAGTTTCTCTCTCTCTCTCTCTCGCTCTCGCTCTCTCTCTCTCTCGTAATATCTGTTGTTAAACAAAAATCCTTCTGATTTTGACTCGATATATCTATCGATTGGTTCGGTCCTTCCCTGATTTCGTGGAGTTAAGCTAGTATTTTTCTCGTTTCCACTGGATTTTATTGTTATCAAGTCCTTCATTTTGTGGATTATAGCTATTATATGTTGGTAAACAGAACTCGTTTATTCTGATTTAGACAGGAACGACTTGTCTTTCCTCGATTTTAATGCCAATGATTTTGTTGGATTAAAGTTGTTGTGTGCTATAAATGCTTATTCGTTTGACTTTGTTTGAATAGGAAAATGTCTCGACTTAGTTTAACAACACACAATCGTAGATAGAGGCAAACTTCATTGATTTTGACATGGTGGAATGTGGTTTTGCACATTGTTGTAGTCCACTTGTTGATGATGTTCAAAAAACAAAAAGATAAACCACGTCTTAAGCACTTTTCTTTAACTGTAGATCGATACCCTATACTACATAGATTCATTTATGAGAGTGACACTATGTCTATATCACAAATTAAGATGTCTCGAATATGTTTTATAAGTTATGTGTTATGCTTAAAACATTCGAAGGCCTAAAACCAACTAGGAACATGGATATTGATGAAAAAGTTGCCATTTTTCTCCATATTCTTGCTCACAATGTTAAGAATCGCGTCATCATATGCCGCTTTCGTCGATCCGGAGAAACGATTAGTAGGCATTTTTCTCGGGTTTGTAATGCAATCATTCGATTGCATAGTCGTTTACTTAAGAAGCCTGAACCCGTTCCCGATGACTCTACCAATCATAGACGGAAATGGTTTACGAATTGTTTAGGAGCTTTGGATGGAACATATATAAAGTGTCTAGCTCCGGTTGAAGAAAAGGCTAGATATAGAACAAGGAAAAATGACATTGCAACAAACGTTCTAGGGGTTTGTTCCTAAGACATGCAATTTATATACGTGTTAACGAGATGGGAGGTGTCGGCTGCGGATGGTAGAGTTCTTCGGATGCTCTTCTTAGACCACATGGATTGAAAGTTCCAACTCCATGTATGTAAATATACGTTTAACTATCATTCAATAATTATAAATCTTTTTTAATTATAAATTGTATTTACAGGTTATTATTTGGTTGATGCTGGTTACACAAATGGAAAGGGTTTTCTAGCAAGTTATAGAGGTCAAAGGTATCACTTGAATGAATGGCGTCATGGACACCAACCTACTACAGCAAAGGAATTCTTAAACATGAAACATTCTTCTGCAAGAAATGTTATCGAACGAGGTTTTGGGCTTTTGAATGGAAGATGTTGAGTTCTAAAAGACCATTCATATTATTCCGATTGAAACTAAAAATAAGATCAGTATGGCGTGTTGTCTCCTTCATAACTTTATAAGGCAAGAAATGAAAGTGGATCCATTGGTCAACGATTGTGAGCTTGACGAGGAAACCGGGGATGTTGGACATGACGATGTCGATACTACTACTTCTATAGGGACTTCGAACGAATGGACCATATTTAGAGATAATTTGGTCGAGTCTATGTTAGCATATATGGCCAATTAAATTACTTTTCTAGTTGTATTGTGTAAATTAGGAGTTTGTTGGACATGTTTTATTGTTAAGTTGTTGGAAAAATTGTTGCCTTCCTTGCATATCGTTATATTCTATAAATTGTTGTATTACTTATCATTTGCTTGTCGTTATGTTTATAGGAATGACAAGTCAAGTTAGGAATTATAGGTCATGGACAAGTAATGAAGAAGCGAAACTAGTTGAGACGTTGGTGAATATGACAAACATTGGAGGATTTAAAGCTGATAATGGTTTTAAATCGGGTTATTTACAACACCTGGAGCAAGCATTGAAACAATCACTTCCCACTTCGGGTCTTTCAGGTAAGCCACATATTGAGTCGAAAATAAAAACTATGAAGAAAGATTGGCAATGTGTGTATGATATGCTAAATGATACAAACATAAGTGGGTTTGGGTATGACAACTTAAACCATTGTGTTATGGCCGAGGATCCTGTTTGGGAGGCGTACCTTGAGGTAAGTGTTATAATAATTATATATTAATTGTTTCCAAAGAAGCAACTATAACGAATTTGTTATCGTGTTGGTAAATAGATTCATAAGACGTGGCTAGATGGAAACACAAAAAATTTCCTTACTGTGAAGAACTTTGCATTGTTTTTGGAAAAGACCGAGCTCAGGGAAATAGAGTGTTGGGATACATTTTTGTGGTTTATGCTTTGTTTAATGGTCTTCTAGGTGTTTTGCGCTTTGGGCTTAAATGTATAGTTCGGCTTAGGGTGCAATAGGCTTATTTTTGGGTTTAGTATAAATAGGTGTGTCCTAGGCGTGTTTGGAGAGTTGGCCAAACACAAGTTTGTGGGTGACAAGGGTGAACACGATTTTGGTGTTGGTGATGATCTTATGTACTTGACTTTTGGTTAATACAAAGTGTGCATTTGAAGATCATTCGATTCTTTGTTTTCATCTTGTTGATTGTTTCTTGATTATCATACGATTAGTATTCCGCAATTAATCGTGTGTTGGGATTGATACCTCATTGGATCTAGTTTCGGGACTTACAATTGGTATCAGAGCCTTAAAATTAATTTTTGGCGAATTGGTATCAATCATTTTCAAGAAAATTATCAATTTTTGAAGCCTTTATGGTGTTTTTGTTTACTATTGTTCGTTGGGGAGTTCTTGCTGTTCATCAGACCTTCTTCGAAATCATAGGGAATTAATTTTGGAATCTAATCAATTCAAATCACGTTTTTAAGGAATCTATCCAAAATTCCATCGTTTTCGGTGGTGGAAAAGGTGTTCTCAGCGGCAAGGGCTGTTCTCGGTCAACCATTAGGGCAACGTTGAAGGTTCTCGGTGCTTGTTTGGGTTCTCGGTCAAACACCAGGTCAAACAAAGAGTTTTCGGTCAAATCCTTGACCTTTGGGGTGTTTTCGATCAAACTGAGACACCCAATTTCTACTGTTTGCAAATACTATGGTTTTTCATAAAATTTCATGAATACAAAAAAAATACGGTTTATCAAAAACCGATTATTTACATGTTTAAAACTGTGGGTGTTACAAATTCATACCAAACTAACCATAGTAAGCAAGAAAGGATTAAACCTTGAGTCCAAGATAGGAGCTATGTGGGCTCCACTCCAGCTAAACTTCATTCAATTATAGCATAGCATTTAACCTGGAATACATGACATAAAAATAGAATACGTAAGACAATAATGTCTCGTGAGTTACATGAGTTTTAGACTCAAACCTTTAACTTCTTTTCCAATCTTTATATAAAACTTATGACATAAATATCTTCCAAAGTTTTAAAACATTATCATACCATAGTTCTTTATTCTTTTCAAAAATCATTACATATCATACCTTGCATACTATCTTCTTTCAAAACTTTATAATAGCAATATAATATAACTCTTTACTTCTCAAAAATCATTTTATGACATACTTTACGAAAATAACTTCGTTCTTACTTTCTTTGACTGGTTTTATAAGCTTGCTGGATTTTTATACTTAGGGCTTTAATCACTATAAGTGATACCCCAAGTCTCTATGGCTAGAAAGAACGGATCATCCCTCACCATAGAAATGCTTAGGCAATCTACTTCGCGATGGGGATTTTCCCCAGTAGACCCCTTACCTAACCCGGGTAGGTTGGAACATAGTTCCCTTACTAACGCTGCTTGCTACAATTACCAATCATACAAAATACTTGCTACTTACTTAAACATTTCTCATATACATAACTTGTGGCTAGGTGCCAAACTTCATCATTTTATATCTTTATGGCTAGATGCCAAATATAGCTTTCATCATATAATAATCATATGTTTAAAAACATATATTTCTAACATACTAAGCTTTATGTCAAAACATACTTTCCACATCTTATGGCTATATGCCATCCATATTCAAAAATAAATACTGTTTGTAACCAAAACATACTTCTTAAACTTCTTGTGGCTATATGCCATTCATATTTGAAAACTTGTATCACTTGTAAACAAAATATACTTTCACATAATTGGTTCATAGACCAACATACTATCATTTAACTTGAATTATAGTTCAAAACATAACTTCAAACATAGCATTATACTTTCATAAACAAGTTGATAATCATACTCTTGCATATAATGTCACATAAAGAGATTTTATAAGAAATCTTAAATATACTTACTTGCCATGTACCCCAGAATGGGTAAAAATACTGCATGTACTCACCTCACGTATTGCTAGAAAATTAGCTACACGTTCCTTGTATTTATACTCTTTTGATGATGCTCAATAACTTGACTTGCACCTATATGTAATATATTATACATTAACATTCATGCTAACTGACTCTATAACTTATTAGAGTCCTTATTTTACCAATATAGGTCATAATAAGTCTATAACTTTTAAATGACCAACTTTAGTTAAATTGTATTTTATACGTATTTTGCTACAGTACCCTCGAGGGGTCGTATTTCTATTCCGACAATTTTCCATGAAGTTTCACACTATATTGGACCTATGTTTAAAATTTGAGGTCAATCGGACAAGTGTAAGACCAAAACTCAAAATTGAAAATCACTTGGCAGAAGACTTGGATGAAAAACTGCATTTTTGCTTCTGACGCAGGATCGCGACCCGATCCCAAGGGGGATCGCGACCCGATCACGCCTGTTGCTACCAGATGCTCCATTTTTATGCTACAAATTACCATTTTCTCATATTAAGCCCTTAATACACGACTTAATCACTAGGGATTGTTCCAAGATCAAAATCATTCATTTTTTTCCAGTTTCTAACCATTGAAATCATAGATTTAAATTATTTTTCAAACATTTCCGTTTTTGCATTTTTGATTCAAAAACCGAAATTGTCCAATATTAAGCACTTCTACTGCTTTGTTTTAACAATTACCACATATAGGACTTATCAAAACCCCTTAGAATTAATTTGATCATGTAAAAATGAATTCTAAGGCTTTTGACAAAATTCCAATTTTTCAACAATAGCAACATACTTTGATGATTTTAAGATATGTTCTTAATACTTGACTTAATTGGTTTAGGGTCATTTCCAGACCCTAAATACCAACTTGTACTAAATTTTAAGCTTCAAAATCATCAAATCATCTTTATATATTTGGAAATTCTTCCAAAATCCTCATTTTTCACCAAAAACCCATTTATTGAATTTTCAAACTTGTAGACTGATTTCTTACTTCTTTTATGACATATTTGACTTAACAAAACTATTAGAACTATATGAAATCAGTTTCAACTCATTAACCCATTTCTAGGGTTCTTGAGCTAAAAACCCATTTCATCATTTTTTTTTTGGCATTAAATCTTCAATTTCATTGAATTACTTGTTAATACAAGTTTCTTTCATCATTTCTAACTTGTTAGACTAATTAAAACCATCTGAACTTTCAATCCCGTGACTTAGGGTTCTTGAGCAAAATCACCATTTCTTGATTTTTAACATATTCAAGGGTTAGAACATGTTAAATGGATGATTTTGAGCAAGATGAATTAGATGTTTACATTGGAATCATAATTTCTGAAAAATCAGAAATCAAATCTCGATTCCCATTCAAGAATTTTGGAGCCTAGAACTTGAAAACCTTACCTCTTGAAGCTTGGAATCACTAGTTCCAATTATGTTCCTTTGATTTCTTTGCAACGATGTTTGATCTTCTTCTCCTCCCGTGCTCTCTTCTCTCGTTCTCTCTAGACTTTTCTGAACTTATGAGGATTAATGAGATATTTTCTCATTTTTATATTTTCCATATTTACAGTTTTAGTCCCTGAACTTTCATTCCTTGGACTTTTGACACAAATATTAACTTTGGCCACATGAAGCTAAAATTCTTACATTTTTGGTCCAAACTAGAATTATACTTTTATAATAATTCTTGTATATGGTCAAATGACCAAATTACCCTTCTCATGGTAAAATGACTAATTTACCCTTACAAACATACTTTCTTATAAAATATACATAAAACTTTAAATTATACACACCTTGTTTTACATATTTATATTATTAAATTTGGGTCGTTACACAAACTTTTTGGAGCTATCGGTCAAAAACTTTGACCTTGGAGTTTTCGGTCAACTTGAACATTTTCAAAATGGTTCCCACGACAAAGGACGTTTGTGAAGCCTCATGCACTCAAGCTTGCGAGAATAAAATTAATAAATACCGTGAACAAAACGAGCTTTTAGTAAGGGAAGTCTTTGATCTTAAAAACGAAATTTACAATATTAAAAAGATCAATAAACCTCTTAAAGAAAAACTTGATGCTGAAGTGATTTTAAAAAATTAAAAGAATAATATAGCATTAAGTGTTGTCACTATAAATTTGCCAAAGAAAAGATCGTCGAACTGACTGCCGAACTTGATACATTGAAAGAAAAATTTCAAGACGCTGAATTTAATATTAAAAAATTCGATGCATCAAGTGCGATAGTCGAATCAATGATTGAGCATCAGTTGAAATGGAAGAACAAACATGGTGAGGGTTTTGGTTACAGAATTGTTCTCCCTCCTTTCACTAACAACTATACCCCACCCCTTGAGATAAATGAAATAGAGAAAACTGAACGATTCGGCCCGACTGAGAAGGTCGAGGTGAATAATACTGATGTCTCTGTTTCTTGTGCAGATAAAATAGTGGAAGATGGTAACAAGTCTAATCTTGAAAAGGATTCATCCAAAACTAACATTTCATCTGTAGCTGCTTCTAATGATAGTGTGACCCACAACACTGAAACTGCAAATTATTCAAAGACTCATAGTGATGTTGCTACAAGTTCAACTAATCGTGCTTTGAAAAGTTTAAGCCACGAAAATCTATGAAACAATCAGCTGTATGTGTGTGTGATTGTAGACATTCCTTGAAACAAACCTCATCTGGACCAGGACCAAGTTCCAGTCATACTGTCCTGAAAAGACAGACATGTTACAACTATGGAACTTCAAGTCATATAGCCAGAAACTGTCCTCACCACTCATACATTCTCTATCATGCACAAGGCCAGAAGAATGTATCAAGAGGGAGATCTTCCAAAAGAAATACTTCGAGATCTCGCTCAAGGAATGGTGATTGGAATGCTGCCAAAGCGAAGAATCAGGCCCAAAAGGATAAAAAAGACTCATTTAAGAGATGGTTTTGCCAAAAAAAACCAGTGAGATCAAACTCATCTCAAGTATCGTCTTCCAGCTCACACTTGCAGTATAGGCCAAAATCATAGAGCAATCTTATGTACTAGTCGATTTCATTCTTATAATCTTATGTACTAGTCGATTTCATTCTCATAATCGAGTGCATTGAAGGTAAGCCACATATTTTGTTACGGCCGAGGATCCTGTTTGGGAGGCGTACCTTGAGGTAAGTGTTATAATAATTATATATTGGTTGTTTCCAAAGAAGCAACTATAACGAACTTTTTATCATGTTGGTAAATAGATTCATAAAGACGCGGCTAGATGGAAACACAAAAAATTTCCTTACTATGAAGAACTTTGCATTGTTTTTGGAAAAGACGGAGCTCAGGGAAATAGAGTGTTGGGATATATTTTTGTGGTTTATGCTTTGTTTAATGGTCTTCTAGGTGTTTTGGGCTTTGGGCTTAAATGTATAGTTGGGCTTAGGGTGCAATGGGCTTATTTTTGGGTTTAGTATAAATAGGTGTGTCCTAGGCGTGTTTGGAGAGTTGGTCGAACACAAGTTTGTGGGTGACAAGGGCGAACACGATTTTGGTGTTGGTGGTGATCTTATGTACTTGAGTTTTAGTTAATACAAAGTGTGCATTTGATGATCATTCGATTCTTTGTTTTCATCTTATTGATTATTTCTTGATTATCATACGATTAATATTCCACAATTAATTGTGTGTTGGGATTGATACCTCATTGGATTTAGTTTTTGGGACTTACATAGAGCTAGAGATTTCCTTGACATAGAGCAAGAGGTGAACTTAGAAGAGGAAATACAAGGGTCGGATGATGGTTTCCTTGAATCAGAAGAAGTTAGCCATAATACAAACGTGCATCATGAAGCAAGTTCACAAAGTGTCCTTTCCAAGAAGAGGAAAACTTGAAGGGACGATGGGTTCAACAATGCAGTTGGCTTGATCACCGGAAAGTCTTAAGGAAATATCGAAGGATTTGAGTCAATGTATTAAATTATACATGAAGATCAATGAACTGAGTGAGAAAATCCTACCAAAGATTTTAAAGATGACTTTACTAAGTCAACTAGAGAAGTTCAAAGCTTTGACAAAGATAAGAAGTGATCCTATAAACGTACAAAATTTCTAGGAAATTGAAGAAGGTGATAGAGAGGCTTGGGGAAAATACATTTTGGATGGGTAGGATTATCAGTTAGGATGTTTATCAGGTTGTTAAATACATTGTGGATTTTTAAGTTTTTGGTATCTTCGATTGTGATGTATCGAAAGATTGTTATGTACTTTTGTTAACGTTATTGTAATGTGTATTAGAATGATTCTAATACACATCACAATATAAGTTATGATGTTTATAAGTTATATAGTCTATGATGTTTATTAGGATGATGTTCATAAAGTGAAAATCTATTGTTAGTATTATTTACGTAATATATTTTTACCATACAATTTATGTAACAGAGTAAATTTAATCCAAAAGGCGAAATATGTCATTTTGTATAACATGTATGTACATATAAATTGAAAAACAGAGTAAAACTAAGCTAAAAAGCAATAAGGGAAAATTTGTAAATTTACATAGATTGCAATTTCTTTTCCTTCCAACCAAACAGAAAATGGAATTGGAATCCAATTCCATTTCCTGTCAACCAAATATGATATTGAATTGGATTCCAATTCCTAACAGATTCCATTTCTTCACAGATTCCAATTCCTTTAAAAACATTCCACGAACCAAACGCCACCTAAGGTTTTTATTTGGTATTTTTGACCGCATCAACGACTGCGAAGTCGTCAGACGCGCAGAACTGCTTTTTGTCTGCAGTTATTTCTACGATTTTAAAGCCTATTCGGGGTCAGTTGGATGGCAGAACAGTTCTAGGAGGGAGAAATTTGATTCTTATCAAGGGATTCTTGAGGAAAACATTTGGAAACATTGAATTTGATCTTTGAACATCGTTTGTAAGTGATTTTAGACAATATTTACTGTTTTGCATCTTGGGGTTCTAGTCTAAACATGTGTGGCTCTATCCCTACATTTTTCGGTTCTATGAAACATGTGAATTGGGCTATTTAATCATTTGACTTGAAGTTTGTTTATGTGTTAATCTACTTATTCAAGTTTTATGTTTTATGTTTTAAGTGATTCTTGTATTAGTTCATGTTGGCCATTTGAACTAATGTTTGTTTCATAATTGTTAATCCATTTGTGAAATTCGTAATTGTTTTATAAATTGTATGTTAGTAACGCCACCGGAGTTGATTTCATGTTAGGGTAATATTTGGTGTAATTTGAATCACACATTTTCACGATTCCGAACATGCTAGAAGTATTAAGCGTTGTTGGGTTTGTCCACATGAATCTTAATGCATTTTTCTAGTATAATCTAAAAGCTTGTTTGGATTATGTTTAATAAAGATAGGTTTAACTCAAAGAGCATGTTTTGGTTAAATAACGCGGTAGATTGAAAGTATTAAAGCTTATTAGTACTTTTGAATACCAATTTAGGTGAAACTAAATATAACTTCTAGTCCTGCTTAAATTCCATTTTCAAACATGTGTAACAGAATCGGATCTTTATCTTATTAAGTGTTCTTTAATTGTTCGTATGTTTAAGTTCTCATTTCTTAATTACAAAACCCCCATATCACTCTGTATCTTATGTGAAAGTCGGTATATTATTAGACCTCTGTTCCTGTGGATCGACCATGTTTATCCTGTGTTACATAGTTAGTACAACTGAGTAGTGCATTGTTCTAATCTTGTTTATCATACTTTATTTGTTGAATGTGATGCCTCAACACTCATTAACCTCCAGGAAATTTTCGTTAAAAATAAGAGAAAACAACATTTTATGGATCAATTTCGAAATTTAAGTTTACCATACGGTTATTTTTTGAATTTTTAGTTTGTCATGTTTGGAAGTCAAAAAATTATTTATACAATAGCTGTTAAATAAGCTACTCAAATTAGCGTGTTTATAAAATCTTTTAACATTGTTCCAATGTACCTATATAATCTATAATCTATATTTATTTAAATTTGCCTTTATATGTATTTTTTTCTAGATAGCAACCATCCATGATTACAACTCACACCAAGGTTGTTAAGATCGGGATCTTACCCAATATCGTTTTATACTTTGCAAGATCGTGATCGTAAGATCGGGATCGAGATCTTAAGATCCTACCACTGAAGTAGTGTTTAAGTTTACTCTTAAAGTCATACTTTGTGTAGTACCTGTTATAACTTAATCTCTACTAAAACATCGATGCTAGACTCAAAGTTAACTTCTTAAGCATGAACTATGGTTTTTTTAGTTAAAAACCGCAAAAATTAGGAAGAAAACATCTTTTGCAGAAAAATAAACAAGTTAATCATGACCATCCACAACTAGAGATGGGATCGGATCGTATTAAGATCTTAAGATCTTACTTAGGATTCTAAGATCCTAGTATAGATCTTGTTTCAGATAGATCCTACTGTGATCGGGATCGTTTTTCGATCGAAGGATCTTAAAATCGTAAGATCTTAAGATCGGGATCGGGATCTTAACAACCATGGCTCACACTATTAATTTTGTATATTTCTAGAACATTATTAAATATTTAAATATTATTCTGACTTTTAATAGATCTTAACAACCATGGCTCACACTTGTTAAGATCGGGATCTTACCCAATATCGTTTTATACTTTGCAAGATCGTGATCGAGATCTTAAGATCCTACCACTGAAGTAGTGTTTAAGTTTACTCTTAAAGTCATACTTTGTGCAGTACCTGTTATAACTTAATCTCTACTAAAACATCGATGCTAGACTCAAAGTTAACTTCTTAAGCATGAACTATGGTTTTTTTAGTTAAAAACCGCAAAAATTAGGAAGAAAACATCTTTTGCAGAAAAATAAACAAGTTAATCATGACCATCCACAACTAGAGATGGGATTGGATCGTATTAAGATCTTAAGATCTTACTTAGGATTCTAAGATCCTAGTATAGATCTTGTTTCAGATAGATCCTACTGTGATCGGGATCGTTTTTCGATCGAAGGATCTTAAAATCGTAAGATCTTAAGATCGGGATCGGAATCTTAACAACCATGGCTCACACTATTAATTTTGTATATTTCTAGAACATTATTAAATATTTAAATATTATTCTGACTTTTAATAGATTATGTATGCTGGATTTTATACTGTGTAAAGTGTAAACATCGGAAATGGAGAGTAACAACTATATGTTTGAAAAATGATCGGAAAATATAGCAATTATTAAATATTAATAATAATATGAAAAGATCGACTCAGGCTACTACTCTCTTCCAAATATCATCCCCACTACCATACCAACTACTTATATTTTTCAACAGATTCCCTGACTATTTATAATTAATAATTATACAATAATAAGTTAACATATATAAAATTATTTATAATTTAAATAAACAATAATCGTTAATATGTGTTAATCAAATAATAATTAATTTTTTAATATAATTAATCATTTTTTTCTATATGCTTCTCATGTCATTTTATATCAAAAATAATCGTTAATATGTGTTAATCAAATAATAATTAATTTTTTAATATAATTAATCATTTTTTCTATATGCTTCTCATGTCATTTTATATTTTTTGATAGATTATCACCTAATTTTTACCAAATATCAATTTTATTGTCTAGTCCAACAAACAATAGCTCAAATAAAGTTAACCATACATACTTCATAGAGCTAAGATGTAAAATAAAACTCCATCCTTCCCAATCATATCTTTCAAGAGCTTGTGGCCAATAATCATTATTAAACAAGAAAATCAACAATCAACAATCAACAAACCCACTGACGTGGCGTAAGCCTTAAGTTACTACAACTGCAATGAAACAAAATCTTCAATCTATATATATCTTCTTGAGCTTATGAAACCTGAACTCGAACTTCATTTTGTTCTATTGATAACTCTGTGTGTCAATTCTATAAGAGCCCGCCTCGATCTTTGAACATCCTCGTCATCGTTTTCTGGCAACGAATCAATCGCAGCAGACGCCAGGCTGGCATGCTTTGCTGCTAGCTCTCTCGTTCTCTGTATTCCATGACTTTTACCCAAATACTCCAAAGCCTGTACTTTTACCCAAATTAATCACTAATGAACTGTTTGATACTTGCTGATTCAGTAACAGCTGACTGAGTCGGTCAATGTCTGACCCAATCAGACTTACCCTGAAGCTGACCGGTAAATCTCCGAGTCAGATTTAGGGTTATCAAACGGTCTGACTAGGACCGAGTCAGAGGTAACCTCTTACCGGTCCAGACGTAACCTACGTCTGGACCGGTAAGAGGTAAATCAAACAGTAATATGAACGGCTTTTTTTACTTACTAGATTTACGTTGGCGGGGTCGTCCAATCCCCTGTCAACAACTGTACGTAGTTCTGGAAACTCCTCCATTGCGTATAATATTGGAGCTGTCACAATTCCCTTTAAAAAACAAAATTTTAGTTATCAGAAAACGACAAAAATCTTGAAGGAATTGCACAAGAAATTTTATTTACATGGTGAATGTCGGACAATGCACCCTTTCCAAGAGATGATGATGTGCCAGTGAAATCAAGAACATCGTCTATTAATTGAAATGCCAAACCCTGCACAAAACCAAATAACATAAACGTTATGAACAGTAACATATATTTACATAAATGGTCCCTGTCTAATAGCCAAATTAGAGTTATGAGTATGTATACAATTGTTGCCAGTTGATGTGATATTATGAACGGTAACATATATTTACAGAAATGGTGCCTGTCTAATAGCCAATGCATTAATTTCAGTTTTGGTCCTAATAGTTTTTAATTTAGGATAAATACAGTTTTAGTCCCTGTATTTTCTATTTTGCTTTATTTACAGTTTTGGTCTCTGTACTTTTAAATTTCAATAGCTACAGTTTTAGTCCCTGTACTTTTTAATTTGCATTAATTACAGTTTTAGTCCCTGTACTTTTAAATTTCAATAACTACAGTTTGGACCCTGTACTTTTTACTTTGCATTAATTACAGTTTTAGTCCCCGTACTTTTTAATTTGCATTAATTACACTTTTAGTCCCTGTACTTTTAAATTTAAATAACTACAGTTTGGACCCTGTACTTTTTAATTTGCATTAATTACAGTTTTAGTCCCCCGTACTTTTTCAATAGCTACAGTTTTGGTCCTTGTGCTTTTTAAATTTCATTAATTACAGTTTTAGTCTCTGTAGTTATTAAGTTAGGATAATTACATTAGGTCCCAGTAGTTTTTAATTTTCACTAATTACAGGTTTGGTCCCTGTAGTATGTAATTTAGGAAATTAGTGAATTACAATTTTAGTCCCTGTAGTTTTTAGGATAATGTTACTATTACTGATATTAAAATTGATATTGTTAGATGCTTACAAGATTTTTCCCGTACTCGTACGCCAACATGGCCACCTCAGCAGTTTGACCAGTAAGAAGAGCAATAGATTTGCAGCTGTTTGAAATTAGTGATGCAGTCTTGTAATATGTCTTCTGCAAATAGTAATCCATGCTGCAACCAAAAAGAATAAATAAATAAAATAAAATACTACAAGAGAATTTGTTATATGGGACAGGGGTATTTTCGGAAGAAGTGAAAGTAGGTTGCTATAATACCTAGTGCGCTGTTCTGATGACGTGCTCATTTGCATTGTTTCACCAGTGACAAGATGTTCAACAGCTGTTGCTATTAGTGACACAACCTGCAAATTAAAAGTAAATTAAAATGAAAAATAGTAAATGGTTTAAAAAAGATATTAATGGAATAATGAATACCTCTGTATTTTTTAATGATGCAAGGGTTATACAAGCTCTTGAAAGCAAGAAATCTCCAGCCAATACTGCAAGCTGTATTATCGATATTAGTCAGCCAATAATTTAATGTTCATTAGTTAAATATCTGTAAAAAGACTATTTTACCCTTTTGTTTAGAAATGATCAGTTTCATTACACATTAGTTATATACAATTATATCAAGAACAAATTAAGTCAAATAGAAACAGTATCTTAATTGAGTAAGCTATACATGAGTGTTTCTTTTTGACTTTCTGCAAAAAGATAATAGAAAAAGTCTAGGAAAATTAGGTCCTGACTTTTTACAAATTTGCCCTCGTTTATTTTTTCCTTCCATTTCCGTAACTACGCCAACAATTTCTCAAATATTTTCTAAACATCATTTAGCCAGAAAAACAGCACTTAATAGAAGAAAAAAAGAAAGAAGAAACAAGTCAATATTAATATTTTTTTTTATCTAAAAAAATATATATAAATCACCTTATTTCCCATTACAAAATTAAGAGAGCCAATCCCACGTCTTGTATCAGCATCATCCAGTACATCATCATGAAGGAGACTGGCAACCTGAGATATTAAAAATAAAAAAATAAAAAAAGTTATTTTCTTTCTAATAAAAGACCATGAAAGTACTAAAATGAAAGAAACCTGTAAAAAAATAAATAAAATAATATTCAAAGAAACCTAACATGAATCATTTCTGTGATTTCAGCAATAGATTGTTGTCTCAACCGTAACTCTGATGAAAACATATCAACAACTCCTTCTGATGCAGGTTTAGATATTTGAACATTTAAAGCTGTTGCCATTAATAAAATAACCTACAAAAAAATAAAACTATCTCAATATTTTGACACAATAACAGAATTTAAATCATCATAAAAAAAACAGCAATGAACTTACAGTGGGACGAAACCTCTTCCCTTCAACTCCCATTTTAAAGAAATATTCAGCTGCTGAAGCAAGCTTTGGCACCTGCATAATCCGGTTAATTACGAATATACCCTTGAGAAATAATTGTATTTATATTTGAAAACAAAAAGAGATACCTCAGCAACCACCATTGACCGCAGTCTGTTAGCTACAATTGATAGTTCATCAGCAACTAGAGAAAATGGATCCACTTGATCCTGGAAAAAAAAAAAGAAAAAAACATTTAAGAGCTTAAAGCAAGAAATAGCAATGTACTTTCACTGATGAGTTTATTATAGCATCCTACTTTTATTTCCTCATATTACAAAGTTATAATTTGAAAGTAGAATGTCATAATAGGAAAAGAATTGAAAGTAGATTGCTATACTTTTCAAAGTACAGATAATTGAAAGTATGTTGCTATTTCTTGTATTTAGCCCCAAAAGGCACTTACCTCAACTGAAGATCCATCATATTGGGGTTGTGGCCCACGTGAACTAAAAGGGCGTGAAATCCATGAGTAGAGTACTCTGCAACCCAAAACCTACTAATTACCCAAAAACAATAACAAAATATACATAAAAATTATGAGATAGGTGGTTCTATAATAACTACTAGTAATCAAAACTTGAATTGTAAAGAAAAAAGCATAATGGAACAAGTAATAATAAGATTCAATATGATAGAAACATAATCCCCTTTACAAAAGTAGAGCTACAAATTGAATTACGTATCATCTTAAACCTACTCCTTTCCAAATCCAAAAATGATCCTCCCTGGTCCCAGGAAATGGGAACTAAAGGAGGTTTGATTACTAAATCGATACAGTACCTTAGAATCAAATGAAATTTTCATGTGATGAAGGGAGTATAATGTTTGGAATCGATGTGATTGTATCAAAATTGAACAGGTCAACGGGGATGGAACTTCTTCGATCAAGGGAGCAACAGTTACGAGTAAACAGTAATTTTCAAATCTGTGATAATATCGAAATGATAGCTGCCGATTGATTGTGCTTTCGAAATGAACAAAACCGAACGTTCGTGAAAGGGTTTACCTTTTCGGGTGTCTCCATGGGAGACTTGAAATGAGTGGAGTGGGACAATTGTTGATGCGGAGTAGAGTAGTACAACCTTCGACAACGGTCGTAACAGCTCGTTGTTCTCGACATCCGAGAAATTCCTCGATAAATGTTCATCATCCCAAATCTCGAAGTTAGTAAACAGCGGCAGAGATCAGTGAATAGGAAACAGATGTATGGAAAGCTTTGAGGAGGAGGCGGAAATGGCGGAGGCGGTGGCGGTGGCGGTAAAGAAGAAAAGAGGCAGATTGGAGGGGTTTGGGGGATTAGTTAAAATCAAACCGACTTTGGTGTTTCAGGAGTGTGACACGACGGCGATGATGAACCACGTGCATAACCCTAACTCGAAATATCCTCCATCGCTAGATTTTCATCAAGGTAACCATTCACAACCACCTCGTATAACACCTAAAAGGCTAAAACTAGCAATTCAACTCATTTCCTAAATATTATATTGATTTAGGTTAAGTTTTTCTTATTAAATGAATAAAATCCAGCAAGTTAAGGGCCAATCATGACAAAAATGGAAAGCAAATATCACATAATAATCAACTTTATATGACTTATAAAGAAATGATTATAATCTGCTAAAGAAAACAAATGGTCATTCACATCAAGATTTAGGCCTTATTTGGTTTATGTATCCTAGTAGAGTCAACAGGGGTGTAATCGGTTCCGGAATCAGATTGAAACAGAAAAACCAAAAACCAAAATAAGTTATATGTTGAAGACAGAAAACCGAATTGGATGTGTATAGCCAATTCCTGGTAGGAGGCGGTTATACCCGGTATCGGGACCGGATTGACGGAAAAAATGTTTGGGTCTAGAACTAGGGTTGTAAACAAACCGAACATTCAGCAAACCATTCGTGAACTGTTTGGCGGGAAGTTCGTTTAATTAATAAATGAACAAACAAGAGCAAAAAATATCGTTCGTTTTGTTAAACGAACGAACATGAACAATGGTCTCGTTCGTTCAATTATGTTCGTGAACGTTCGTTTATTTTGTTCGTTTATGCTTGTTCATTTAAGTTCCTTTTATGTTCATATATGTTCAATTGTGTTTAATTACATTACAATATTATATGTTTTTTCATGTTCATATATGTTCACTTGTCTTTGTTTATCTCTATTTGTTTGTGTTCGTTTAACATGTTCACGAACATAAACCAACGAACATGAACAAGATAATTTGTTATATGAATGAACATAAACAAGATAACTCATTCGTTAATCCATTCGTGTTCATTTATTTGTTCGGCTAACTTAAACGAATGAACATGAACAAGCCATCATTCATGTTCATTCGGTTCGTTTACAGCCCTATCTAAAACCATTTAAAACGGGAAAAACGAAACTGGTTTATTTTTCAGAAAGACCATTAAATATTGTTAAAACAATTTTGTTTAGTTTGTTTATATACAAAGTTCGATTTTGGATTGTTAAATTGATTGGTTTTAGACAAAATATTATTTTTAAAACATAAAGACAGATTTGATATCCTCTATTTGAAGGACTGTAACTTAGTGAATATATAGCCAAAAAAGACATATAAATAATCTAAAATTATGTTCAAACTATAAACTAAATGTTGGAAAAAATCTCGGGTCAATCAGACTAATAACGAAAAAGTGATGGTGATTTAAAGTCAAGTGTCCCTTAAATTGTCGGTTCCGGATATCTAGGCCCGAAATAACCGGTTTATGAGGACCTAAAAATCGGTATACTCAAATACAGAATAAGCCTCATTGTCTTAATCGGGAACCAGACCGAAATACCTATGGTCAGTCCTAGTCGGTACCGGTTCGGTCTCAGTTCGGTTTTCCGATCAAAATGCTTGTCCCTATAGTAGAATTTGAAAGAATAAAAAAGAAAAAATTCATTAAGAACGTGTATGGTTGAAAAATCAATAGAATGGATTTATATAATATTCCATTAAATTCCACAAGTATGTGACCTTCACAATCCAACTTGAAGGGGAGTATTGAGATTAGTTATTTAGGTTTAGAAATGCCACCATTCTGTTTGTGCTTATCATTCCATAATCTTTAGTTTTTATCTCCTCATTCCATAGTCTTTATCTCTTCTTTAGTCTTTATCGATTCCTAGATTTTAGCATTTGTTTCCTATATAAAGCTCTTCAATGTAATCTTCTAAATGTCAAGAATCAATATACGTTTTTAATTCTCTAATTTTATTACTGTCTCTATGTTTGCAAACACACTAATTACATGGTAAAGATATAGGAGTATCATTTTTGTTGTCATTGCCGCATGGACACTTAGCAATGGGATCCTGCTAACACCAATGTTTATGGAGCTCGAGCCAAAAGGGCAGCGATGAAAATGTCTATAGTGATAAAGCCAATGTCTTTGGTGCTGCACTGCTCGATGCAAAGTTCTATGGTGCTTGTTGTGAAAGTAGGGGTGTGTTTGGGTCGGTTTGTCTCGGTTTTGGGGTAAAAACCGAACCCAAACCGATCAATTTGGTTTTTGGTTTCTAGAACCCTGCGGTTTCGGTTTCTTAGTGGGTTCGATTCGGTTTCTAAAGTCTGTTTTGGGTCGGTTTCGGTTTCAACCCATGGGTTCGTGGGTTTGGGTAGGAACCCAATTTCCAACACTTATAAAAATATAGAAAAAGAATAGACATATTCATCATTTACAAGGAATAGTAATTGGATACATTATTATACATTTGACTCTACAAGCAATAAAGTACTGATGTAGCATTTGGTGTATTCAAATGCATATTCAAGTGGATATTAGAAACTCAGTGAACGATACAGAAGAATAAATAAAACATGTCAATCCACATTACCAATGCACCTTACAAATGTCATTAACTTGGCCTAATTAATACCCTAACATACTACAATATATATCAAATATTAATAATATATTAAATATTTTTGGGTTTAGGTTGGTTTCGGTTTTAGTGGATCAGTTTTGGGGGTGAAACCGAACATTATTATTTTCTGCAAAATAATATTACAAGGTTTATGAATATTTCAATGAACTAATTCACATAAAATATTCAAGTGATGTTTTCTTAATTTACGGTGTGATCCTAATGGATTATATGTTGTTGGCAATATCATTTTATATTGACTATTGGACATATAGGTCTAACAATCTCTCACTTGTACAAGATTCAATATAACTTGATACCGATAGTGGTAAACGTTTACCAACATTCCACTGCCCCAAAACATATAATTTGAAAGACCATTTATTCATCTACATCCAATTCCCGAGAGCTCAAAGCTTCAATTGATTCAATATTAGCCATATGTTCTATTATTCTTTTTTTCCAAAAAAACAAACCAACCCCAAAATTTCAGTTTTTCTACAAAACAAACATGAAACATCCGTCTGTTTTGCAAAACGCCAGTTATCTTACTACAGTTTTTTGGTTTCTTTAGTTTATGATTTATGTTTGTTTATTCTGCACATCTCTAAAAATTTCACTTCATATGTTTTTTTTTCTCCCAAGAACAACATATTTTGTATCCTAACTCAAAACCACAAAATTTTCACAAATCATTGTTACTAAGGCCTTGGCATATTCATATATGTGGGAATTTTTGAAATGAGTTTACTAGACAACTCCATATAAATAATAATAAAAGGAGATCCACAAACATAATAGTACATACCTATGTGGCTATAGTCGGTTGCAGCAATGGTTAGTAAACAGTAAAATGAAATGTAAAAGATATTAATCGTCAGTTAGGTTGCATTTGTTACATATGATTGGAGTCGGTGGCAGTAGACAAGCTTTCTAGAGTTATTCATGATGACAACTATGAGCAAGACAATTACACATGAGAGATCGAAAGCAAGTTGAATTCCCACTCTTTTGGATGCGACAATACATTGCAATTTTTGTCTCATTGATATGTGATACATGTTAAAACAATACAAATTGTTTGGTCATATTGCGCTCAACATAGCAATCTCTTAGATAGACAGGTTAGACCAGTTGACCTATTTAAATTTCAAATTTTACTTGAAATAAAAACAATTTAGACTTCGTTATATAAGTTAAGAACCCCATATAATTGTTCAAAGGTAAAAAGAAACACAACTAAACATCTACAACTTACTTGTCCAAATAACATTATGATTTAAGGTTTTTTTGTATTTTTTTTAACTTATAAGAGTAGATCAAATATAAAATGAATGTGTGTGTATTAAAACAAGTCGGCATCGTGTCAAGAAATTTCAACCATAACTCAACTTGTATAATTAAATGGGCCGAACGGGTTGTCCCGTTAACTAGTTAAGAAACCCAAGCTGGTTCGGGTTGACTTGATTTTTGCGAGCAGTAGTATTAAGAATGGGAGCCTTGGTTTATGCAAACTCTAAAAGCAAGTTTATTTTACCGACGGCGTACGTTGATAGCTCAGTTCTAATCTACATGCTTTTGAACTTACAAAGTGAGATTGTTACAATCTCACATCACTCAGATATAAGTTAACTCGATGACTTAATAAGTCTAGATGTCTTGTTCCCCTACAAGCCGGTTTTTCAGGGGGTGAGTTCTACACTTGGGCTTATGGCATATGATACAGGCCCATTATGCGATGCGCTTGCATGAGAGATACATACAAATTAGTGTGATATAACTAGAAGCCATGGACATGTTGTTTAGCAGTCAAGAAAGCTTTTAGGCTTGAGTTCTTCTCTTCAACATCCTTGTATACAACTCTCCTTGCATGCCCTACCAATAACATTAGCACAACCCCTGTCAGTTTTTTGGCTTGAGTTCTTCTCAAATGATGGAATTACTTTAATATAAAAGGACAATATGCAAAATATAGCAGCACACTTTCATTTATTTGTGTAAGATAGCATCTTACTTTCATGTCTTTCGATTACAACATTGTACATTCAAATCTTTTTCTTATTAAGACACTAAACTTTGAAAATTTTATCCAATCATAACATTTCACCTTTTTTTGCTTATTAGAACATTGAAATATCATACTCGGTTGTAGCAGTGAAAATTGCTTTGTATTTGGATATATTTTTCAAAGTACGACGTTGTATTAGGAAGAAATGGAGTTAGATACTATAATAAACTAATCAATGGAAGTATCAAGTATGTTGTATTTTTTAACTTTTCACCTGATATAAAATGATTAAAATCATCCACATGTATAGAGATAACCGTCTTATATATACCTACCTGGTAATATCCACTCAAAATCCAGCTCAAGCAACATAGCTACACTATCCAACTGTATAGCCACTGAAAATTGGAAATAAATTAAATCAGTGGATTACAAAATATTAACACTTAAATTATTATAAAAGGCTCAAAAGTATTAGTAGTCACAGAACCTCTTGCATTGAGCAAGTTTCAGACTCAAAAATATTAAACATTTTGTCTACTGTTCCAAGGTTCATGTCTCTTGAACCAAATTTAAGCAATTTTATCAGTTTTTTTTGTAAACTTACAGAGATTAAATGTGTATACCTGAATAATAATTGTATCTCTCAAAAATTGCCAGCTCAGACTCCTCCATTGCCAAATGATGTCCCGTGAAAAGCACCTTTAAAGGCTTGTAAAACAAACAGACAGACCCCTGCCATTCAATTGTTTGGATGTGTGTTTTGAAAGTGATTAATTGAAATGAAATAGTTATAATAATATAAATAACTGTAATAAAGAAGGTTGAAGAAGATAGTATATGATTTTTCTATTAAAGTAATAATAATCAGATAATCAATTATCTACTCACTACTGTGTGGCCCGGGGTGTGTATAAGCTGAATATCATCATTAAGACTCCATGGTCCACATCCATCCAATTTCATCTCAACATCTCTCATTGAAACATTTACCTGACAACAAACAATACATTATTTGCTTCAAAAATATAAAATTTACGGTTAACTAACGAGAATAAAAATATCAAGACTTATCTACATTCAGTTAAAACTCGAAAAATTAACACCCTAAACAAAAATTCAATTAAACATATATGCTTCTACAAAAAAGATTATTCTTCCAGCAACCCTTCAGCTGGCCCACACTGCACTGTCCCAAAAACATCATTTGAGATGTAAATCAGGTACACAGTGACCCACTAGGTCCATAAGGATCCCATTTCACATTGGGGTTGAAACTCCCACAATGGTGAGACCCTAACCTTAAACCATAAACCCTAAACTTTAAAATCTAAACTTTAAACCCTAAACTCTCACACTGCTGATGCGTAAGATAGCAAGTTGTCATACTTCTGTGGAGTTGAGAATTCTTGTACAACCTAATCGCTCGGACCACTTCTTGTGATCTGCAACACTACCCCTAATTAAAAAATAAGTCAATATTAAATATATAAAAAGCAATTATTGAATGTTGCTAAAACCGCATCATCATTATTATTATACCGGTGAGTGAGAAACATGTATCGAGCTCCACCCATATTCTCAATGTTGCTAGCCAACCTTTCTGTGTACCTAGGACTGCAAAATATTATAAAAAAATTATAACAAACGACCATTTTAAGCAAAATTTTATAAAAATAGAAGTTCCGTATTTTCGTAATCATTAATAGACTTTTTACATGGGATAGGATTGCACAAGCTTTGTGGGGCTATTTTCGGTGATAAGTATGAGGAGGGCTTTTACGTCTTTTGCACACTGTCTTATTATTTATAAGAACTTAATGGTTAATAGACCTGTCAATAAGAATATTCCCTTCAGGATGAACAATTAAATAGGATGCTGCTCCGTATGACTTATCAGAATGATAACCACAATGATACACCCCCTGAAGATTAATATCGATTTTAGGTAAAAATTGACAGCATAAACAGGTAATGACTAATAATAGCAATGTACTTCCGTTTATTTGTTTATTATAGCACCCTTCTTTCATTTCTTTTTGTTACATCATTGTACTTTCAGTCTTTTTCTTATTAAAGCATCGTACTTTGTAAAATCTAGCCGATTATAGCATTGTGTTTTTTTTTCTTATTAAGACATTATGCTTTAAAACTTTTACCGAATTACATTTGTAATAGGAAGAAATAAAAGAAGGATGCTATAATACACAAATCAATGAAAGTACATTCCTTTTTCTTTCATTTAACCGAACCGGAATTCTCTCCATGTTAATGGGTATTGGAAACGTTTTTTGAACTTCTAAAATATCATGAGGAGGTTTCTCAGTAGATATTGAGCTTGTTGGACATGAAAGCAATGCCTGCAAACAGAATTTTAAAAAATAACTTCTACAATCATTTTATATGCCTAAAAATCTATAAAATTTTAGATACGTAAAATAAAATAAGCATAACAATTGCATAATTATAAAAGATGTAATACCTGAAGAGCCTTAAGGCGTTCATCTTGACAACTTGGTTGCTTTGAAACAGCAGACATGCCATTAACACGGGTGAAAACTTCCTGAAAATATCAAATTGGTAATTAATGATCTGTTCGATATCATCTTTTACTATTTTATAAAAAATTCAGAAAACAATATTTGCAAACACTCTGTATTAAATTTTCTATTATTCTTACGGGGGCCATCCAACGACAGGTGTCACAATCAATGCATGTATGATCTGCAAATTTGAGAAGGTGTCAAACTCGTTATTTAGTAAGAATTTTGCATATTTTTTAGTCCTGAAATGAAACATGGTTGCATAATTCGTCTAAAAACCACTATGATGCATAAACAGCATAATAAGTAAAATAGGATGGATTTAACCCGAATTAAACAGAGGCTGATGTTTCGTATTGATGAATTTGCAAACAAACGAATACGGTTTTGTAGGTCCGAATAACCAGGTTTGACATCAAAAAGATTTGCAGGTTTCCGATTTAGAGAGAGGAGGAAAGTACAAACCAACGAAGAACTCTCCATCAACGTTCTCCGGCCGTCGCTTCTTCTTTTGTAAGCTCTGAGTTTGACTTTGGTTTTTGATCACTAACTTCACCGGAGAAGAGCGCCAAGCTTTTGATAATGGCGGTGGACTCTTGAAACGACGTTCGTAGTTTGGGACGAAAAGCAAGTTAAGCAACCGTGTCGCCATTGCCATCGTAGCAGTACGTGCTTGCTCTTCGGTCTGCAGTCACACGTGCTAGATCCTTGTAGTTTGTATCAGTATTTTAGTTTCCTTTTTCACAATTTCAATACATCTTTAATGCAGCAGGTTATTTTGGGGATTTTATATTAGAAAAAGATATTAAAAGAGTAATTATATAAGATTTATCTTAAAATAATAAAAAAATAATTTTTTTAAATAGTTAAGAAAATCATAGATGGACTAGTTTCACCTATATTTTCTCCAGAAAGTTTTGGCCATCTACGATTTTCTCTTCCAACTACGATTTTCTCCAACACCATTTGTGATATCTTCTCAAAAGTTTTAGTCATCGGTGATTTTCTCTATCACCTCGGATTTCCTTCCACACCATCTGCTATTTTCTTTTTTGAGGGCTTGGTGGAATAGCTTTTAAGGTTTAGGGTGAATGTATTTAGGTTTTTGTGTAACTTTGAATCATCATAGTTTGCTTATACGAACTCCAATTTGATTGTTTTTTTTTTTTTTTTTTTGCAAAATGAACTATGTAACTCGAGGGATGTAAATATATTAACGCAAAACTTCGATATCATGAAGTCTTATTTTTTGAGCTCTTGTTATATGGTTCAAGTTGCAAAAAAACAATCAGTCAAATCGGAGTTCGTATGAACAAACTATGATGATTCAAAGTTGGACAAAAATGTAAGTATATTCACATTAAACCCTAAACTCTACCCCAAACCCTAAAAAAAGGAAATTGCATGTGGTGTGGGAGGAAATCGCAGGTGGAGGACGAAATCACAGGTAGACTATCCACAGGTGTGGGACGAAATCACAGGTAGACTATCCACCTGCGATTCCTTTGGCTATTTTGTGAAAATACTGATTTTTTGCTATTTTAATATAAAATTTTATAACATTATACTATTTTAGTTATTTTCTCTTCTATATATACTCATTTTAGTTACGAGTTACACACTTTTTGATTTTGATGTTTTTCTTATATTGTTTTTTTTTTTAACTTTTTAATTTTCTTATTAGTTGTTGTCTTTTGTATTATTATTAGTATTGAATTTGTTGTATTTATTATTATTATTATTATCATTATTATTATTATTAGAGTATATTACATGAACACTCTTTGTGGTTTGTGATAGTCTGTGTGTTTGATCTCTAACTTTTTTAATTCAGGTCGTCTCTATTATTATTATTATTATTATTATTATTAGATTTGTCGTATTTTATTTATTTATTATTATTAGAGTAAATTACACGAATGGTCTATGTGGTTTGTGGTCGTCTTTACACTTAATCTCTAATTTTTTTAACTAGGACCATCTTTATATTGTTATTATTATTTGTTTACTTAATCGGACATTCACATAATGACCACTATGAACATGTGCGATAGCAATAGCAACATGATTTGAAACGATAACACCACACATGTTTGCAATGAGAAAAATATTGTCCAAAATAATAAGCCAATATCCAGTTACCATCTAATCTGATCCAAAGTAATTCAATGTGATTAACGTATGAAGGAAATTCTATTGAAATTGCATTCATTAAGAAAAAGAAAAAAATGAATAGTATAAAAAAGAAAAAGTAAATCGAGTCAAATCAAATAACCATGCGGTGTATAATAAGTAATTAAGGGTGTATGAATAGTAGCACTCGTAATTAGTTCATTTCCTCGTGAAATATACTATTATAAATATTCAACCACACATGTAAATTTTTGATACAACAGGAATAAATCATGTCTAAAATTGAATAGTTGAACTAAAACGACAGATGGTGTAAACCATATAGATCAAAAATATAATCTACTATAATTGTTAAAATAATAATAATAATAATAGTTCAAAAGACTATAAAAGACCAAATAAATAACAAAATCACAAAAAAATCAAATCAACAGGATGCGTAATAAGTCAAGTTAAAAAAAATAAAATAAAATGATATGATAGGGTTTAAGGAGTGCATAACCAGTAATAGGGGTGTTTGAGTAGTAACACACTAACACCCTAAATTTTATATTAGACTTTTAGAATATCACTTAGACGAGACATAAAGCATATTGAAAACCGTACATTTAGAATAGCATTTAATATCAAAATGATGTCTAGACTCGTTTTCAAGCTTTTCATATTATTTATACGATTTAGGGTTTTGCTATCTCGATACACAAATTTGTATCTTAAAACATAATTTTTTTAATTCAAAATGAGTTCGTATAACTAGATTTTTAGAGTTTTTATTTGTAATAGAGGGTCTTGTGAGCGGACTAATGGTTTTATGCAGCATAAATGTGATATGATGAATACCTGAGAGCTCAAAGCTTCAATTGATTCAATATTAACCATATGTTCTATTCTTCTTTTTTTTCCCAAAATTCAGTTTTTCTACAACAAAAAAAAAAAAAAAAAAAAAAAAAAAAAAAAAAACATTCGTCATAATATTTGGGTTTCTTTAGTTTTTTATTTAATTTTGTTTATTCTGCACATCTCTAAAAATTTCACTCAATTTGTTTTTCTTTTCTCCCAAAAACAACATATTTCGTATCCAACTCAAAACTACAAAAATTTTACAACTCATTGTTACTAAGGCCTGACAGATTCATATATGTGGGAATTTTTGGAATGATTTTACTAGACAAATGACAAATCCATATAAATAAGAATAACAAGAGATCAACAAACATAATATTATATACCTTAGTCGGTTGAATAGTTAGTGAAAAGTGAAATGATATGTAAAAGATATTAGTCGTCAATTAGGTTGCATTTGTTACATGTGAATTAGGTTGAATTTGTTACATGTGACCGGAGTCGGTGGCAGTAGAAAAGCTTTCTACAGCTATTCATGATGACAACTATGAGCAAAACAATCACACATGAGAGATCGAAAGCAAGTTGAATTCCCACTCTTTTGGATACAACAATACATTGCAATGTTTGTCTCATTGATGTATGATACATGCTAAAATAATACAAATTCATAGAAAAGCTTTCTACAGCTATTCATGATGACAACTATGAGCAAGACAATCACACATGAGAGATCGAAAGCAAGTTGAATTCCCACTCTTTTGGATACAACAATACATTGCAATGTTTGTCTCATTGATGTATGATACATGCTAAAATAATACAAATTCATGTCACGTTCAACATAGCAATCTCTTAGATAGACAAGTTAGACCCAATTGACCTATTCAAATTTCAAATTTTACTTAAAATAAAAACAATTTAGACTTCGTTATATAAGTTAAAAAACCCAAATAATTGTTCGAAGTTAAAAAGAAACACAACTAAACAACTTCAACTTAATTGTCCAAATAACATTTTAAATTTGATTTAACGTTTTTTTGTATTTTTATTAACTTATAAGAGTACATCAAATATAAAATCAATGTGTGTGTGTATATATTAAAACAAGTTGGGCATCGTGTCAAGAAATTTCAACCATAACTCAACTTGTATATATAATTAAATGGGTCGAACGGGTTGACCCCTTTAACTAAACTAGTTAAGAAACCCAACCTGGTTCGGGTTGACTTGATTTTTGCGAGCACTAGTATTAAGAATGAGAGCCTTGGTTTATGCAAACTCTAAAAGCAAGTTTACTTTATCGCCAACATACATTGATAACTCGGTTCTAATCTACATGCTTTTGAACTTGCAAAGTGAGATTGTTACGATCTCACATCGCCCAAATATAAGTTAACTCAATCACTTAACAAGTCTAGGTGTCTCGTTCCCCTAGAAGCCAGTTTTCAAGGGTGAGTTCTACACTTGGGCTTATGGCATGATACTGGCCCATTAAGCGATGCGGTTGCATGAGAGATGCATACAAATTAACGCATACGGTATAACTAAAAGCCATGGGCATGTTGTTTAACAGTCAAGAAAGCTTTTAGGCTCGAGTTCTTCTCTTCAACATCCTTGTATACAACTCTCCTTCCATGCCCTACCAATAACATTAACAAAACCCCGTCAGCTTTTATGCTTGAGTTCTTCTCAAATTATGGAATTACTTTAATATAAAAGGACAATATGCAAAAAATAGCAACATCGTTTTATTTATTTGTGTAGTATAGCATCGTACTTTCATTTCTTTCTATTAAAACATTGTACTTTGAAATCTTTTTCTTATTAAGACACCGTCCTTTAAAAATTTTACCCAATCATAACATTTCACTTTTATTTATTTTTTTGCTTATTAGAACATTGAAATATCATACTCGGTTGTAGTAGTGAAAATTGCTTTGTATTTGGATATATTTTTAGAGTACAACATTGTAATAGGAAGAAACGAAGCTAGATACTATAATTAGCAAATCAATGGAAGTATGTTGTGATTTTTAACTTTTAAACTTATATAAAATGATTTAAAATCATCCACATGTATAGAGATAACCGTCTTATAAATACCTACCTGGTAATATCCACTCAAAATCCAGCTCAAGCAACATAGCTACACTATCCAACTGTATAGCCACTGAAAATTGAAATAAAATAAGTGGATTATAAAATATTGACACTTAATTTAAGCAATTTTATCATTCTTTTTGTAAACTTACGGAGATTAAATGCGCATACCTGAATGAAAATTGTATATCTCAGAAATTGCCAGCTCAGATTCCTCCATTGCGAGATGATCTCCCGTGAAAAGCACCTTTAAGGGCTTGTAAAACAAACAGACAGACCCCTGTAATTCCATTAAATAACTCATATGAAACAAAAATCGTTTGGATATGTTTTAAAAGTGATTACGTGAAATGAAATAGTTATAATAAGATAAATAATTGTAATAAAGAAGATTGAAGAAGAAAGTGTTTGGATATGATTTTAATGTTTAAAATAATAATAATCAGATAATCAATTATCTACACACTTCAGTGTGGCCCGGGGTGTGTATAAGCTGAATATCATCATTAAGACTCCACGGTCCACATCCGTCCAATTTCATCTCAACATCTCTCGTTGAAACATTTACCTGACAACAAAATTATAAAATTTACTAATTAATTAACGAGAATAAAACATATCAAGACTTGATCGAAAAATTAACACCCTAAACAAAAATTCAATTAAACATATATGCTTCAACAAAAAAGATAATTCTTCCAACAACCCCTCAGCTGGCCCACACTGTCTCAAAAGAATCAGGTGAGATGTAAATCAGGTACACAGTGACTCATAAGAAGCGCAATTCACATTGGAGTTGAAACTCCCACAGTACTAAGACTGTAACCCTAAACCCTAAACCCTAAAGTTTCACACTGGCCACCTCTCTACCCCCGTAGGTGATTGACCCGGACCACCCTGCTGCCAGGTGTGCGTGGGCCCCGAGGTTGCTTCATCAGGGTCATCCAAAGGATGGGTCGGGTGGGGTCCTCGGTTATCAAAAAAAAAAAAAAAAAAAAAAAAAGTTTCACACTGTTGAGGCGTAAAATAGCAAGTTGTCATACTTCTGTGGAGTGGAGAATTCTTGTACAACCTAATCGCGCGCACCACTTCTTGTGATCTGCAACATCATCCCTAATTAAAATATATATATAAGTCAATATTTAAATATATAAAAAGCAATTATTGAATGTTGCTAAAACCGCATTATCATTATTGTTATTGTACCGGTGAGTGAGAAACATGTATCGAGCTCCACCCATATTCTCAATGTTGCTAGCCAGCCTTTCTGTGAACCTAGGACTGCACAATATTTAAAATAAAAAAATAATAAAAAACAATTGCTTTGAGCAAAATTAAATAAATATACGGGATGTTCACCAAAATGACCTCTTTATGATGTGGCATACAACAAATTGACCACATTTCACTAATCACAAAAATGACCACCAATTTCACAACTGGTCCAAAAATTTCGAATTTGCTCCCACCACAAAAAAAAAGTCCTTAAAAATCTATTTTGAAATTGCAAAATTCTTCTTACAATTTCGAGCTTGTTCTTATAAATTGCAAATTTATTCTTACAATAAATAGGGATTCTTATATTTTAGTTCTTTTAAGTTTTTTTTTTTTGGTGGTAATTTTTGTAAGTAGCCAAAAAGGTGGCCGATTTTTTTAAATGTGTTTGTTACATGGGACATGACTAACAAGCTTTCTAGGGTTATTTTCGATGATGAGGGCATTTACGTCTTTTGCACAAACGAGGGATCAATCACTACTCCTTCTCCCACCTTTTTGGTCGGACAAAAATGTTTTTTTTTTTTTTTTTTTGTCTCAATGACATCAATGTAACAAAACGGGGCTTAAGGATCCAACGATTTATAAGAACCGAATGGTTAAAAGACCTGTCAATAAGAATATTCCCTTCAGGATGAACAATCAAATAGGATGCAGCTCCATATGATTTATCAGAGTGATAACCACAATGATACACCCCCTGCATATTAAAGACGTAATAATAAAGGGCTAAATGCAAGAAATAGCAACGTACTTTCTTTTATTTGTGTGTTATAGCATCCTACTTTCATTTCTTTCTATTAAAGCAGTGTACTTTGAGAAAACGAGTGAATTATAGCATTATACTTATAATTGTTTTCTTAGAGAGTACACTTAAAATTTACCGAATTATAGCAGTGAAAATTGTTTTGTATTTGGATGACAGTGCTATCATACACAAAATCAAAGAAAGTAGATTGCTATTTCTTGCATTTAACTCGATATAACGAAATATATTACCGGAATTTTTTCCATGTTAATGGGTATTGGAAATGTTTTTTGAACTTCTAAAATATCATGAGCAGGTTTCTCGGTAGAGATTGAGCTTGTTGGACATGAAAGCAATGCCTGTAAATAGAAAAGTATATATATATATATAATTATATATATATATATATATATATATATATATATATATATATATATATATATATATATATATATATATATATATATATATATATATATATATATTCTAAAATAATTATATATGCCAAATCTTTATATATTTAGATATCATTTTGACATAATACCTGAAGAGCCTTAAGGCGTTCATCTTGACAACTTGGCTGCTTTGAAACAGCAGACATGCCATTAACACGGGTGAAAACTTCCTGAAAATATCAATTCAGTCATTAATTATCTGTTTGATATCAACTATTTTACTATTTTTTAAAAAATTCAGAAAACAATATTTGCAACACTGATATTGAAATTTACTATGATTCTTACGGGGGCCATCCAACGACAGGTGTCACAATCAATGCATGTATGATCTGAAAATTTGAGAAGGTATCAAAATCGTTATTTAGTAAGAATTTTGCATATTTTTTAGTCTTAAAATGAAACATAGTCTAAAAACCGCTATGGTGCATAAAATTGGGAAAAAGAGTTGTTGCATAAATCTGCATTTAATGCTTCATTTTATCTTAGCTAACTTGAAGCGTGTGCCCTTTCCACTTGGTACTTAGTAAGTTAGTATGATGTTGACTTGCGAATAAGAATCAATTTATGATAAAACTGAAATATCAATGGATTTTTAGACAAATTTAATTGCCGTTATGAAAAATAAGTACTCGAAATTGGTGTAGTTTCATTAATGGAAGAGTTTAACCAAAGCCAATAGCATCATATGCTGCACTTTTATCAAAACAAGAGGAAGAAATTTGTGAAAACGGGTGCAAAAACATCATAATAAGTAAAATAAGATGGATTTAACCCAAATTCAACAGAGGCTGATGTTTCGTATTGATGAATTTGCAAACAAACGCATATTGTTTTGTAGTTCCGAATTAACCAGATTTGACATCAAATAGATTTGCAGGTTTCCGATTTAGAGAGAGGAGGAAAGTACAAACCAACGAAGAACTCTCCATCAACGTTCTCCGGACGTCGCTTCTTCTTTTGTAAGCTCTGAGTTTGACTTTGGTTTTTGATAACTAGCTTCACCGTAGAAGAGCGCCACACTTTCGATGATGGCGGTGGACTCTTGAAACGACGTTCGTAGTTTGGGACGTAAAGCAACCGCGTCGCCATTGCCATCTTTGAAGTACCTGCTTGCTTTTCGGTCTGCGGTCACACCTGCTAGAATCCTTGTAGTTTGTATCAAGTCTTGTCCTTTTTCTTCTTTTTGGATAAATCAAAGATTTTAACAAAACGATAATTCTCACAAATTTCGTTAGGGTGTTTCATGTTTGTTGCTTTATTTTTGATTCGGTGATAAAAATAAGTTTTTAAAAATATTGTTTGGACTTTGGATAAATTTATACGATGATAAAATATTGTTTGTTGCTTTATTTTTTCATCGAGTTATTTGGTGATAAAAATAAATTTTTAAAAATATTGTTTGGATTAATTTATACGATAATAAAATATTCTAAGTTAATCAGTATTTTTTTTAATATTTGGATTAGCTTATATATATATAATGAAAAAAAATGTATATAAACAGATTTTATGTAGTTGTTATGATGGTGATGGTTATAATCGTAAATAGGGGTGAGCATTTTAACCGGATAACCGAACCGGAACCGGTTAGGACCGATTGTAGTTATTCGGTTCGGTTCCAGTTGTTATAAAGTGGCTTAATCGGTACTTGAGTCCATATTTAACCGGTATAATTGGTCCAATTAACTGGAACCGATATTAAATGGACATCTCATTCCCGCGCGATCCAGCAGCCCTTAGCTCCAGGCCTCCAGCCCATTCCTACGGACTCTGGTCGCGATCCACATTCCACATAATAGAAACAAGTCGTATTCCATATTTGTGAATTGTGATCGACAATAAAATATTAGATGTGGACAGAAAGAATTACCGAAGTGAAAAAACTTCGTGTTTACGTGAAGTCGTAATCAAGAAATCCTTGGCAATCAAGCAAAAGTTGGCGAATTCATCAAAGTCCTATTGATCAAGCAATACGGTGTGGAAAACGCCATACTCCTGTTGAAGTCATGATCAAGAAATCACTTGGTGATCAAGCAATACTTGGCTATTAAGAACACTAGCACACAAATACTTGGTGATCAAGGTAAGAAGAAATTCTCGATTAAAGCAAAGAAGTTGGCGATTTTCTAATTCGACTGTGGAATACAATTTTTAGATTAAAGAAAACAACATTCAATATTTCAATCAATACAATCAATATTCAAGTGTGGGATATTCAACAGTGGAAACCAAATCACAATGACTAATTTGGTCAAATATCAAGAAATGCAAGTAAGAATTACAGCTTTTCAATCACTTAAATGTCCAAGAATAGCAACCTACTATAACTTTATTGTTGTTGAATAACAATATACTTTAATTTATTGTTGTTGAAAAACATTGCAGTTTACTTTAATGTTGTTCAATAGTAATCTAATTTACTATTGTTGATTTTATAAATGCATTTATGTTTTCATTCTTTTTTACTTTATTGTAATGTCATGTTGTATATCGTTTATCTATATTTAGGTAGATGATGAAGAGGTGTTTGTTGATGACACTAAAAAGAAGGCAACGCCGAACCAAGTGAACCAACAAATAAGAGGAAACGAAAATCTAAAAATAGGGCACCTTGTTGGAATGATTTTAAAGAAGTGTATGTTGAGACTGGTTAACATGGGAGGTACAAATGGTGTGTCATCGTTCTTACTATTGAGCAAAGAAAACTAAAAACCAATGAGCTTTACTATTGGGAAAAGAAAACTAAAAAATCAAGTTCTCATCTTCAAAATTAATTTTTACAAAACTTTTGATTTGCTTAATTAGAGTTACTTGGAATCCATTTTGGAGCAAATAGGATTTGGGTGGCGATAAAAATGAATTGTTTTGCTTGGCGGTTGGTCATCAATAGAATTCCGGTTGAGGTTAACCTTAGATCGAGAGGCATTGTTCTAGGGTCCTATTTCTGCCCATTCTACAGTTGTGCAGAGGAAGACATACATCTTTTTTTTACTTCCGGATTCTCTATTCAGATATGGCAACAACTTTGGCAGTTGGTGTGGTATGTTGGGTGTTTTGCCAAGCAATCAGGATGATTTTCTGGAAGCTTTGACAGCTCTTACTGTTGGTAATGAGAGGCGAAATCTCAAGGCCACCATATTGCTTTTGGCGATGTGGGATATTTGAAAGGTTCGGAAGGATCTGGTGTTCAATAAGAAATGAATTTCTTTGAGCAAAACAGTGGATGATATTCAGATAGTTGCTTTTAACTGGATTAAAAATCGTTCAATTTAATTTGTTGGACTGATTGGTGTTCGTCCCCTTTTATTTTGTGAATGTTGTAACTTTTTCTCGTTTAGCGTCTTGCTAGCTTTAATGCATTTGATGTTAAAAAAACAAAACTTAAATCAAACTAACTTCACTTCCAACACCGAAAATGGAGTAGCATTATTCCTTAGTTTTATTTTTTTGCATTAAAAATGGAGTTGTTTCAAATTTAATGTAGGGCTCTTTAAAGTAATGAACTATCAATTTTTATACACTTTATATACACGATTTGTCATTAAACTTACATTTCTTGTTTAAGAAATATCATTTTGACCTGACATTGTAGGTTAATACCTCTTTTGTACACTATTCACTATTTATCATTAAATTTTTTGTACATGATTTACCATTAAACCATGTCTCGAATCTTGATTATCTTCTTCGGGCAACATCATACACTCTCACCACCGCCGCCGCCCCTCCTACCGCCACCATCAACCTCCAACAACAAACACCACCTTCCATCACCATCATTCGCCACCACAACCACCCATCTCCACCGCGAATTAACTAATCTAAAATCAATTCTACCGTACAACAAAATCGATTCAAAACTCTGATCAATTCAAACTCACATTCAAACCTAAAATTGATTGAAAGCTCAAATTAATTCAAACTCAGATTCCAGCAATATGAAGTTCATCCATAAATTATGGTGGTTACAGGTGGCGCACAATTCAATAAGAAAGGGGTGAGAGAAGGATGTGAAGGTAGGGTGGTTTTCGCAAAGTAACAAGAGGGTGAAAAGAGCGAGAAAGGTGTAAGTGGCGACATGAGAGGTTTTCATCGGAGAGGAGAATGAGAAGACTTTGTGTTTTGCAATATTTTTTAAAATATAATCAGATAAAATATTGTTTCATTTATTCTTTGGAATCGTGTTGACCGGAGATGATGATCGAAAATTTGATGATGGTCGGGAAAGATGAAAATCACTAAATATATACAAATGTTAGTTTAGTGGCAAATCATGTACGAAAATATAAGTTCAATGTTATTTATTAAACAGCAAATGCAAATTTAACTATGTTTTTTTTCTTAAGAGTAAATTATAATTTGTTTGTGTCACCATTCAAAAACAGTAAAATTAGGGTAGCGATTCATGAAAACTTAAACCAAAAGGTCAAAATTGGTATTTTCAATTAGCATATATACCGTAACAAGAACAAGAGTAGGGACTACTGCTTTACGACTCAGAGAATGAGGCTGTGAGAGGAAGAAAGGGTTTCTGTGGGTGGTTGCCGCCTCTCGACGCCGGTGATTTCCATTTAATTTATTGAAATTACAACAACCCTTGATATATATGTATATGTATGTATATGTATGTATGTGTGTGTATGTATATATATATATATAGAGAGAGACAGAGAGAGATTGTTGAAGTTGTCGTATCGGCATTCTTCTTCTATACAAAACTGTTACTTCTCTACAAAGCCATCCAAACACCCCAAAACTCGAGGCTGTGATGATTAAACATGATCTGAGTAAAGATCGGGCAAAGATTTGAGATTATCTGCAGCTTGGCGGGGCAGAATCAGAGGAGGGCAAGTGCGAGAACGCAATTTTAGATCAGATTTGGTCTTGAAATTGATTTCTTTCTCATGCAACCTCTGTCATTGCAGCCATGGCGATATAATCCTCTTGTTCCGACGGTAAAGCAGATCTGAGCCTCATTTTTTTCATCGGACAAATGCACACTTCAAACTTTGTGGAATTTAGTAACCGGGCATACAATCTGGTACTGCTACGGTGGATAATCAATCGAATTTTTAACATTTTTCTGAAATTTGTTCTTTCTTTTTTTTTTTTTCTCTAGCTTGAATATTCATTTGGATGTGTTCTAATGATTTCAGCACAATCTAGGGTTTTATAATCTTTATGGCAGATCAATTCATTTTTTTGGATTTCGGAAGAATTATTACAATCGGTTTTTAACTCGGCTTTAATTGCATTGTCGTGATATTGTTTTTCGATTCTTTACCACATTCTTTGATTCCGTTGGCAGTCACATAAATTGATTTCTGTTTAATTTCTCACTATATCGGGGTAAATTGGTCCCTTCTCAACAAATCTGATTAAGTTGCTTGAATTTTTGGTTGTATTGGTGGCTTTTTGATTTTGGATTTTTATAATCCAAATAGTTCTGCGGAATTCACACTCATAGTCGTTCAAATCTTTTTGTAATCAGATCAATGATAAATCAGTTTTGTGAAATAAGCTTTTTCCGAAATGAATATTCTTGTTATATTATAGATATTTAGAAATTGTCAATTTTGTAATAAGATCCCATCTTTTTGATGATTATGGGGATTGATTTATAAAAGTGTTAATTTGTGATTCAATGAGTTTTATTTTGTTAAGAGATAATTAAGAATAAGACGTAATTAAGAATAAGACGGTAGGGGAATGGGAATTATGGGACGACTTAGGACAACAATAGCTTATCAAATCAAAGGATCGAGTGGGCTAAAAAAAGTTTGACTATTTTTCTCATGGGCTAACGATTTAACATTTTTTTTTTAATTTGACCATCATAAACTTTTTCTTTTATATTTCTTTATTTTTTGTTAAATTCTGTAAGTTGTTAGAAAACGTTGTCAAAGGGAAAATTTTCTAATTTTTTATAAAATAAAATGTTTTTTCCTATAACAATTAATTTAATCGTTTTTACTTATAGCAACAATTAATTCTTAGATATAAAAGCGCATAAACTATCAGATTACAAAAATACATGTTTATATGTCAAAAACGATCAAACTATATACATATGTATTGGGATAACAAAAAAATATTTCTAGCAAATTATAAAAACTATAGAAAAAGCATAAATATAAAAAATCCAACAAAAATAACGTCTTTTTAAATATTTTCTAACGAAAGTACAACAATTAACAAAAACAAAAAGGTAAAAGAATTTGATATAGCGGTCAAAATTTTTTTAAAACTTTAACGACTTTAATAGAAAATTTTTAAATATCACGATAACTTAACCGATAATAGTGGTCATAATAACTGCAATAGAATTTTTTAAATGGGATAACTATAAAAAAAATAAACATAACTATTTAAACCAAACAAAATATAAAAATATTGTAAGTTTTCATATATTGCCGTAACTTGGTTATTTGGATCCTTTGTTAAACAATTAAAACTTTGTGCGTTAAAAACTGTAAACTAATAAACACCTAGGGGATCGAATTTGTACGCCCAAAACAAAAATTAGGGTTTTGGAATGTAACGAATTTCCACTCTCAGACGAAATGAGGCTATCTCAGAGGGGATGAAGGAAAATAGGATTTCTAGGGGTTGTTGCCCTCCTCTGTTCAAATCAAAGTTCGATTTTGACTTTATTCAGTCAATAATCCTCCTTCATGGCCGATGATTTTCTCCAGAAATCAACAACCCCGGTAAGCACGCAGGCAAATGGTACACATTACTGCTGTTGCTATCATTACGATATGTTCTCGAGTTGTTTACAAGGTGACAAGTGAGAAGAATTGTGAAGAAAGTGAAATTACAAATGTGGTTCATGTGTCATTTGCCAATCTGCAGCTTTTTGTTGCAATTCTAGTTTCAAATGGCGATTTTTTAAGAGGCTGTGATGATGATTTTAATCTGTCTGAATGGATTCAAGCAAAGTTGAGATCATCCGCATCTTGGCGGGGCAACCTGGATGGTTATGTCAAAGAAACAAGATATCTGTCTCTTCTTTCACATTGCAACCTGTAAGTTTGCAGCCATGGTGGATTTATCCTCTTTGTTAGCTCGTTTCAGATCTGAGCCTCATTTGAACATTTTCTTATATTTTCTTCTTAACCAAGCAAAATTTTTCACGATTTCGTCGTCTGTTTTTTTTTTTTTTTTTTTTTTCTTCATAATTTTGTTCTCCATTTATTCTGTTTTGAGATTAAACAAAGTTTTATCGGATGATTGTGCAAATTGTTTTAAACTTATCGATCTTAAGTGTTTTGGCGTTTTAGTTATTGAATTTCAAGATTTTGACTGGAAATTTTTGAATGTTTTGCGTTATGGGATGGCTGGTCATCTTTCGTCTTGTTTTTCTTCTCCAAATTGACTTTAAATGGAAATGCGTTAATTTCAATAAAATTTTCTGCAATTGCTCTTCAATATTTTCTAATTTTACGATCACATATTGTGTTGAATTAACATAAAAATCAAAGATAGATAGATGGTTATATCTGGATTTTTCTAGATATATTTCTGCAGTTGGTGTAAGACTAACAACTTTTTTTATTAAAAAATTATATTTCTCTGCTTCCTGTATAACCCAATCTATACACACTAATTTTTTATTAAATAAATATAAATTATAAATATTTTTTATATATTAAAATTATTAGAAACTAGGGTACATCTCCGCGTTGATGCGCAAACTACATGTGTTGATGCGCAAACTACATGTATGTACAATATGGACCAAATTAAACTGTAAGTATTCTAATTTAAAATTTATATATACTAAAACTGTAATTAATGTTAAAAAATACAAGGCCCAAAATTGTAGTTGTTGAAATTTAAAACTATGTGGACTAAGAATATAATTAAAGTAAATTAAAAAAATACTAGGAGCAAACTATAATTATCCTAAATTAAAATTATAGAGATAAAAATTGTAACGAATGTCAATTAAAAACTATAAGGATCAAAATTATAATTATGTAAATTAAAAAGTATAGATGCTAAAACTGTAATTAACTTAAAAATGAATTAGCCTAAAAATATAATTATATAAATGATGGGCTAAATTGTAATTATGGTAAAATGTAAAAGTTAAATTGTAATTAAGCAAAAAACACTGTAACTGATTTGACCTTAGCTAGAATGCTTAACCCTTTCATAAATGTTTATATATAGAATATTCAAAATAATTATTCAATTTTGAAATATTGATATTAAAATTTAGCCTTTAAAGTTTGGATAGCTTGAGATTCATAATACGAAATTTGGATTAGAAAAAAACAAAGGCCGAAATACAAAATCAAATTAGATTAAAATTGAAAACTTATTATTGAATATGAAATAAATCTATATTATACTATATTTATGTTTTATAGAAAGTAGAGTAAATTACAGTTTTGGTCCCTACGGTTTACCAAAACTAACAGAATGGATCCAACTATTCGATTTTCACTATATGGGTCATTAACGTTTGCAAAATCCAACACATCGGTTCCTGAGTAAAGTAAAAAGACTAAAATACCTTTTTTAATTTTTTTTTCTTTTTCTTTGAATTATTTAATTATTTTATTAATAAAAAATACCCCACCCACCTTCACCCCCACGTCTCTCTCTCTCTCTCTCTCTCTCTCTCTCTCTCTCTCTCTCTCTCTCTCTCTCCACAAAGGCACAAACACACGCACACTCAACTAAAAGAACAAACACCCTACCACCGTTAACTTCCATCTGCATCAGTTTTTGACCTTATTTCCTCCATGAGTAATCGTCCGGTGGTATATCGGACATCTGCATGCTTATCCCGGGCACTCTTACCACTTTCTTCATCCTTAATTTCCTAAAATTTTTACCAGGTTAGGTATAAAGCCCAATTAATCAAAAACTATATCTTATTCCTTCAATCGGGCCCTTATTCTCTCAACAATGCTTCAATCGGATTTGGCGAATCCAATTGCAATAAAAGTAGAGCCTAAAGTGTGTGTGTGGTGTGCTCTATAAGGATTGCAATACAAAACCTCCGGAAACACACTAATTCTATCTTTAGAAGAAAAGGCAAAGCCTAAAGTGTGCGATTGAAATAGGAAAAAGCCACAAGTGCTGCCGTTATCTAAAGAATGGTTTTTCTTGAAAAGGTATCTTGCATGTGGATCATTTGATCAAACAGATGGAGGGCGTCATTAAGCTTAGTGATTTGGGCAACAACGGAATTATTCTTTAAACACAAAGTCGTTTTACTGGCAAGGTATCTTGAACCAGGTCCCATTCCAGAATTTTAACAGATCCATGTGACGGTTTTTACAATTGCAAACAATGGTGTGGATGGTGTATGTATGTGTAGTGGTGTGTGTCTGTAAAAGATTGCTTCCATGGCTAAGGTTATACACCTTGGTTTAGGCAACGAATACCTTCAAGAAATGCAAGATTCCCCACAAGCCCAAATTTGGATTCAACAAAAGGTACAAATTCGCGATGAATTTGTTCAATACATTTAACCAATTTTAAGCTTTCACGTAGAGTAATTGCTTTTTGAGCCGGATTTCGAGACTGTAGATCCGAATAGGAATTTGAAATACGATAAACCATCGTTTGCTGTAGATCCGCGATTTGTCAGTTTAGTTTCCTGGGTATGAAGATATAGAAGCTACCAATTTACCAGTTTGGGACATTAAAGGCTTTTGATGAGCTGATATAAAAAATGCCATGTATATAAATATTTAAAAGGAAAAAGTGGTGAGCAAGAGTTAGAGATGAGCATGGGTCGGGTTTAAACTCAAACCGTCAAAGTTGGTTTTTTGGTTTCAAAATTCATATGGGTCAGTTTTTCGGTTTAGGTTTATAGGTTTTTGGTTTGAACCTGTCGGTTCATGGGTTCATGGTTTTTTGGTTTTTCAGGTTTGAAATCATGGGTTTATGAGTTTAAACTCATTGAAAGTACGCTGCTATAAAGTATAAACAGAGTTTGTGGGTTCAAACCTACTAAATTCGTGGGTCTAAACCCATAGGTTTCTAGGTTCAAACTCATAAAAAGTACATTGTTATAAAATATAAATGGGGTTCAAAACCTATAGGTTTAAAACCATGAGTTTATGGCTTCAAACCCATATGGGTTGGTTTGGGTTTAATGAGTTGGGTTTGAGTATAAAACCAAACCGAATCGTTGAAGTCTGTTTTGTCAAAAATTCAAGCGCACTCTATTGGTTTTTATCGGTTTTGGTTTTGTCGGTTTCTCGGTTTTCCGGTTCGATTTTGCTCATCCCTAGCAAGAGTTGTATATTTTAGACACGAGTCTACAAAGAGGGGTTGGTATTGGGATCATTTGGAGCATGTATGAGGTTCACCCAACGCTATCAAACTGTATAGCTCCTTATGCATCGCCGTTTTCTCCGCCGCCCTTTCTCCAACCAACTTCGACGGCGAATTTGATTAACGCAAGGCTCAAGAGCCAAAAATCATTACCATACCAACCTTTAACAATATTCCTATTGATTCATCACTTGAATTATTGGTAGAATGTGTTTAAGAAAATTGTGAGTTCGTTCCATTTTAAATTTTGGAGCTCCCAAAAAATTAATATTTTATTGAACCAAATCAAATTAGCCACTGTAACTTTGCATGAGAAATGATTCCAAGTATAAAGAGGGAAAAGTAGAATATAATGTTTGAAAAACCTTCCTCCTTTCTTTGTAATTCCGACACCAGGAAGACAAGACATTTGAGAGTGTTAATTAAGATCTAGATTGGAATCCAACATGAAGATGAGAACAAGAATATGAGAAATTGTTTTTGTTCATATATTTTATTCCTACTAATCTTCCTATCCAAGTTAAATTGTGACATGTGTATTAAAATATTATTAGTTTTATTAAATGTGACAGTTGTCATTATTTCACATGGATAATAATAAGGATAGAAATAAAATGTAGGAATCAATACAATTACTCCACGAATATAGGAAGTTTGAAAGTGCTATATTTCAAGTTTTATTAGACTAAAGCCACCGATGATCTTTCACAAGCGGCTCACACTATTTCCCATAACAAGACAAAACATCAAACTAGTTAGAAAAATAAAAAGTATATGAATTGGGTGAGCGGCTCGTCCCACAGCCTAGGCCATTCCTCCCTTTTACGTTTCTTCTTTATTTACATTTTTAAATAACTTTTTCTCAGTAAAAATAAATGTAATTTTATTAGAAATATATACATATACAATATATAATAAAATACAAAATTAAACATTTTCTACAAGATAAGACCAATATTGATATTAATTTTTTTATATTGTTTACAAAAAATTCAAATTAAGTTGGATTGCGAATATATGTAAAAAATTGGATTGGATTGAGTTGTGTATGTGGAAGAGAGAATTATTTTTTTAATAGAAAAGTTGGGTTGGATTGAAAAGCTAATAATGATAGTCTTAGGAAGACAACGATAAACTCGATTTCTTCATTCGTTAAAACTTTATGATTGGTTTGTAATGTTTCTTCCTTTCACTCAAAACTTCTTTGATTACACCTTTTATCATTAGTGTTATATACGAAAACAAAAGGAAAAACTTCTTTGGTTACACTTTTTATTATTAGTGTCGTATACGAAAACAAAAGAGTTTTCGCGGAGTACCCTGAGCCCAAAGCGAAATCTTCATTTTACACATAAAAAATGAAAAATACGATTAAAATAGGTAATTAGTACCTTTTACAATTAGCAAGTGCGTGAAAGTTATTACTCCTATCCTTCTAATTTCTAATGGGAACTATGAAAGAATGTATGATTTATGAAAAAATTACAAAATTTCTTAAACTAATTACAAGTTTAGTTCTTATAGTTTCTAGTTTAATATAATTACATTTTTAATCATTTGACATGATTTTTGAGAAAATACATGATTTTCAAGAAAATTATAAGAATATCTTGGACTAATTATAAATTTAGTCGCTATAGTTTTTAATGTGAGATAACTATAGTTTTAGTCCATTGACATGATTTTTAAGAAAATACGAATGAATATATATATGATATTTGAGAAAGTTAATGGAATAACTTAGACTAATTAGAAGTTTAGTCCCTATAGTTTTTAGTTTAGCATAATTACACTTTTAGTTATTTGACACGATTTTTAAGAAAATTACAAGAATACATTTGACTAATTACAAGTTTAGTCCTTATTGTTTATAGTTTAACATAATTACAATTTTAGTTCTTTGACATGATTTTTGAGAAAAGACATGAATTTTCAAAGAATTACAAGAATACCTTGGACTAATTACAAGTTTAGTCCTTATAGTTTTTAATTTAAAATAATTACGGTACCTTGGCATAATTTTTGAGAAAACTACAAGAATACCTAAAAAATTTAATTTAAGATAATTACAATTTTAGTCCTCTTAACAAAAATACCTAAAGATAAATTGACAAATTACAAGTTTAGTTCCTATAGCTTTTAATTTAAGATAATTACAGTTTTAGTCACTTTAATTTTTAATTTGTATTAATTATAATTTTGACCCTAATTTAATTTCAATAATTACACTTTTTCTCCTTTAAATTTATAACTTGCATTACTTATAATTTTCGTCCCTATAATACAAAATGGTCCTTGAGTAATATTGATATTATAAAAATTGTCCATGTGTAATAGGATATTACAAAAATAGTCATTATGTAAGAGAAATTGATAATAATAGTTATAGTTTAATAACAATCACAAATATGGTCTTTGTGTTTGTAATGGTGTTCAAAATGAACGATTAATAAACATGTAGCAATGCACGGACGTACCCACTAGTTTTTTATAATTTATAATCATTTAAAGTAGAAATTTTATTAACAGTTCGTGCTGATATTTAAACAAAATAAAGTCTAGTCATCGGGTAAGCTTTTAAAGATGGAGTACTTTTGTATGGGATGTCACCAGCTTGAATCTCGCTTCTCTATTTTTACATACGACTTAATAAATCAGGTTCGAGTAAGCCTCCTTGCATCCTTACCCACATTCTGTAACATCCCATTTCATACACTATTCAAATACGCAACAATATTAGAGATAGACGAAAGCACATCCCGTTTTATCCTTTTACAAAATATATGGTTTGGTGTATCATTGGATGTCACAAAAGATATACAATAGTCATGACAATTAATTCTTACATATACAATGCTATACATAATCCATCAACTACTATAATATATGTGTCCCTAAGTCACTAGAGAGTATTCTAGTGTATTAGCCCAATCTACTCACTTACTACTTTCCATTAACGAACCTTGGATACTTGTCACAAATCAACCCACAAGAAATAAAGCAATAGTCTTGTGAGTACATAAAACAATATTAAAACATCAATATTTCTAATAGACATGGGAGGTACATCCCCCAAAGCAAACCTCACTATCGATTGCCGGTCATTTGGGTCGGGCCGGACCCTCCCTACAATGGTATTTGAAATAAGAGTCTCATCCATATTTAAGCCTGGTTGATGCTAACAATCAACTCCATTCCTCACTCATGAGTATTTCAATCTACAAGTGATTTAGTATCAGAAAATAAGTATGAAGAGTACATTCTCCAAGCATTACGACCTATCCCTCATTTGCCAATTAACAAGCATGGAATCTGCTGTTCAGAGACCATGTGCTAAAGTAATTACAATCGGACCTTCACCCTCAATGATATTTTAATGGGAGTCTTGTCCCCATCTACCGAGGTCGGACCTCATCATGGATACAACATTGGAAGTCACATGTTCAGTTCATTAACTGGAAAGGTTTACCATCAGGTAAGGTTGGACCTTCACCCTCGATGGTTTTTCAAAGGGAGTTTCGTCTCTATTCCATTGAGGTCGGACCTCTTCATGGATACAACTAGGTGTGAGCAAAAACCGAACTGCGTAGTAAAAAACCGCAAAAACCGAAACTGATTAACCGTAACTGAAACAATAACCGATGGTGAGGTTTTTAATTTTGAATTAACTGCAAATTTGTGGTGCAGTGCGGTTATATGAAATATAACGTACCGAAATAACTGCAACCGCACCACATTTAATAACCGCACGCTAACCGCATAATTAAATAATTATATAGCTTTTATATTATTTAATGAGGTGTTTTAAATGAATTAGTGGTTGTAACTTATAAGTTTGAGACAAGTCTTTAATATGTGGTTGTTTTATGTTAATACTAGGTTATTAACCCGTGTACTACACGGGTTGAGAAATAAAAGTCAGATGTTAAAATCGACATGAAAATGGAAGTTGAATACTATAGTTGAAAAAATAATAAGAAAATGCTCTGATGAACATTAGCATGAAACCATGGGATTTTACTGTGTTGAATTCAAAGTACGATGTTATTAATGAACTTTTTACAAACTTAATGCTAAAAACGATCTTTTTCCCACGAAACTGTCCTATTAATGAGCTTTAATTTAAAAAATGAAACTTTTCCGGATTATCTAAAATGAATGTGAAAAAATCATTTTTTCAAAGTACGATATTATTAATAAAAAAATTTCAAATTTCAATACTAAAAATGATATTTTTCAATATAACTGTCATATAAATGAGTTTCAAATTTCAATGTATACAAAATGAAACTTCTTTTTTGCTTTGCTGTTCTAAAAAGAGCAAAATGAAACTTTTCCATATGATCTAAAAAGAATCCAAATAAGACAATTTTTCAAAGTACGATACTATTAATGAACTTTTTGCAAAGTTTAATGCTAAAAACAATATTTGTTTTCCAGAAAAGTGTAGTAAATAAGCTTCAACGTACAAAATCATGAAACTTTTCCAAATCATTTAAAAAGAATCCAAAAAAATCATTTTTTCAAAGTACAATGCTATGAATGGACTTTTTTGCAAAGTTCAATACTAAAAACGACATTTTTTTCAAAACACAATCCCATAAATGAGATTCAATGTAAAAAATGAAGATTTTGCAGATCATCAGAAAAGAACTCAAAAAGTCATTTTTTTTTCAAAGTACGCTGCTATTAGTAAACTTTTTTGAAATGTTAAGTGCTTAAGTGATATTTTTTTTTCCAGAAAATTGTTCTGAAAATGAGCTTTGATGTATAAACAAATGAAAATTTTCCAAATCATCTTAAAAAATGCAGCAGATTAAAAAAAATCCAAATCATCTAAAAATGAGCTTTAATGTTTAAATAGTGCAGATTTATAGCTCACTGTGAAAATTTTAACTATGCTTCCTTAAGGGACCAAAACTGAAAAGTGGACCAAAAGTGTAGACTACTCAGAAAATAGTATAATGGAGAGATTAGACGGCAGATTTATTACTTTGCATTTTACCCAAAAGAACCACCATGAAAGTTAGCCCTACATTCATCATTATGGCGATTTTAAATAACAACACAAAAAACTCGCATTGGCCATACAAAAAAAAATATAATTCTTACATTCATCGATCCATATCTGTGACACCCCAGTTCTACTGTTTGCAAATACTATAGTTTTTCATAAAATTTCATGAATACAAAAATACGGTTTATCAAAGACCGATAGTTTAAATGATTAAAACAGTGGGTGCACAAATCCATATCAAAACTAACCATAGTAAGCAATAAATGATTAAACCTTGAGTCCAAGATAGGAGCTAACTCGAGCTCCACTCCAGCTAAACTTCATCCAAATATACCTTAGCTTTTAACCTGGAATACATGGCAAAACATAAAATACGTAAGACAATAATGTCTCGTGAGTTACATGAGTTTTAGACTCAAACCTTTAACTTCTTTTCCAAGTTTTATAAAACTTATAACATAAAACATCTTTCAAAGTTTTATAATAATATCATATCAAAGCTCATTACTTTTCAAAATCATTACATATCATGCTTTGCAAAAATTATCTTCTTTCAAAACTTTATAATAGCAACATACTATAATTCTTTACTTCTCAATAATCATTTTTATGACATACTTTACAAAAATAACATCTTTCTTACTTTCTTTGACTGGTTTTATAAGCTTGCTGGATTTTTATACTTAGGGCTTTAATCACTATAAGTGATACCCCAAGTCTCTATGGCTAGAAAGAACGGATCAATCCTCACCATAGAAGTGCATAGGCGATCTACTTCGCGATGAGGCTTGTCCCCAGTAGACCCCTTACCTAACCCGGGTAGGTTGGAACATAGTTCCCTTACTAACGCTGCTTGCTACAATTACCAGTCATATAAAAACTTGCTGCTTGCTTGAACATTTCTCATAAACATATAACTTGTGGCTAGGTGCCAAACTACAACATTTTATGTCTTTATGGCTAGATGCCAAATATAGCTTTCATCACATAATTTTCATATGTTTAAAACATATTTTTCTAACATGCTAAGCTTTATGCCAAAACATACTTTCCAACATCTTATGGTTATATGCCATTCATACTCGAAAACATATACAATTTGTAACCGAAACATACTTCTTAAACATCTTGTGGCTATATGCCATTCATACTTGAAAACATATATCACTTATAATCAAAATATACTTTCACATAATTGGTTCATAGACCAACATACATTCCTTTAATTTAACTTGTAGTTCAAAACATAACTTCAAATATAGCATTATACTTTCACAACAAGTTAGAAATAATACTCTTGCATATAATTTCACATATAGAAATATTATAAGAAATCTTGAAAATACTTACTTTCCATGTACCCCAGAATGGGTAAAAATACTGCATGTACTCACCTTGACTAGTTAGAGAAGTGTAACTATGGCTACACCCTTCCTTGTCCTTTCCATTTATTGATCTTTTACTTCTTAAGCACCTAGAACGTTTATTCACATTTTATTAATAACACGTTATACTTTAACATGTAAGGACTACTTTGTTATGTTCCACTAGACTCGTATCACAATATTTTTGTGATATTCATCCCTTAGCACACCTTTTTACTTATTCTTATTATCCTTTAAATGACATTTTATTGACCATTATACCCTTGGAAAGTCACATACACAATTTAGACTCATTTTTCATGTTTTCATGCTCTATAACACTTATGGGATCAATTGGAGACCAAGGCTACATGTCTAGGGGCAAAATAGACTCTTTACCACCTTCCAGTGGGTTACACGGTCGTGTAATTCTGCTCATAAAAGTTACACGGCCGTGTAACTCCCAGATCCTTCAAAAACTTGAATTTTTCACTAAAAATCATGTATCGGGCTCGTTTTAACTCCAAACTTCACCAAATTTTGACCATGGGTTCTATTGACCATTTATTATGTTAAGAACATGTTTTCACTTCTATTAAGTCTTATTTAGTCCATGACTTAATGATTAAGACCATAGGATGTCACAAGAGCTTTAAGGAAGCTCGTATGCACATCAACTCAAATTTTAAAGTCTAGTTTTGTCCATTTTCTATCCATATACTTATATAACAAATGGGTGATTTAATTTAAGGTTTTATAACCCAAAACATACTTTCTTTAATTACCAATTCATGATTTCCATTAACCATTTCCATGGGTTTCATTCATGGAATCACCAATTCCATTCCACCCGAAAAATTTCAGTTTTTTGTTCAAACTTTCATTTTATTAATTGAAACTTTTAGGAAACCACTTCTAATGGTTTCTTAATACTTAAACATCATTTATGACTCATTCTAACCAACTCTTTATGTCAAATTAACATTTTGATCTTAAACTCAAATTTCTAGGGTTCAATTGCATATGAAATCACCAAACTTGATTTTAAGTTATCCATATGTTGGATAATGATCAAGATGTGATTAGCAACATAAACCAACTACTTTTACTTGTTTTTAAACTATGGAATCATGGATTCCAAGTTTCTTCCAAAAATTTCCATTTTTGACATTTTTACCCAAAATCTGAAATTACTCAAATTTATCAACTAGGAATGATTTATTACTTCTATTATAACATATTAGACTTATCAAAAACCATTATAACCATCTTGTTCTTAGAAACCCGTTAGTTAGGGTTCTTGAGCTCGAATTCTCATTTCTTGATTTTTAACACTTTCAATGGGTAAACTAGGTTTATATGATGATTAAGACACAAATTAAGGCTAGGAATCATAGGATAATCCTCCTCTAGCCACTGAATTTTCGAAGCTACAGTAACCTACTCACGGGAAATGGGTTAAACAACCCTAAAAACAAGTTTACTAACCTTAGAAGGCTTGGAATTCTTCAATTCCGAGTGAATTTCATTCACTTCCTCCAACTCTTCAAGGATCGGTCTCTCTTGGCACTCTCTAGAACTCTCCCGTAGCTGAAATGAGTTCACAATGAGGAGAGTGCAGATATTTTTCCTATTTATACCTCCTCACTTTACACTAATGACAATCTAGCCCCTCAAGTTCCATTTTCTAAATTTTTGGCACTTTTATCATATTTTATCACATAAACTTTCTTTTCTTATATTTTTATCACAAGCAAAGAATATTTTTACATATTTGGTCCTTCACATGGTCTAATGTCCAAATTACCCTTTTATGGTAAATTGACCAAATTACCCTTTTTACTAGAATTAACCTTCAAATACTTATCACCATTATTTGGTGTCACAATTTCATTTCGTTTCTTATTATCTAGCAAAAAAAATCATATTTTCATTATTTAAAAGTCATTTGGATATCAAATGACCATTTTGCCCATTTTCATCATTTTTCTCCAAACGCTTGGAATTTTACTACATTTCCAATAATTTACTTTAAAACTTCCAGAATGTTTTAATCTTTTCCTTATATATTTTCTCGAATATAAATTCACGATTTTTGGGTCGTTACAATATCAAAATATTAAAACCCAAACGTAAGCATATATTACAGAAAAACAGAACCATACATTTAGAAGAACAAAAGAATATATTTAGAAGGAAAAACAAATGGATGGTATATTTTACAAAAGTGGATGAAAGTATGCTATTTTGGTCAAAAATTTCAGCGACAAAAGAAATTTATAGTGGAATACACAAAGTCATACAAAGAGTTAAAATTATCAGAAAAATATGGATTTTTGAAATGTAGACCTTGATATTTAAAATGAATTTATTTTTCATTGGCATACCGTCTTGCTCACGTACGTATTATCACACATTCATACAATCACATACACATATAATCATACACAAACACACAGATAGTATATTTTCTACTTGATGTTAGTTTTTACAATATGTGTTAATCAAATATCATTTTTATAAAAAAACATAAAGTACGGTTTTTTGTGTTAGAGTTTCAAAGATCATAAAATTTAAAATATATATCCTTATCATGAGCTTAAGAAGATAAACAATTCGGGTGAATTTGCAGGAGTAAAGGAAATTGAGATTTTGTTAATATACCTGAGCAATATGCATTTTACCAGAGGGTTCAAACCCATCATAGCAGATGAGTTGGGGCGTTACTGGAGTTCTTCCTTTTGGATGCATTCTCCCCCAATAACTCCTTACAATCTTGAAACTCTTTAGCGGTTGTATTTTTAGGCCAGAAGTCGACTTGTAGAATTCTGAAATTAAACCCTAGAATTGTTTATCATTCATCATACGACGACAAAGGCTGGTGGTAGAATATTTGTACCAATAGTAGCCGAAATTTAGACAGGATATATTGGAAACAAAGCATACCGGTTAGCTTTTGAGAGGAAGCCTTCGTCAACAGCAACTGTTAGGAATCGGACCGGGTACACGCAGCGGAAACACACTATCACACACACACAAACTCACGAAAATAAAGCAAGAAGAACACAAGGATTTTTACGTGGTTCGGATTCGGTGCAAATCCTACGTCCACGGGCTACAACTAGATTTTATTTGAATGAGGAGATTACAAGAGATACACTCAATTCTTATAGGTATTGAGTTGTGGTGCATGTTCTTCTTCAACTAATGCTCTATTTATACACATCTTGTAATGTATATAATATGCAAACAATTAATGTGAACATGGAAATATAAATCAAGCTACCAAACTTAGTAGGCTACCAAACTTATTTGACTAGGAAAAGTCAGCCTTCACATTCTAACAATCTCCCACTTGAAGGCTTGAACATCTCTAATTAATCTCCTAACATAACCAGTCTTCCAAGCTTCCAGTTCCAAAGAACAAGCTAAGACTCAGTCAATTTCCTAGTTGCAGCTGCCCCTCATCATCAAGTACTAGAAGGGCCAGTTGAAGCTCCTACAAGCTCCAACTCAGTCGTGGTCAATACCGCCACCGACTCATCCCCTGTCTCAACCGGCTTGGACACTCCACCAGCTCCAGAGATACATCGAGGACCACTAACACTCTCCAAACTTTGCAAACTTCCAACAGGAGAGAATTTTTCAGTCATAGTCTTCAAAACCCAACGGCTCTTTGTAACTGTACCCGGAACACACCCCGTGCTCCCACTGTCACAAAATCCCCTGAATGGTTTAGACTTTCCGACTCGTTCAGCTAACATCCCCTTGGCTCCAGAATTCATGTTTGCAAAATGAACTCTCTTAGCACTAGATTTAGCGAACCAGATTTTGTCATGCTTAACAGGGACGGTCATACTTCCCTCAGCAGGTACCTCAACCATATATAATGACCCACGCTTCATACCTTGAGCAATCACCGAATTACCATTGACCACCCTCCATTTACCACCACCAAACCTTACTTCCAGTCCTTGTTTATCCAGCTGACCAACAGAAATCAATTTCTTCTTCAGCTCCGGAATCACCCTGACATTCTTCAGGTTCCATGTAGTTCCCAATGAAGTAACCAGATCAATATCTCCTATGCCCGTTACTTGAAGCATCTCGTCATTTGCTAACCGTACCTTCCCAAAATCTCCTTCTTTTAGATTCACCATCGTTTCTCCGTTGTCCATGGCGTGAAACGAAGCCCCTGAATCCATGACCCAAGAGTCTACAGAACTTTCCATACTTAGTATCAGTGCATCATCCTCAGACACACTCTCGGCACCAGCAATGTTCAATTCTTTCTTTGGACATTGACTCTTAACATGTCCCACCTCCTGGCAGTTCCAGCACTTCACATTCTTCCAAGTTCTAGATGAACTTCTTCCCCGACTCCCACTGCTCCCACTATTCCTGTTATTCCCTCTACCTCTTCTGATATTTAATAACTCAGTAGAAGACGAGCCACCTTGATTCTTGCGTCTGGTATCCTCGCCTAGAACCAAATCTCGAACCCCTTCAAACGTCATACCACTGGTCCCCACTGAACTCGTAACGACAGTAACTGTTCCTGACCAGCTATCAGGTAGTGAAGCTAGTAGCAGTGAAGCTTGAGTCTCGTTATCAAATTTAATTCCCACAGATGACAATCTGGACAGAATTGAATTTAGATTGTTAACGTGAACAGTAACTGAGCCTTCCTCATTCATCCTTGTAGTTGTAACACCCGGCTTTTAAAACAAAACACCCCTGAAAAATTTTTCATTTAAAACCATAACAAAGGGGTATATTTTAGTAAAAACGGGTACAAGCGTATCAAGGAGAGTATAAAATACCGTAGTCTCCTTTGAAGCCGGGCTACTACTGATAGCATCTAAGAGTCCTACTTCACGAGTCACGGACTCCATCTATTCCCCTATCAGGATCATGCTAACCTGCAGGGACATTTAACAAACGGTATGAGCTACAAAGCTCAGTAAGTAATCATTTCTGCAAATAACATGTATCAAATATATTCGTATATCTGTTCAGATATCGAATCCAAACTCATAGCCTTACTGGCTGACCATATATCTCTTAGAATTTCACATCCTAATTTTGTAGCCTTACAGGCTACTTCATGACAACCTGCAATTATCAAACCACATCAGTTATTTGCACAGATAATCATATCTATCGTTTCTGTCCCATGTTTCTTAGTCACAATGGACTGCATCATATGTCATGGCTATATAAGCCGCACCCTGTGTCATAGCTATGTAAGCTGCACCAAAACAATATCAATATATAAATCATAGCCCGTAGGCCGCATCAGCTGGGTTTAATACCCGATATCATAGCCAAAAGGCCGCACCAAGTACCTGTAACAAAATCATAGCCCGAAGGCCGCATCGGAGACATATCCCGAAGGCCGCACCGGAGTCATAGCCCGAAGGCCACATCGGAGACATAGCCCGAAGGCCGCACCGGAGTCATAGCCCGAAGGCCACATCGGAGACATAGCCCGAAGGCCGCACCGGAGTCATAGCCCGAAGGCCGCACCCATTGGATATAAAATCCAGAATTAGTTATGGCTCACGGGTTAGCCCGCTGTTGCCTTGGCTCACGGGTTAGCCCACTGTTGCCTAGACTCACGGGTTAGCCCGCTGTTGTCTATATAAGTTTGGCTCATCAAAGTAAACCATAGCTCACGGGTTAGCCCGCTGTTGCCTAGACTCACGGCTCCGTTCTTGTCATCGCAATGACTCACGGCTTATCCGGTCTTGTCTATATAGGTTTGACTCACAGCTCCGTTCTTGTCTATTATAGACTCACGGCTTATCTGGTCTTGTCTCTTCAAACGTATCTTTGAACCATCATTTTCGTCCCACAATCAGTTTCAACCTGTAACAACTCAATCATCATATATCACATATGGTATTAGTGAGATTACTCACCTGGATACTAGCTGCGTTTCAATTTCGGTTGTTTCTTGCCTTTGCGTGCACCACAACCATTTTGTCCCATACCTATATACTCATTTATATACCAAATGATAATAGGTTAATAACCATTCCAATTGACTCTAATACACTAGAGTTCAATACAATATCATTACAAACAATGCCTAGTTAATAAACTTTCCGTTTACTAACTTTTTATGAAATTTACTATTCACCGAGGCATTCGGATCGATCTACAGTGCCCCCGAGGGGTCGAAAACTCAATATAAAAATTTTCCCAAACTTTTCAGACCATAACGAGCCTACGGTCCAAGTTTGAGCTAAAACGGACAAGCCAAGCAAAAGTTAGCATTTTGAAGTCCCTGCCTGAGGGGCGCACCCCGCCCAGACATGGGCGCACTGCGCCTGGGCGCACCCCGCCAGGGGTTTGGGCGCACCGCGCCTGTCGCCTGCAGATGTCTCCTGTCCAGCCGCGATTTGTGCACTGTAGCACGCAGTTTTGGCTCATTAAGTCCTTAATCCAGTCCTTAATCGATTGGGGTTTGTTTCTAGGCTAAAACCTTATACTTTAACAAGGTTTTCAACCATCCAAAACAACCAAATCAATCAAAATGAAGAATTAGGGTTCTTAGTTCCAAAACCCCAAAACTTCAAATTCATCACTAATAGCAATCTACTTCCATTTTCTTTAGTTAAGTCCTTATTAGTATGACTTAATGGAAGTATTACATCAACTTAATTACATAATCATCACTGCAATTGCAGTTTTGAGTTGCTACAAAACTCACTAAGAACAAACAATCAAGAACTTGGAATATTTACCTTTCAAGCTTCCAATTCTACCCCTTTGAAGCCAAGAATCGAATTCCAAGTCTAAATCTTCAAGAACTCTTCCATCTTCTGTAAAAATCCAGCCACAAACTCTCTCCCGTAAGCCTAAAAATTCTGTACAATTGGGAGAAGTTTCAACATTTATATTTTCCAATTTTACAAATTTGGTCCCTAAGTTTCATTTCTTGAACTTTTGGCACTATAATCAAGTTTTATTACAATAAAACTTTCATTCTTTATACATTTGCCACAACAACAATATTTTTCATATTTGGTCTTTCACATGGTCAAATGACCAAAATACCATTTTTCGGTAAAACGATCAAAAATCCGTTTTTATAACATTTTAAGTCCAAAACTCAAAATATTATTTCAAACCAAATACTTTTCTGTCCAAAAGACCAATTTACCCTTCCACGGTAAAATGACCATTTTGCCTTTTTATTATAATTATATAATAAAACATGTCTTGGCGTTACAAATTCTCCCCTCCTTCAAAAGATTTCGTCCCCGAAATCATACTAACAAGCGAGGGTATTTCTTTCTCGTTACAATTCCGGTTTCTCATATCATATGCAAACCTTTATGGTATTGCCTAAGCACTTAACCATACTAGTCTTCTTATCTCGTGGTTATATCACCACTCGCATATCACTCCTCCGGTTGTCCCGGGCACCTTAATCACTTATCTTCCTCATTTCAACATGAGGGATTCGTTAGAATTTATCAATCTATGTTCTCAGAACCATGAGACCCATAGAAAACATTACAATTATCTTGAAGTTCATCACGAAACTTCGTTCAGTACACCAAAATTCTTACTCTGTGGAACATATGGAAAGGTCCAATAAATGAGGACTTAACCTTCTTTTTGTCCCAAACAGATTTTTAGTCTTTCCAAGGGATCTTTTGATTACCCCGACATTCCTCATCTGGAATTGCAACGGTTTTACTCTATGGTTCATGTACTACCGTTACTGCTTCTTAGCCATTTTTCAATTTTCTCATATTTATCAAGTCTTCTTTTTAACTTGTATCATCATCTAGGATCTAGCCAACGGCTGTTCCACATCTTCAATCCTATAAATCGAAGGATAACACGGTATTCTATACTATGCATTATACAAGTCATCTAAATGCTGGTACTAAAACTATTATTATCTACGGGTTCTACCAAAGATAGGCGATCTTCTCATCTTCCACTAGGGTCTGCTGTGCAATTTTCAAGCACATCTTCTAGAGTTTGCATCATTTTCTCGCCTCGTCTATCATTTCTGCAATTCCTATGCGGTACTTACTAGTACTTTTGAACTATCAATTCTAGGAATTAATGCTAAATTCAACAAATAATTCTAGTGTCTCAATCCGATATAGTCGCCACCTATAGTGCACGTCAACAATTTTCTTTTTCTATGTAGTTTTTCACTACTTTTCCGCTCTTAATTTCTTCTTTAGTCAGTATAAATCTACACTGATTTCATCAATCAACCTGCAATTACCCATATGGAGTCATACCCATGCGGTACTTGCAAAGACTTTATTACAAAGTCTACAATATTTTTGTCCCATTTCTTCTTTGGGATCGACAACGGCTAAATTTTCCGTTTGCTTCTACTGATTTGACTGTAGTTACACACTAGTCAAACACTTTTCACATATCTTTCAATGTCTTTCTTTATCCCCGACCACCAATACATAGGTTATATCATCCTACACGGTTTGGTATTGCCCCGGGCATTTTACATATCTACCCCAACATACATCTTTTAAGGGTAAATTTCATATCTTACTTTGCTTTGAAACTCACATACATAACCACCAAGGGTTTTCAATCGCTGTGAGTTTCTAACTAGCTTCTTTCAATAGCTAATCACTCATTCACTTTTCATATTTTCAAACTTGCACACTTCTTCTTGTGCTACCTGAATCAACTCAGGAAATCAATTCGCCACACTCACGCATGTGGTTGTATCTTTCAAAATATACTCTTTCTAATTCAAGGCATCTATAATCACATCCGCCTTTCCGAGATGGTACAAGATTTCATAACCGAAATCTTTAAGTAACTCATCTATTTTTGCTATCTCATGTTTAGCTTCTTTTTGATCAACTAAGTACTTCAAACTTATATGATCCATATAAACAGTAAACTTTACACCACATCAGTAGTGTCTCCAAAGCTTCAATGTCAAATTCATAATTGCTACTGCAATATCATGTATCCAAAATCAACTCTGAATGTAATTTCTATAATCCAGTTTATCTTCTCCGCTTAGCAATAATGCTACCACCGGAGCTTCACACAAGGTTTATTTCAACCTTTGAAAAGATATTTGTGGTCTTTCTACCACCCAAACTTTTTCACTTTTCTTGGTCAACTTTAGTCAGCTAACCAGCAATCGAGGAGCAGTTTTCTACAACTTTCCTATAATAAACCGCCAATCCAAGGAACTACAATTTCAGTCCGATTCCTCAGGCGGTTCCAGTTTTATCACATCATCAATTCTACTGGATTTATTTTATCATCTTTGGCACTATTATCATGCCCAAAGATTTGAAACTTCTTTTTGCCAAATTTTTATACTTGGAGAATTTTACAAATCACTTAACTCAGTGAAGTAACTCCAATATCTGGTACAAATGTACTTCATATTCAGTCTGGTTTCGAGAATATCAGATTCTCAGTAGTCAATGTACATGCACATTAACTTATCTTTCTTATTTTCAAACAAGATAGGGCTCCACATAATGACACATTCGGTCATATGAGACCCCAATTCAAAACAATTTCTTCCAATTGTTTTACCACTCTGCCATCTCTACAGAGGCTAATCAATATAGAGCCTAAATAATAGGAACGGCTCCCAAGTCCAGCTTAATCATAAGCTCTTCTCGCCAATCTGGCAGAAATCCTGGAAGTTCTTTTCAAAAGAAACATCCAAGAATTTATTTAAAGTAGTACACTACCATCACTGCTTTATTTAGCTTGGCCCATACCACGTATGCCAACTACAACATCATTCCTTTACTAACTCTTTTCCGAGTATAAGCAAAGGAAAATAACCGGTATTCTCCATAACGGTCATTTACCATAGGTTTTCATCTGTTCCACTTCTGTTTTAAGAACCATACTGTTCTTGTTTCTACAATTCACGTTAGCATAATTCATTGCTAACCAATTCATAAGCACAACTGCTTCAAATTCACTGGTAGTTATCGGCTTCAGATTCATAGGGAAAAGGGTCCCGTAAATCCTAGGCAGACTACCTTCCAGGTGTTCAATATCTAGAACATATTTGCTATTTACTATAGCTACTTCCAAAATTTCATCCATAATCGTTGATGAAATATCTAATCACGACATCAGTGTCACCGATCCAAAGCATAGCTTCATGGATCAAATATAACATACACGAAGTTATATTCAAAACATTTACATCGGAGATCATATCTGTCTCCTCACGAGTTTCTTCCATAATCTGCTGGAAAGATCAAGGCACCACTGGTCCTTTTTAACCATCCATTTCTTCTTTCTTTCCTGGGTTCACCACCCGTTACTCCACATTTAGCATGTGAGTATGTCATAAGGAAGTGATCTATAGTTCCTCGCTGGAACCACTTCCGTCCCATACAGCAAGCTCGAGCAATCTGCTCCTATCATCTGCAATTTCAGCGTGTCAACGGTAGAGTCTCAACTCTACAATTTTCCTTAGTGCCTTTCCTGCACTGATCACAATACATAGTGGCTTTGTTTTGGTCCTTTCCCTATAAGGTTGGACCCAAATTTGTGACAACTTCTCCCGAAGCGTCCACTAATCGTTTTTTGCTTTTTCTTGTAGTCTCAACTACTATTCTTTCACCTTGAATATCAATCAGGGTGAGCAACCGATTCTTTTATCTGACCACATCAGCTAACATTGCTCATCATGTGGATTTTCTGCTATTCGTCCCCTTTTTGTTCCTCATACAACGGAGTCTTGCGAAAGGGCTGGTCTATTTCCTAGAGCTTCGCGCCCTAAATGTCTTCCAAGAAGATTCATAGTTCATACTTCTTATACGTCAGAAGTTAGCAACAGTCAGGTTATATATGTATAATAACAACTATATACACCTAACTATGCATCATGTCTACTATCTCAGGGTTTAAGTCCAGGAATCTACTCTATAGACACCTAGTTCACTTAAACCTCGGCTCTGATCCCAACTTGTAACACCCGGCTTTTAAAACAAAACACCCCTGAAAAAATTTTCATTTAAAACCATAACAAAGGGGTATATTTTAGTAAAAAAGGGTACAAGCGTATCAAGGAGAGTATAAAATATCGTAGTCTCCTTTGAAGCCGGGCTACTACTGACAGCATCTAAGAGTCCTACTTCACGAGTCACGGACTCCATCTATTCCCCTATCAGGATCATGCTAACCTGCAGGGACATTTAACAAACGGTATGAGCTACAAAGCTCAGTGAGTAATCATTTCTGCAAATAACATGTATCAAATATATTCGTATATCTGTTCAGATATCGAATCCAAACTCATAGCCTTACTGGCTGACCATATATCTCTTAGAATTTCACATCCTAATTTTGTAGCCTTACAGGCTACTTCATGACAACCTGCAATTATCAAACCACATCAGTTATTTGCACAGATAATCATATCTATCGTTTCTGTCCCATGTTTCTTAGTCACAATGGACTGCATCATATGTCATGGCTATATAAGCCGCACCCTGTGTCATAGCTATGTAAGCTGCACCAAAACAATATCAATATATAAATCATAGCCCGAAGGCCGCATCAGCTGGGTTTAATACCCGATATCATAGCCAAAAGGCCGCACCAAGTACCTGTAACAAAATCATAGCCCGAAGGCCGCATCCGAGACATAGCCCGAAGGCCGCACCGGAGTCATAGCCCGAAGGCCACATCGGAGACATAGCCCGAAGGCCGCACCGGAGTCATAGCCCGAAGGCCACATCGGAGACATAGCCCGAAGGCCGCACCGGAGTCATAGCCCGAAGGCCGCACCCATTGGATATAAAATCCAGAATTAGTTATGGCTCACGGGTTAGCCCGCTGTTGCCTTGGCTCACGGGTTAGCCCGTTGTTGCCTAGACTCACGGGTTAGCTCGCTGTTGTCTATATAAGTTTGGCTCATCAAAGTAAACCATGGCTCACGGGTTAGCCCGCTGTTGCCTAGACTCACGGCTCCGTTCTTGTCATCGCAATGACTCACGGCTTATCCGGTCTTGTCTATATAGGTTTGACTCACAGCTCCGTTCTTGTCTATTATAGACTCACGGCTTATCTGGTCTTGTCTCTTCAAACGTATCTTTGAACCATCATTTTCGTCCCACAATCAGTTTCAACCTGTAACAACTCAATCATCATATATCACATATGGTATTAGTGAGATTACTCACCTGGATACTAGCTGCGTTTCAATTTCGGTTGTTTCTTGCCTTTGCGTGCACCACAACCATTTTGTCCCATACCTATATACTCATTTATATACCAAATGATAATAGGTTAATAACCATTCCAATTGACTCTAATACACTAGAGTTCAATACAATATCATTACAAACGATGCCTAGTTAATAAACTTTCCGTTTACTAACTTTTTATGAATTTTACTATTCACCGAGGCATTCGGATCGATCTACAGTGCCCCCGAGGGGTCGAAAACTCAATATAAAAATTTTCCCAAGCTTTTCAGACCATAACGAGCCTACAGTCCAAGTTTGAGCTAAAACGGACAAGCCAAGCAAAAGTTAGCATTTTGAAGTCCCTGCCTGAGGGGCGCACCCTGCCCAGACATGGGCGCACTGCGCCTGGGCGCACCCCGCTAGGGGTTTGGGCGCACCGCGCCTGTCGCCTGCAGATGTCTCCTGTCCAGCCGCGATTTGTGCACTGTAGCACGCAGTTTTGGCTCATTAAGTCCTTAATCCAGTCCTTAATCGATTGGGGTTTGTTTCTAGGCTAAAACCTTATACTTTAACAAGGTTTTCAACCATCCAAAACAACCAAATCAATCAAAATGAAGAATTAGGGTTCTTAGTTCCAAAACCCCAAAACTTCAAATTCATCACTAATAGCAATCTACTTCCATTTTCTTTAGTTAAGTCCTTATTAGTATGACTTAATGGAAGTATTACATCAACTTAATTACATAATCATCACTGCAATTGCAGTTTTGAGTTGCTACAAAACTCACCAAGAACAAACAATCAAGAACTTGGAATATTTACCTTTCAAGCTTCCAATTCTACCCCTTTGAAGCCAAGAATCGAATTCCAAGTCTAAATCTTCAAGAACTCTTCCATCTTCTGTAAAAATCCAGCCACAAACTCTCTCCCGTAAGCCTAAAAATTCTGCACAATTGGGAGAAGTTTCAACATTTATATTTTCTAATTTTACAAATTTGGTCCCTAAGTTTTGATTTCTTGAACTTTTGGCACTATAATCAAGTTTTATTACAATAAAACTTTCATTCTTTATACATTTGCCACAACAACAATATTTTTCATATTTGGTCTTTCACATGGTCAAATGACCAAAATACCCTTTTTCGGTAAAACGATCAAAAATGCGTTTTTATAACATTTTAAGTCCAAAACTCAAAATATTATTTCAAACCAAATACTTTTCTGTCCAAAAGACCAATTTACCCTTCCACGGTAAAATGACCATTTTGCCCTTTTATTATAATTATATAATAAAACATGTCTTGGCGTTACAGTAGTGAACAGCTCCCTCATCAAGAACACCTTGTTAGCCGCCGACGGTTTCTCATATATGTTCGTCAGAGCATCCATCATACCACGCGCCGTGGTTTCCTTCATGATGTTAAAAGCAACGCTCCTTTCCAACGACAACGTAATAACCGTCTTAGCTTTCTTGTCCTTTGAGTTCCATGCATCTTCAGCAGCTTTTTCTATTTTCTCCGGTTTGTCTCCAAATACCATGTCCAAATCTTTCTGACATAACAATGCTTCTATTTGCATTTTCCACCAACTAAAGTCAGAACCGTTGAACTTCTCGATTACAACCTTGTCTTCAGCCATTACGACAAACAAGAGACAAATATTTTATAGTACTTTTGTGTGACAGAACAGTACCCTTCAAAGTACCAAGATACCTTTTAATACGATTAATAGAAATTAGTTTCTGATGTGGAAGATCAGACAAAACTGCAACCACAGAGCATACTCTAATTTCTAAAACCGAGACCTCCTCCAAAACCCAAAGCTCTGATACCAGTTGTTAAGAATCGGACCGGGTACATGCAGCGGAAACACACTATCACACACACACAAACTCACGAAAATAAAGCAAGAAGAACACAAGGATTTTTACGTGGTTCGGATTCGGTGCAAATCCTACGTCCACGGGCTACAACTAGATTTTATTTGAATGAGGAGATTACAAGAGATACACTCAATTCTTATAGGTATTGAGTTGTGGTGCATGTTCTTCTTCAACTAATGCTCTATTTATACACATCTTGTAATGTATATAATATGCAAACAATTAATGTGAACATGGAAATATAAATCAAGCTACCAAACTTAGTAGGCTACCAAACTTATTTGACTAGGAAAAGTCAGCCTTCACATTCTAACAGCAACATATCATTTTCTATAGAATAAACCTCCACCCTTCTGTCATAAAACTCAAGTGGCAAAAGAAAATTCAATTAGCATCCAGAAATTTTAATATCTTATCAAATCAAAAAACTTATCGGGTCAATATACTAATCTGGATAGCCTTTGTAATCCTCAAACTGGTCTGAGTGGTGTCTTAGGGTTCGAGAACAACAGAGATGAAACGATTGAGTAAACCTCTTACTCGTTAAATCTTCTTCACCGTTTGTTCTTTAAGCAGGAATGGAAGTAATATCTTATCAAATCGAAAAACTTATCTAACTTTAAGCAGGATTGAGTAAATCTCTGGATTTCCTTCCTTTTTTTGCAATTAGTATAAAGAATATTGAATTGTTGATCCGAGAATGATTGTTCAAAGAAGGGAAAGAATGGAGAAAAGAAATCGGAACCTAATTCCAAAATAAACCGTTCCTGATTTTATGCTTCTATTTCCTGATTTGTTGGATTAAACCGATGCAATTCAAAATCTAATCTGAATAAACAGCTTGCTTAATACGGGACATGGGTTTTAGGCGGGAATTCGATCGGCAAGGGTTCTAAACATGTGACACGTGACAAAGAACACTTCTAAAAAATGGACATGTGGCACTAATAGGTTTGCTTTATTATAGAGTATAGATTTAATTGGTTAAATCTAAAACAAGTATCAAATCCATATGGTTAAAGAAATCGTACATAATAATGCACCAAATATATACAGTTAAATGGTTAATAACCGCAATAACAACCGCAAAAACCGCAACCGCATAACCGTACCGCACTATTAACCGCACAATTTGGTTATTGAAATTTAATAACCTCATTTGTGGTTAGCGTACGGTTTTGGCCAATCACCGTGCCTAACTGCACCACGCTCATCCCTAGATACAACATTGGAAGTTATATTTACAATTTGCCACTGGGAGTGTTTGCCATCGCTAAGACCGAACCTTCACCCCCAAGATCTTTCAATTGGAGTATCGTGCCCATTCCACCGAGATTGCCATGTATACCATGATGGAAATGGTATTCCTAATTTCCAACTATAAACCTTGTATCATTGGGTAAAAACGGACCCTTCAACCCCCCCCCCCCCCCCCTCTTTCCATCTCTAAGCCAAAAAGACACATAGAAATCTGAAAATTTTAATATATATTAAGCCCAACTGAATAATAAAAATTTAACATAAAAATATAAATTATACCTTCTAAGCGGATATGTCCAACTTTCATAATGTAATATTCTAATAAGATACATTTGAGTTTTACATGAAATAATTGAACTTCTTTATGTAATATACATATTTTGGACACTCATCTAAGACAAATAATTTTTTTGACCATATATATAATGATCTCGTATCTGGTTTTAATCTAACAAAACAAGTCCAACCAACTTTTCAAAGCTAGGGTTTTCATTTCATCATAACTAAAGTCTGGCACAAAGCCACATAGGAATAATAAAAAATAACTAAAACTTTTTTTTTTTTTTTTTTGAACGACAAATCTATCCTACTCCTAAATTACTCCTTGTTATGTTAGTGTCAGGGTTTGAACCCTGGACCTCCTTGTATCCCACAAGATTACATAGGTGCATAACTAATATTTAAATAGAATAAACTCTTTTTTCAATAATAAACAAACAAAAGATTCAACCTAATTATGTGTTCTTAAATTTTCACGAAGGAAAAGAAAGAAAGTGAAAGTAAACAAAAAAATGGGAAGAAAAAAAAAAAAAAAAGAACAAAAAAAAAAATCAGAAACAAAATTATATTTTGGTGTTTACGAATAAAAAAAGTAAAAAGAAAAATAAATATTTTTATATTTTCGAGTTAAAGATATTTTAATTTTATTTTTAAAAATTGGCTACCAAGAAAAACCGATACACCCTTCGTCCCTTTCACATGTTTATCTCTGTCGTTCACTGTTCCTCACCAAAATTTAGGGTTCGTAAAAACATATTCCACTCAGACAAAATGAGGCAAATTCAGAGGCGATGAATAAACTGGCTGTTAAGGTCGGTTGCCCCTCTGTTCAAATCAAAGTTTGATTTTGACAACATTCAGTCAAAATCCTCCTTTGTAGCCGATGATTTTCTTCTACCCTTCGGTTCAGATCCGCTTCTCAAACACACAAATTCATACAGATAAAAAGTTATTATTATTATTATTATTAACTCCTTTTGCGATCATCCCTTAATCTTCACTTTTTCTTTATCATCGACGAAGATTCTGTGATTTCAAAAAGGCTGTGATGATGAATGTCGATGTGTCTGAGTGGATTCGAGCAAAGTTAGAGATTATCCGCGTCTTGGCGGGGCAACTCGAATGGTGACGTGAAAGAAACAAGATCTGAATCTATCTGTTCTTTTACATTGCAATCGGTAAGTTTGCAGCCATGGCGGTTTTATCCACTTTCTTCGATTGTTTACAGATCTGAGCCTTAATATATTTTTCTCTATTTTATTTTACCTGTTTTGGGGTTTACACATTTTGTTTGTTGATAAACCAAAATTAATCGAGTTTTATTGCGATACTTGATCATGGATATAAAATTTATTAACGTTTGCATATGGCGGCTCATTATTTTAGGTCGAGTATTTCCAAATTTGAGCTTCGATTCTCAGTTTTCCCATAACAGATTGAATCGATAATGCCATATTTATTTCAAGCATTTTCACAATTCTCTTAAACAGTTAAACTACCTTTAGGTTGGATTTTTAACCTTATAAAAACAACAAACCATTTAACGCCATATTGAAATTACTAATGGATGTGGGTAATACAAGAAAATGCCCAAATCGTGCTATATTTCTGGATGATGATAAATTGTTGATTTTCAAACCTCTTTTTTGAACAATTTTTTGGCCTGGAGTGATGATTCTGTTTTAACATTTGTTAGTTAGTGAATCTCTAAACCTACATAAAAATCTTATATATTACATAATTAATGGACCGTTTGATCCGAACACCTTCTATTGCTCCAAAATGGTAATAACATCAAATTTGGTATTATATCAATCAAACATATATTACATCTTCGGAACTATAAAATAACGATTAAAACATAAATGTTTTATATATAAATTTATTCAATTTATGTACGGGGTAATCTATATTATACATTGAATCAATAAGGATACCAGTCTCAGACAAAATAAATCAATTCTCAACAATGCAACTATATCCAAACGAAATAAATTTAAGGCATTCTAATAAATATTTAAGTTTTTGTATATATATATATATATATATATATATATATATATATATATATATATATATATATATATATACACGTACCCGTGTAATAGGATTCATCCCTACTTGCAATATATATATATATATATATATATATATATATATATATATATATATATATATATATATATATATATATACAGTTTTCCACGTGATCGGTTTTATAAGGCATCCTACTTTGTTTATCGTTGCAAACTTTTTTTTTTTCAAAAAAACCTGCAAAAATGATCATGTTTTTATAAAAATTGGTGATTTTGTTCAAACAACGGCAAAGTAAATGATATTGAAATTTTTTAAATTAAACTTTTATTAGAAAAGCATTAGTAAAAATATATATTATAAAACATTAAGATAACGTGTCCTTTGATTCTTTAGATGTAGTTATTTTAAATTTATTACAGAAAAATGAGCTAAATCTCAATATAGAAAAAGTAGAATGTTATATTTTCATCACAAATTTAAAATTACTATATACAAAACAAATATGGTAACTGTAAATAATATATGAAATTTTATTTAAAAGCATAAATAAACATAAATTAATTTAGATATAGGTAAATTAGTTCAATTGTTCTATCAGTTTCATACTATAATATATTTCATTGTTTTATGTCATCTCATGGTATTATTATGAAAATTTTAGTGGTATAGAAGGATATATTTAGTAGCCCTTATAGAAAGTGCATTTTATTAGGTCTACTAAATATATCCTCCACACCCCTAAAACCTTTATAATAATATAATGACATAAAACAATGAAATCGATAGTACAATTGAACTCATTAACCTATATCTAAATTAATTAATTTTTATTAATGTTTTTCAATAAAATTTCATATATTGTTTACAGTTTATCATATTTGTTTTGTAAATAGTATTTTAAATTTTGTGATGAAAATATATCCTTCCACTTTTTCTATTTCATGATTTAGCTTATTTTTCTGTAATAAATTAAAAATAACCACATCTAAATAATCAAAGCACATGACATCTTAAAGTTTGATAACATATATTTTTACTAATGCTTTTCTAATAAAAATTTAATTTAAAAAAGTATGTGATATTATTTACTTTGTCGTTGTTTGAACAAAATCACTCATTTTTGCAGGTCTTTTAAAAAAAATGAAGTTTGCAACGATAAACAAAAATAGGATGCCTTATAAAGCCGATGGCTTTGAAAACTATATATATATATATATATATATATATATATATATATATATATATATATATATATATATATATAAGACCTTACGGAGTGGGTATCACGGAGCCTCCGTGATGTCTTACTCAGCTTCCCATCACGCCGTGAACACCGCCCCGGGTGTGGTGTGATGGGTTCATCCGTGATCCCATGCCACCATCACGCTACACCACGGCCAATTACAAAGGTATACATATTTTCATGCATATAGTACACACCATTGTTACTCCATTTAGCCTTTATTTTTTAATTAAAAAAGTGTGTGGTGTGATGAAATATGATGCGTATAAAGTGTGTGTTGTGATGGAGTGTGATAGAGGTAAAATCCTATGTGGCGCTTATGTGGCACCCATCACATTTGTGCAATGTGATGGGTACTCCCACTAGCCTAAAGACTTTTAGGAATGTCACATGGTATCTTCTTATTCACTCTCAATCTTATTTTCCCGCCTAAAATAATTCTATTCATTTATATGGTCTCTTATCCCTTCCTATTCAACTAGACAAAAACGTAAATTTTGGTATCAGTTTCCTGAATTTAAGCTAGATTATTTTGGTTCATCACGCGATCATTCACCATCTCCCTTAATTTTGCCTTTCCACTTTCAAAATCAAATCAACCATGTCTATATGTTCATCCCCCGATCACGCTCCATCAAATCACAACATATATTCTCCCTCACTCTCCCTCCCACCCCACCTGGACGACGATTTCTTCATATTCATCTTCCTTAGAGATTTGATTCAAATCCTATGTAACTGGGTTTCATTCGCATTTTTGCTTTACCCCAATCGCCAAAATCGGTTCTTCTTATTCCTATCCTATCGATCCCTGTATTTCTAGATTTAATTCAAGTTTTACATCATGTTAGAGTGAGCAAATATACCTCAACGGCCTCAAACATGAAGGTATGTGGTAATAAATTTATGCTTTCTTCGTAGATTTGGTATTTTTCTTTCCCTCTTCTCACCTCTTTCTCATATCTTTTCATTGTTGAATGACACAAACCGCTAAATCAGCCAAAAATTTCAAAATAAACAGAGAATCGCAAGATTTTGGCAACATAATTGATTTATAAGTAATCGTGAATGTCAGATTCTGCCATTTTGTTCTTTTCGGTTCTATTTCTTTTGCCGTTTAATCTCTTTCTTTTTTCTCTGTAGAAAACCTTAATCCTACCAAAGACGACCAATAAGAGAATACCTTTAGTTTTAATGAAACTGAAATTGAATCATGTTCAATTTCTTATGAAACTTTTGGAATAGCGTAGTTTTAACATCAAAATTATCCATTTCTGATTATGATGTGATATATGATTGCAAAAGTTAAGACTGGAACCTCGGCTCCATAGGAGGCCAAAAAAAAAAAAAAAAAAAAGTTAAGACTGTATATCATACCAAAGATAGCAGAAATTAATCTGATAAACACATGTAATTTGGAAGCCATTTTACATGTTTCTTTATGTCAACTTCTCATATGAATCTTGATATCTCTTCATATTATCATGTTACAGTGAAATGATGTGGTTGTCTTTCTTTATATGTAGTTGAACAATTGGTAAAATGTCAAGGGGCATTCTTATTCAACCAATGCATTGGAAAGTCAAACGGTCAATGGCATTGTTGATGTACCTTTAGCACAAAATGGCGAAGGTATTATAGAATGTGAACTTCTTAAATGGTTTTCCAAGAGGTAAGTAATTTTTGCCTGCAATAAACACATTTTACTTTAATTTTTCATCATTTAGTTGCATTAGTAGAGTTTATAGTTCATTACAAACAAATTATTCTTGGCAGGGAGACCAAGTTGAAGAATATTAACCTCTTTGTGAAGTTCAAAGTGATAAAGCAACTTAGAAATAACAAGCCGATATAAAGGGAAAGTTACTAATAAGGTTATAAAGACTAAAGAGTATATTTCTTTTTTGGTCCCTGTGTATAGCTATACTCTGGTATTGTTAATTTCGGTCCCATAATGTTTTCTTTTGCTATTTTGGTTCTTGTTTGAGGTATATGTAACATTTTTAATCCCTGCTCAAAGTAAAAAAAAAAACTATTGTATGGACGAAAATCGCAAAGATCCGATATATTATTGGGGACAAAAAGTAGTCATATTACTTGGAACATAGATCAAACCCGTTAGAAAAGCCTAAAATAAGGATTAGAATTGCAAGAATAACTTTTTGGGACCAAAATTATAGAAATCAACTATAGTCAAGGACCAAAGTTGGCTGTATTATCAAATGATACTTAAAATTTGTCTTAATGGCTAAGTACAAGAATTGGTCGTGTGATTCCATTTAATATTTGTTATAAGGACCATGCAATACAAAATATGCCCATTATACCCCTTGTTTTGACCAAAAAAGATCCATGTCATTTCTAGAAAATTAAAGATTTTGGGATACAAAGTAGGTTGCTAAATTACCATTATTTACAAACTAGGTTGCTAAAAGTGTGGATAAAACATAGTCATTTATGGTTTTTTTGTTCTACCTTCTAGGTTGATAAAAGTACCAATTCAGTCCAATCTAGGAAATAAAACCATTGTCATATTCATATACTAGGTTGCTAAAAGTACTATTTTTTTTGTTCTACATACGAGGTTGCTAAAACCACTAACATATAAGCTCGATTTTAGCAACCTAATTTGGATATAACGCCTTTTTAACAACCTACTTTAAAAAAAGACAGAAGTGGACCTCAGTTTCTAGAAAAACAATAAGTTAATGAAATTAACCCTTTTTGATAGAAATAGTACTAATGCTAATTAACTTTACACGTCAATTAGTGACCAACTTTCAAGTGATATAAAAATAAAAAATCGAAGTAAATTTCTATTTTTTGCAAAAAAATTAAATGATTTGAATATTCCACTTCTCGGGTATTTTGTTCTTTTTATGATTAGATTTAGATTTAGAAAACCATGCAAACACTCCATTTAGGACTTATCAAATACATGGTGTTCTTTTTGTACAAAGTTGCCAAAAGGTTGATATTTTTACCAGTTTTGATTGGTGATTTCTATACGTATAGAAAAATTATATTCCTGCATACAAACATAATAACAGTTTCCATATCAAATTGACCAAATTCTTTTTTGTTTTTTGTAGATTGATGGGAAAAAAGTCATTAAAGAAAGATGTGAATATGTATTGTTCTGTTGTTAATATCATTTATTTGTTTCTCATATGTCCAACATGTAATGTGTTTAGTGTTATACATTTATAGTTGAGATCATCAATTGAAATGAATTAAGCACTTGTGATGTAAGACCCTGTTTCCGAAATGACCAATTTTAGATTTAATAGAAATAAGTTTTATGATAGCACCGCTATGTCTATAGTTACCGATGCTAACTAACATAGCGACGCTATCACGGGAAAGGTTAGCGACGCTAAGCAGGTGGAGATCGTGCTTGGCCATTATCTGGGGATAGCGACACTATCCGCCGTTGTTTGCATCAAAACCTTATATTTAGATTTTTTAGCCATATTTAAGGGTTCAAAACCCTAGGTAGTCGTCATTTTTTTACCATTTCACCCCTTGGAAGCTCTGAAAACGTCTTGGAGGCTTAAGAGAGTGATTTTGGCTCCATAGCGCATTTTACAGGATTGCTTGAAGAATAAGTTGTTTAGTGGTGCATGGAGGTCTCTTTCAAGGTTGGGCCAGCTAAAGCTTCATTTTCTAGACCATTGTCAGTAGATAGTTTCTTCCTTTTTGTATTCTAAGCTTGATATTGTGTTTCTTCCTTTTTGTGTTCTAAGCTAGATCTTGGGTTAGCTAGAGCTTCATTTTATCAAGATTGAATAAGGATTTGCTAGCCATCATCATCATAAATTTAGTAGCCATCACATCTTGTATCAAATTGGCAGTTATCGTTCTCATTTTCAAGTATCTCAAATTATCAAATTGGTTTCAACACTTGAGTTCGCGAGTTTTGGGTTTTCGACTTTAATTTGTGGGTTTTGGGGCACACACATGCATGCATGCACACACACATGTTTTTGAGTCGATTCAGTTTCTTAGGTTTCAATTTAGATTACTCACCCCTAGTTCTACTCCTGCCAAACGAGGCTACCTGATGTAGCATGCTGTTAGCCCCATTATGAAATAAAATGTTATAAACATATTTTGTTTCATACTTCAACATATTGCTACCTTCCAAGCCTTGTTTCATACTTCAATATATTGCCACCTTCTAACTCTTTGTTTGTGTACGTAAAATATGATGATTGTGATCTTTGAATATATTCCTTTGATGATTATAATCTTCGAAATCTTATTCTAATAAATGTAATCATTAAACATGTGAGCATCTTGGAAGGCATATGCCCAAGTCACATAGCACCATGATAAAAATATATCAAGTTGCATCAAGTTAGGTAGGTATGAGAGCATTAAATTTGGACTAACTATGCATGTTGGTATCTGAGGGTACTCATAAATCGTGCATGTATCAGTCATGTTAAAATGTCTCCCATTGCGCTTCACAAAACTGATAGCCTTGTATTGACTTGGCGTTGTTTTTAAAACATGCTCTAAACTCCTAAACGGCTAGAAAAGGATAAAAAAATTTTGATTTTTTCATATTTTCCCATTTTTAACGGTAACATAAAAAAACCGTTTATTTACGGTTTTTTAACCGATTAAGATATCTTCTTTAACCGATGCTTATTCAACAATTCGGTTTAATCGAAACCGGTTATACAAAAAACCGATTCCAATTTCTTTTTCAATTTAAAAAAAAAAAAAAAAAGAACTGGATGTACAATATTGTAATTTATTCAATTTGGATAACCCATATTCGGCCTACATTAATTTTATAGGATATTGAAAAGCCCATCGGATCCTGTCCTCAGGCGAACAACCAAATAAATACAAATGAAACAGATCAATGGGGTTTCAAATGGGGACAATTGCTCGGAGAAAATGGAGGCTCCGGCGAGGGAGACGGAAGGTTTCGAAAGGGTGGTTGCCCCTCTCTTGCCACTACATGGTCCGGAATCGGATAATGTTGAGCCGATGATTACGTCACCCATTATTCAACAATAATCAACAGCCCTTGTAGAAAAAGAACAGAGGAATATATGATTTTTTCGAGACGGGAGACCTTTATTTGGATCTTTCTTTCCGTCTCTCGATCACTATCTATTTTATTCCATGTTCCATTATTTATCCTGAGCAAAAACAGCATTTTTGGTCTCTGTGGTTTGCTAAATTTTTTTGGTACTCAGTTTCGATTGATACGCAGATTTGCTTACACATCGACGATACTGTTACCCAATGAAATTTCGAGGCGGTGATGATCTTTTTCTGCATTTATCTTCTCCGAGCATCGGTTTCCGGCGGGTGAAATTCGGCCCGTAACTTGGCGGGGCAACACGAATGGTGTTTCGTGTTGCAGCCATGGCGGTGTCTGATCCCCTTTGCCGGATTCCAAACATGCAGATCTGAGCCTTGTCTACAAAATTACACTTTGTTTTCTTGTTATTAATAAACAACTCCACTCAGACAAGATGAGGCAAATCGAAGTCCAATTTTGACTTTTTCAGTCAAACATTGTTCTTCGAGGCCGATGATTCTCTTCATAAATCAACGGTCCTATAAGATCAAACACTCACGACAATCTTTAACGAAATCGCACCAAAACCAAGATATGAATTGGAAAAAGTGGAGATTGGATAATTGAAAGTGTGGTGAGGAATATGGGTAGAAATAAAAGGTAGGAATCAATACAATTACTCATATCATTATGTACTTTAAACGGTTTTTGTGTGGGCATGAAGAGGCTGTGATGATGAATTGGAATGCGTCTGAGTGGATTTGAGCAAAGTTAGAGATTATTCGTATCTTGGCTGGGCAAATCGGAGGGCTATGTGAAAGAAACAATATCTGAATCTTTTTTCTTTACATTGTAACGGTGATTTGCAGCCATGGCGGATTTATCCTCTTTGTTCGATTGTTTACAGATCTGAGCCTCCTGATAATTTTATCTTGATTTTCCGGATTTTTGACGTGTTTGTTTATGTTTTACCAAAATTTGTTTTTTTTTTTTTTTTATAAATAATTTTCATTTCCCCTTTTTCGTTTTTGTTTACGATTTAACAGATTTTTACTCGAAATTTCCCGGTTTTGGAAAATTGATGATTTATTTTATATTTATTACTAAATTATAAATCATGCAAATTTGAAATTAAAGAAGTCTGTAATCTTTTAAGAGGTTCAAGTGGTGAAACTTGAGAGTTTAATGATCTCGTTGCTATTTAGGGTTCCACTTCATCTGCAAAAAGTGTTTTTGTGCTTTGATACTTTTGAGTTTAATTTACTTATCTATTGAATTGTGGTATATATCATTAGCGTTTTCCTGTGTTGATTTATGATGATCGATATGTGTATATCTTTTGTTAAAATTTCAAGTTCTTTTAGGTGGATGAATTGTTGGTTCCCATAATGGTGGTGTCATATGTAATAGTATTGTTTGACATAATTGATGATCATGATGTGATTTGAATTTATTGATTTATGTGGTTTTGATTGATAAAAATTCAATAAGTAGGACTCAATGGTTGTAGGTTTGCTTTTATGGTTTTAAAGAAGTTGCTGATAGTTTAGACCTAAATTAGGCATTTTGGATTATGGGAATGGTTCTAGAAATTTATTTGGCTGTAAAGATTTTTCAAAAGAATTGTGATTTATTTCCCCCATCCAAGTGTGTATAGTTCTACGACTGTGATAATTTGACATGTAATATAGAGTGCCTTCAAACTTCAAAGTATTTATTACATATTCAACATAGAGGGGAGATAAGGAAATTACAAAAGTAATGTTAGGGGTAAATAAGTGTAAAGTGAAGTGTAGTTAATAGATTTTAATATTACATGCACGAAATGGCAATATAATTTTTGTATTTGTTTATTATGGAACCCTAAGTTCATTTCTTTGTGTTATTGTTGTGTATTTTTTAAAATCCATCTAATTATAACAATATCTTCCGAATATAAAATATGTTTACCCATAATTGGCTATATTATCAATGTATATTGTTTTATTAAGAACTAGGTTAGAAACCCGTGTAATACACGGGTTGATTAAAAAATATATAAAATAATATGAAAAATATCAATAATGCAGATGATAAAATTGTCATTTGTGAATATTAAGTCATGTTCTTTTACTTAACTTATTATGTCATTCTATCCAAATTAAGTCAAAAAGAAATAACCATATATAGTTATCAATATTAAGTGTTTAGTCTATTAAGTTCGTTAAGTCAAAAAGAAATAACCTTTAAGTCGACATCACAACATTACATCATAAATTAATTTCGGAAACAAAGAAAACAATTTGAAAACCTATTATACTAATATTACAAGTTACAAAACCTGTATTTCCAAGGCCCTCTTCAGTAGGTGTCTTATTTAGAAAAAATAAAAAAAATAATAGTAAAACGTTGTATATGGTATAATTGAAGTCAGATGCTATAACAAACCACAAATGGAGGTAAATTGCTATTTCTTGCTTTTAGCCTTGAAATGGGTTAAATTCAAGAAGTGGTAGCATACTGCCACTTTTTTGGAATTACAGCATATAAAACAATAATTATTAAATCCATTAACCTACATCACTACAAACATGAACACTAATATTTTACTCCAACATGTTTATTCTTCATTCCATACAATAGAATTCTTTGAATACGAAGGAAAATCAGTAGTTAGTAAGGACAAACTACAAGAAATATCACAATGCTTTAAAGATACATATATAGACTGATATGCCATGTTTTTTCAGACCTGACAGAGGTTTAGACTTGCTTTTAATTCTTAAATGGAAAAGGGAAGAAAAAGAACTACCCTTTCTATATTTATATGCTGGAGCCAGCTAGCTTCTTAATTCTGTTGTCCAAAAAATTTCAATTTTCAATAGTCATTAAACTCAAAGCACATGGTATCAATAACACATACAACATTAAAAACAACCCTAATCAGAAAAAACATCAAGCCACAAAAAAATGTTAAAACAAAACTGGAATATAAATAAAGCAAGAATGAGTAAAACTTTCTCTCAATGGTTCAAATGAAAAACCTTACATAATTGAGCATCTTGAAGTTTATTAATTAAAAATAAATTTGAGAAAAAAATTGAGTTTTCACCTACTCATCAATGATTCAATGTCTGGTCATAGACGAAATGAAAAAATCAAATTTAAGTTCCAGTGGGAAGCAGAGCATCCTCAATCATTTCTTTTTATTAGCACTCAACTTTGAAATGGTCGTCGGCCATCAGTGCTCCAACCTAGTGTACACAAGTGTCCCTTCTACTAAGTTTTTGCCAATACACTTTTGACGTCATTAATAGTCCATAAACAAATTTTTGAATGACTATTATTATGGTGGATATTATTTGTGTGATATATTATTTGCGGCTACCGTTTTTCTCAAAGGTTTTGCAATCCATTTGTATTCTGTCAGCATATATACATAGGGAAATTGATGATCTCGTTTAGTACTACTTCTTAAGTGATGTTTATCATTAACGCTCCTCATAACCTACATTTTTAAAAAGCAAACCGGAGTTAATTAACATGAATGACGTAAATGCCCTACTCATTCTCACGAGAGAAAGTAAAGACCTTTTTGAAGGTTACTAATTCAATTGGTGTCGATTTATAGGGCCTCATTCAGATACAGAACAAAACGTTTTCCTCTGAATCAAATAGACATTCTATGATCTTCCCAGATAACTAATATATATCCATCGATGGATCTGCAATTCATAATCTCATTATCACGACCACACATTGTGAACATTCTTAGAAGTTTCCAGAAGAAATGAAATAGAACATGGCATGCTCACCTCTAAAAACAACACGACATCCATCCATCTGCTTCCTTTTCCACGCTCATTGAGACAAAGTATAAGATGGTTATACAACCACATGTCAAGATACCATTTGCTTAAATAAAATTCCGGTAGAATATATAAAACTCTTATAAAGCAAACACATGTGCGAGGCATATACAGATCATCCCAACCCTAGCAGTGAAAAAACATCAGTTTTTTACCAAATAAAAATTGAATCTTTAATGACAGTATTGCAAAATCATCTATAATTACCTACAAAATGAGACTATATGAGGCATGCGAAAGGAAACCGCAATTGAACACTTGGAAAATTGAAATTTCTATCAATCAAATGACATCCATTCCAAGTAATTACATCATATATCATGTTTCGTCTGCTTTCCATGTGGCATAATAATACCGTGCTCAAAAATTGCAAGTTGTCCCTGAATTAGGAACAATCAACAGTATAAAAACCTTGAACAACAAAATTAAACTGATAGAAATACACGGGATGATTAAAAATATCAATACACCATCATCATGCATACATAGTTTAAATTAGCATGGTTTACAGCTGCAACAGTTTAAAGGGTCCTTAATCATGTTATACTAAGAACTTGAGTGATTTCAAATATTAATTTTACAGAATTTTATTGGCAATTCCAGAATGCGATGATTTCCCACCGGAACTCAAACCTAAATGATCTAATGAAGAAATCTCATACCTGTAATTTGGGAACCATCACATTGATATAATGAATGTTAATCAAGAAAGGAAAACTCAATTTTGAAAAAATTGAAAGCTAACACACTTAACTCGAATATGGAGGTTTTGATTTCAAATTGGAGAGGATTTGTTGCCAATTTCTTAAAGGTTACATAAAAATGATTGACTTCTTTCCTAAAATAATGGGAGGAACTGATATCGCACCCAAAAAATCCGCAGCCATCAGTTATGGTGAGTTTGAGCAGGAAAGTTTCACTCCGAGGCACATCACCTCCGTCTTCCTCGGCAAGGCTAACATCTATTAGGATGGATATTGTTTAGGTGAAGGGTTCAACGTGGAGGATATAATGCTTCATGGCAGGGAAGGGATTGGCGAGGAAGAAGAAGACGTGAGTGAGAGAGATTGGGGCGCTTCCCTTGATGTTTATTAGGGATCAAATCACTTGTGATATAGGTTTTAGCCGATGATTTTGGTATCCAGCCTGTAAAGCCTGTAACAGGTAAGGATAGAATGATAGATAGCTGGAAGTCCTGATTTTTTTTCTGATTTTTGTTTTTATTCCTGAATCATCGGGGATCAAATCACTTGCACCGTATAGGTTTTGGGCGGGAAAGAAATTAGATGAGCACAGGTGTCAAAGAGAGAAGAGGGTTTAAGAAATGGACACGTGGCAATTATTATTTTTATTTATTAGGTATAGTAGATTTTTTTTTGAAGAGTGATGTTATAATTGAGTAGATTATTTAAAATACAATGCCATAGAAGAGAAACTTAAAACACAGCATTGTAATAGATGACAATGAATGTAAAATGCTAAAAGTACACAAATATATAAAACTACAAATTTAATCCCATATTGATGGGAGGAGAATATATTTGAGGGTTTATAATACATTTTCCATGTTTAGCCTTCAAAGGTTTTAAGTAGATTAAGGAACGAGGCAAGCCTACACATGTCATGGACGCAAGACTTGAGGTTCGCGGAAAGGCGTACTTTGCACTTTGCATCGGTCCTTGGGAACAAGGTTGTTAAAATCGTTATCCGGGATTTGGATTTCAAATTCAAATTTGAAGACATCTATAAATAGAACCTCCTGGATCTAATTTATTCTACATCTCAAATATGAATTTCTCTGCTCTCTCCTCTCTTTGCGATCCAACTTATTTCGGTTTTTAAGTATTCGCTTTGTTTTTATCTATTCTTCCAAATCTGTTGGAACGAAATATATTCTGCCTTAAGTCTTGGGGCTTTACGCTGATAGCTTATAACCGGTGAGCGCCGTAAAAACTTTTAAAGACAGAAGTCATTTCGTGCAGTCTCAACAAGTCAAGAATTAATGATTTTCAGGTTGGTTATAATTTTCTATATTGTGATTTATTTCGTCCGACAACGAGACAGTCTTCTATATTTCTTATAATCAGATCTGGTCGCGAATAATCAATCTGCTTTCTGGACGAAATTCGGTAAATAGTCCAATCTAGGAAATAAAACCATTGTCATATTCATATACTAGGTTGCTAAAAGTACTACTTTTTTTTGTTCAAAATACGAGGTTGCTAAAACCACTAACATATAAGCTCGATTTTTGCAACCTAATTTGGATATAACGCCATTTTAGCAACCTATTCTAAAAAAAGATAGATGTGGACCTCAGTTTCCAGAAAACAATAAGTTTACAAAAGTAACCCTTTTGATAGAAATGGTACTAATGCTAATTAACTTTACACGTCAATTAGTGACTAACTTTCGAGTGATATAAAAAAATTGAAGTAAATTTCTATTTTATGCAAAAAAAATTTAAATGATCTGAATACTCCACTTCTCTGGTATTTTGTTGCTATCATGTGCCCTTTTGGAAACCCAAAGTCTATCACACTCCAATTGGATCGATTATGATTTACCATGTGGCCTTTTTGTTGCTACTAATACTTACAATCCTTATTTGATGCCCTTTAAAGTTCAATGCTATTCTTGGGGGTTTGTCATTCCCAATGCTCTTACATGATCAGGATGTTGTGTGTCTGCGTGTGCTATGTATGCACGAGCTTGGGAGTCATTGCTATAACTAAAGGTACTATATAGATCATATTCTAATTGGACCTTTTCTAGAATTGAAACCTACAGTTATCGGCTTGTACCAAAATTCAATAACATGACTATTGTTTCTTCTATAGTCCACCAACACAATCTTTCATTATTCTTTATAAAAAATTGCTCAATATTCAATAAAGACCTGATTGAATTCTTGATATGATTAGATTTAGAAAACGATGCAAACACTCCATTTAGGACTTATCAAATACATGGTATTCTTTTTGTACGAAGTCGCCAAAAAGGTTGATATTTTTTACCTGATTGATTTCTATACGTATATAAAAATTATATTCCTGCATACAAACATAACAACAATTTTCATATAAAGTTGACTAATTTCTTTTTTGTTTTTTGTAGATTGATGGGAAAAAGTCATTAAAGAAAGATTTGAATATGTATTGTTCTGTTGTTAATATCATCTCTTTGTTTCTCATATGTCCAACATGTAATGTGTTTACTGCTATACATTTATAGTTGTGATGATCAATTGAAATGAATTAAGAACTTGTGATGTAAGACCCTGTTTTCGAAATGATCAATTTTGGATTTAAAAGAAATAAGTTTTAAGGAAAACTGGAGATATCACCACTATGTCTATAGTTAGCGATGCTAATTGACATAGCGACGCTATCACGGGAAAGGTTAGCGACGCTAAGCAGGTGGAGATCGTGCTTGGCCATTATCTGGGGATAGCGACGCTATCCACTGCTGTTTACAACAAAATCCTAGATTTCGGTTTTTTTGCCATATTTAAGGGTTTAAATCCCTAGGTAGCTGTCATTTTTTTTTTACCATTTCACCCCTTGGAAGCTCTGAAAACGTCTTGGAGGCTTGAGAGAGTGATTTTGGCTCCATAGCTCATTTTAGAGGGTTGCTTGAAGAAGAAGAAGTTGTTTGGTGGTGCATGGTGGTCTCTTTCAAGGTTGGGCCAGCTAGAGCTTCATTTTCTAGACCATTGTGAGTAGATAGTTTCTTCCTTTTTGTGTTCTAAGCTTGATCTTGTGTTTCTTCCTTTTTATGTTATAAGCTAGATCTTGGGTTAGCTAGAGCTTCATTTTATCTAGATTGAATAAGGATTTGCTAGCCATCATCATCATAAATTTAGTAGCCATCACATCTTGTATCAAATTGGTAGTTATCGTTCTCATTTTCAAGTATCTCACATTGTCAAATTGGTTTCAACCCATAGGTTCGTGAGTTTTGGGTTTTCGACTTTAATCTGTGGGTTTTGGGGCACACACATGTATGCATGCACGCACACATGTTTTTGTGTCGATTTGGTTTCTTAGGTTTCAGTTTAGATTTTACTCACCCTAGTTCTACTCCTGCCAAACGAGGCTACATGATGTAGCATGTTGTTAGCCCCATTATGAAATATTATGTTATAAACATATTTTGTTTCATAGTTCTAACATATTGCCACCTTCCAAGCCTTGTTTCATACTTCAATATATTGCCACCTTCCAACTCTTTGTTTGTGTACGTCAAATATGATGATTGGGATCTTTGAATATATTCTTTTGATGATTATCATCTTTGAAAATCTTATTTTACTAAATGTAATCATTAAACATGTGAGCATCTTGCAAGGCATATGCCCAAGTCACATAGCACTGCGATAAAATATATCAACAAATTGCATCAAGTTAGGTAGGTGTGAGAACATTAAACTTGGACTAATTATGAGTGTTGGTATCCGAGAACCGAGGGCACTCATAAATCGTGCATGTATCAGAGTCATTGTTAAAATGTCTCCTATTGCGCTTCACAAAACTAATACCCTTGTATTGATTGGGCGTTGTTTTCAAAACATGCTCTAAACTCTTAAACAGATGGAGAATGATCAAAAATTGATTTTTTTCATATTTTCCTATTTCTAACGGTAACATAAAAACACCGGTTTTTAACCAGCCTGGATATATTCTTCAACCGATGGTTTGGTTTAACCGAAACCGGTTATAAAAAAATACCATTCTGATTTCTTTTCGGTTTTAAAAAACCGGTTCTGAATGTGCACCTCTGATATTACATTGGTAGATCGTAATTTTATTCAATTTGGACGAGCCATATTCGGCCCACATTAATCTTATGGGATATTGAAAAGCCCATCGGATCCTGTCCTCAGGAGTCGGATCGGACCTCAGGCGAACAACCAAATAAACACAAATGACATTGCAATTGGGGGTGAATAAGGGACGATAGCTCGGAGGAAATTGAGGCTCCGGCGAGAGAGACGGGAGGTTTCAAAAGGGTGGTTGCCCCTCTCTTGCCACTACATGACCCGGAATCGGATCATGTTGAGCCGATGATTACGTCCCCCATTATTCAACAACAATCAACAGCCCTTGTAGAAAAAGAACAGAGGATTATATGATGTCAGTCGAGACCGGAGACCTTTATCTGGATCTTTATTTCGCTCTCTCGATCACCATCTATTTGCTTCCATGTTCCATTCTTTATCCTGGAGTAAAAACAACATTTTTGGTCCCTGTGGTTTGCTAACTTTTTTGGTACTCGTTTCGATTGATACGCAGATTTGCTTACACATCAACGATACTGTTACCAAATGAAATGTCGAGGCGGTGATGATCTTGTTCTGCATCTAACTTCTCCGAGCATCGGTTTCCGGCGGGTGAAATTCGGCCCGTAACTTGGCGGGGCAACACGAATTGTGTTTCGTGTTGCAGCCATGGCGGTGTTTGATCCCCTTTGCCGGATTCCAAACATGCAGATCTGAGCCTTGTCTACAAAATTACACTTTGTTTTCTTGTTATTATTAAACAACTCCACTCAGACAAGATGAGGCAAATCGAAGTCCGGTTTTGATTTTTTCAGTCAAACATTGTTCTTCGAGGCCGATGATTCTCTTCATAAATCAACAGTCCTATAAGGTCAAACACTCACGACAATCTTTAACGAAATCGCACCCAAACCAAGGTATGAATTGGAAAAAGTGGAGATTGGATAATTGAAAGTGTGGTGAGGAATATAGGTAGGAATCAATACAATTTCTCTTATCATTATGTACTTTAAACGGTTTTTGTGTGGGCATGAAGAGGCTGTGATGATGAATTTGAATGCGTCTGAGTGGATTTGAGCAAAGTTAGTGATTATTCGTATCTTGGCTGGGCAAATCGGATGACTATGTGAAAGAAACAAGAACTGAATCTGTGTTCTTTACATTGTAATCGGTGATTTGCAGCCATGGCGGATTTATCCTCTTTGTTCGATTGTTTACAGATCTGAGCCTCCTGATAATTTTATCTGATTTTTCCGGATTTTTGACGTGTTTGTTTATGTTTTACCAAAATTTGTTTTTTTTTTTTTTTAAATAATTTTCATTTCCCCCTTTTTCGTTTTTGTTTTACGATTTAACAAATCTTTACTCGAAATTTCCCGGTTTTGGAAAATTTAGGATTTATTTTATATCTATTACCATATTATAAATCATGCATATTTGAAATTAAAGAAGTCTGTAATCTTTTAAGAGGTTCAAGTGGTCAAACATGAGAGTTTAATGATCTCGTTGCTATTTAGGGTTCCACTTCATCATCTGCAAAAAGTGTTTTTGTGCTTTGATACTTTTGAGTTTAATTTACTTATCTATTGAATTGTGGTACATATCATTAGTGTTTTCCTGTGTTGATTTCTGATGATCGATATGTATATATCTTTTGTTGAATTTCGAAGTTCTTTTAGGTGGATGAATTGTTGGTTCCCATAATGGCGGTGTCATATGTTATTGTGATACATTGTATGGATATTTATGTCAGGAAACCATCGTGATAAAAATTCAATAAACAAAGGACTCACTGGTGGTAGGTTTGCTTTTATGGTTTAAAGAAGTTATTGATAGTTTAGACCTAAATTAGGGTGCTTTTGTTTTCTATGTTTTGTTTTTGTATTTTGTTATCAAAATGAGAACGCGAAAGACTGATAGAAAAGTAGCTTCGTTTGGCATTTTTGGATTACGGGGATGGTTCTAGAATTTTATTTGGTTGTAAGAAGATTTTTCAAAAAATTTGTGAATTCAATTCCCCCATCCAAGCTTGTAATGTTAGGGGTAAATAAGGGCAAAGTGAAGTGGTAGGTAGCTTCATGTTTATTGTTTAGAGCTAATATATTTTAGTATTAAATGCAGGAAATGACAAATGTATATTTTTTTTTTATTGTGGAACCCTAATTTAATTTCTTCCTGTTATTGTAGTGTTTTTTTTTTTTAAATCCATCTAATTATTACAATATCTTTTAAATATAAAACAATTTTTAGTCATAATTGGCTAGATAATCAAAGTAAATTGTTTTACTAAGAAAAAATTTGAAGAATAATGCTATATTCGATGAAGGACGTGTTTGGCACGCAGCATTTGAGAGCTTTTACGAGCGTTTAGCTTTTGGAAAACGCTGGAAAAAATGAAAAAACTTCGTTCGGCAGCAAGAGCTTTTAGCTTATATTTTTAACAAAATGCTCATAATCCAAAAGCTATATCAATTAGCTTTTGAGAGCGTTTAACGTTTGATTTTTGATTTTTATATTATTTTACATTTCTGAACACTTCTGCGGCATAAAAAGTCACAGCTACCAGCTTCCAGTTAACCGCTAACGGCTAACCACTATCAGTTACCAGTTAATTTTGTCGAACACGTCCGAAGTCATATCAATAAAATAGGAGCCTATCTGAGTCATCGAGCCACCATAACTCAACCCCTCTTCATCATTGGTAAAAATAGCAAAATAACACCATCAAAAGAGTAACTGACACTCAACTCCCATCTATAAGAGAAGAACATTTAAGACAAATAAAAACTTGGCATAAGAATAAAAAAAATGAAAATACACAAAATGAATATTTATTACGATATTGCCAAAAATAAGTATGCTCTCAATGTATTAATTAGTACTCTGGCATTCAGAGTGCCATAGAGGATTCATGGATGCCATAACAAACATGTGCTTAGGAAAGAGATGAACTTCACCTATATAAGCCCACAAAGAGAACAACAAAGGCCAAAACAATTTAGTACTCGGTGATACTTACATATACGCTCTCTATCTCTATCTCTTATTCTCTTTCCCCCTTACACAATCTATCTTCAAGCCTTAACTTTGGCATGAAAGAGTTATCATGGAAACTCGATAATGCTCCTGAGTTATCTTGTGTTGGTCTTTCAGTATTACATTTGATTTGATAGAGATAATCCAACCCTGAAGCCAAACAAAGATCGACGACGCATCAAGTAATATTTAATTACGGCTTGGGTAATGAAGTCAAACATAATATTGTCTTAGCATATAAGAACCGACCGAGTTCCCAAATTTGATTTGTAACAACTCATATAACATTAAAATACCATTGAATGGTTCTAATTGAATATACAAATTGTTCAATTATCAGCTTCCATTGCATTTTAACTATTTTACCATAGTCATAAAATATATATACTTTGAAAATGGCATTTCACAAATTATAATACACATAACAAACGAAGATAATTTATACTTTGTAAAGTTAATGAATTAGGACATATTTGTTCAGTTTGGGCCGGCATGATCAGCCTATGTTGGTGAAACTTGACGCCATAAATACAAACAGCACAGTGCAATGGCGTCAAAAGGGGGTGATTTGCTCGGAAAAGTGGAGGCTCCGGCGAGAGAGACGGGAGGTTTCAAGAGGGTGGTTGCCCCTCTCTTGCCACTACATGACCCGGAATCGATCATGTTGAGCCGATGATTACTTCCCCCATTATTTACGAATAATCAACAGCCCTTGTAGAACAGAAAACCAGATATCGATTTTTATTTATTTATTTATTCATGCCTGCTTTTAAGGCCATACCCGGTCCATTCAAACTCTAACTCTCCAAACTTTCGTGGCAGCTTCTGATCATCATGTTTCCTTTCGGCATTTGTTTCGATTGTAAGCTGCAGTTGTTCAACACATCGACACAAGATTTACAAAAGAATTTCGAGGCGGTGATGATATTCTTCTGCATCTAACTTTTCCGAGCATCAGTTTCCGACATTGGGTGAAACTCAGCCCGTATCTTGGCGAGGCAACACGAATAATGTTGCAGCCATGGCGGTGTCTGATCCCCTTTGTCCGATACTAAACTTGCAGATCTGAGCCTCTCATTTAAAAAGCTACTGTGTTTTCGATCTATAAATGGTGGAAAGCAAATGCAACATCTGGATCTTGTTATGTAAACAACTCCACTCAGACAAGATGAGGCGATTTCATAGGGGACGAATGATATGGTTTCTAAGGGTGGGTGCCGTCCTCTGTGCAATTCGAGTCCAATTTTGACTTTTTAGTCAAACATTGTTATTCGAGGCCGATGATTCTCTTCAGAAATCAACAGCCCTTTATGATCTGAGATATTTTGAAAATCGGTTGTGCACCTCTACTGAAACAACTGTATAAAGAACCCCAAACCAAATCTCATTTATCTGCGTACTACATTACTCGATTCTTCAGTTTTTGTTTGAGTTTAAAGAGGCTGTGATGATGAATTTGAATGCGTCTGAGTGGATTTGAGCAAAGTTAGAGATTATCCGCATCTTGGCGGGGCAGCTGGTAAGTTTGCAGCCATGGCGGATTTATCCTCTTGCTTCGGTTGTTTACAAATCTGAGCCTCATAATAATTTTATCTTATTTTTAACTAAACTGATTACATGTTTGTATTTGAGCAATCGTTTTTTTTTTTTTTTTTTTTTTTTTTTTTTTTTTTTTTTTTTATCTACTTTCGTTTTTGTTATCTGATTTAACAAGTTTTTATCAGAATTTGGTTGCTTTTTTTATGTTTCTCTCCAAACATTGAAACTGGTAATTACTAATTAACGACTAAATTCTATTTATATAAATCCTCTTAACTCAAACGAGTAGGAGGTTTGTTTTCTGTTCAGGAAATTTGAGGATGTCTTATGTGATTCTTTTCCGCTTTAACTAAATCTAACTGCTAAGTAATCATATTGGTTTAAATGCATGAAATAACAACATACTTTGATTACCTTTTGTAGTAAATTACATTTTTTTGGTTCCTAAATATAGCTAATTTTTTCAATTTGGTCTCCAAAAGTATTCTTTTGCAGTTTTTGGTCATTATTTGAGGCTTTTGTAATGTTATTGGTCCATGTTACAAGAAAAATGCTTATAACATTGAGACCAAAATTGAAAAAATCAGTCATACTTAGTGACCAAAAATGGTTATTTTACTTGGAATAGTGAAAAAAAAAAACGTTTCAAGAACCTTAAATAAGGACCAAAATTGCAAGAGAACTTTTTGGGACCAGAACTTCAAGAGAAGTTTTTGGTACTAAAACCGCAAATAGTCAGCTATACGTAAGGACCAAAACTATAATTTATTCTATTTCTATTATTTCATTATTGCAATATAGTATTTCACATTTTTTATATTTAACATTATGTGTTTAAATTATCTTGTATTTGAGGATTAATGTAGTTTGAAAAATCTGCAGATTATAACAATATATAACCAACTACTGGTTGTCTTATATTGCGTCTTCAAATCAAGTCATTTGTAACAAAAATCAAGTTTAATGACCATTGCATTTTCGTTTTCCATTGATTCTTAACTTATTCATGATTACATGCAACATAATGAAAATATACTTAAAAAAAAAAAAAAACTAATTTGTACTTAAGAATAGGATTGGAGACAATATGATGTAACAAATTTGAATTGCTTACACAACAGACTACTACAAAATAGCATCCATGAGATCTATTGCATGCAATTATAAAAAAGATTAAGGAAACATAAATGATTCTTAGTGTACATAATAATCATGTCACATTCTTATTTTGAGAATGTAACTGGCCACCTATGATGCATACATGTATCTATTTGTTGTCACACGGCCATCTCCCTCTCCGAATGTATTTGATCTAGCAAGTAAAGAATGGAAAAAATAAATATCAACCACCAATTTACCAATTTGGAATAGAAACACTTTTAATTGTTACCATCTTACATCAACCACCTTCATATTATTAGCCCAAAAAGATGGTTACATAAAATGACAATTATGAGATGAACCAACGATTTCAACTTTCGATAAAAAAAATGCAAACCGCACTAGATGAGACCAAGAAAAATAGACCTTTAGGTTCACCCTAAAGATATGAAAACAAGTGGAGATACATAATAGCGGATGTTTGGTGTCAATGGTACTAGAGCCATGCAAGTAACCTTAAGGCTAGCTAGGTGTAAAAACCCATATTACATAGGTCAAATTAATATGGAGACAAGGTGGGTTAGATTTTTTTTTTAAACGGCAATAATATTATAAAATGGTAAGCAGGAAGCTTACAAACAACAAAGTTTACCAAATATAACATACAACCAGCTATAAAAGCACCAAACCCGAAGAACCAAGCTAGAACAAAGCTAAGAAAACTTAGACAACAACTAAGGGCAAAATCGTCTAAATGACCACAGCACCACACTGCTAGAACCAAGCTAATTAAACTTTGACAACAAATAAGGGCAAAATCGTCAAAAAACCAAAGTACCACAACTAACGCATCAGGGAACTTTAACCCAAATCCAAGAAGAGCACCATCCCACCCAGTGTAGAAACCTCTAAGGCTGGGCGGTGTGGCCTCGCCAAAGGGCTCGCCAACCGCCTCGCCTAGCCCTCGCCATCCGCTCCGTCAATCGTCGCCCTCGCCTTCGCTAACCGGTCCTCGCCATTTCTCCAGCGAGCTCGCCAAACTCTTTGGCAACGGTCATGTGACCGTTGAACGGTCACAAATACAAAAAAAAAAAAAAAATTAATTAAAAAAAATCCAATTATTCTCCTATATAAACCAAACCCTCAAATCATTTTTACCACACAACTTCAATATCAAACCCCTTCTACACGTTATATCCTCTTTCCCCCAATTTTAATTTAAAAAATTATGTCATCCGACTCGTCAATTTCGATATCATCGTCGTCATCTGATGATGAATTGGAAGAACAAATAGGCGAGCAAATAGAGCGTATTACGGCTCATTTACAACAAGAATTACAAAATCCATCGCCAAGCAGCGGGCCTCGTCTACACAGAAGATATATTGATCGGGGAAGAGCGGAAGCCGAACAACGTCTCTTTCGGGATTATTTTGCTGAAAATCCCACATATCCAGAGTATAAATTTCGGCGTCGGTTTCGCATGCGCAAATCGTTGTTTTTGAAGATTGTTAGCGACATGGAGGCGGCGAGTGATTACTTTAAGCAACGATCGAGCGCGTCAGGTATGTTAGGATTCCACCCTATTCAAAGATGTATTGCTGTACTTCACATGTTAGCATATGGCACACACCCTGATGCACTAGACGAGACAACGAGGATGTCCGCACGTGTCGCACGAGACTCTCTAGACCTATTTTGTGACCTTGCCCTAATTATGTACAAGCCATGATATGGTCGTGAACCTACTCCCAATGACATCCGACAATTGTATGCCCATCATGCACAAGTGCATGGCTTCCCTGGTATGTTAGGAAGTTTAGACTGTATGCATTGAAGGTGGAATGGTTGTCCTTCTGCTTGGCATAGCCAATACACGAAGGGTCAGTACGGATACCCGACGGTCGTGCTTCAAGCTGCAGCGTCACAGGATATGTGGATTTGACATTCATATTTTGGTGCTCCCGGGTCGCATAATGACCTCAACATACTCAATAGTTCGGATTTTTACACAAAGGTACATAACGGCACTGCTCCGGACTCTTCGTTTACACTCCGAGGAACGCAATATCGATTTGGGTATTATCTTGTGGATGGAATCTATCCAGAGCGTTCTATTTTCGTCAAGACTTTGGCTTACCCAGATGACCCACAAAGGCGAAAGTTTAAAAGAGCTCAAGAAAGAGCTCGAAAGGACATCGAGAGAGCATTTGGTGTATTGAAGAAACGTTTTGCCATACTAGCTAAACCTTCACTGTTTACAAAAAAATCTACTATGACGAAGGTCATGTTTACATGTATTATTTTACATAACATGATTCTAGAAGACGAAGGACATGCTATATGTCAATACGACGAAAATGAAGTCATTCCCAATCCACAGCCAATTCCAGTTGCGAGTCCTGAGTACCTTGAGCGAGTGCAGCTGGTGCGCAGTCGACAAATTCATGTCGATCTTCGTCGTCATCTTATCGATCATCTTTGGACGGTAGACTATATTGATCTAAATATGGATCCGGTGAACGAGTACGACGGCGAATATTCAGATGATGACAATATATGAGGTCGTGTTTAGTTGGTTTTTAAGTTTAATTTAGTTTGTTTTAAGTTGTTTATTTATGTTTTTAATTTTAATGTAATGTATTTTAAGTTTAATGAAATGGTTGTTTTTAATTTTATTATTGTTTTTAATAATATAAATAATTTAAAAAAAAGATTTAATAAAATAGTTTAGCATGAAGTTCAGCATGTGCTGACCACTACCACCATTTTTGGTCAGCATGTGCTAAACTTGCTGAATGCAGACGTGACATAGTTTAGCACATGCTGAACATGCTAACCACTCCCTCCAGCCTAAGGCTACTGGGAGTAAGAGGTCGCCAAGCCTCTTGGCGAGTGGCCTCTTCTCACCAACACCACTCCACCTCCTCTCGCCATCCCACTCGCCAACCACCATCGCCATCCCCTTGGCGAGATGCCAACGGCCAAAAAAGCAACATTTTTCCTTCAATGACACTCGTCTTATCATCTCCTTGGCCATTGGCCACCACTGCCTACAAAATGGCCAACGCCTGCCAACCATGGTCTGGCCCACAAAAACTCCTTGGCCATTCGTTGGCCATTGGCCACCACTCCGTGTAGTCTAAGCAGCAACCAAGGACACTATAGAGTGTGATCGAAATTGAGAAGCAGCCAAATAGCAACCAGGGACAAAAATATGATCTTAAGAAGCCTTCGATCATGTACCAACCCAACAACAAGGAAAACACCAGCAAGGAAATTTCAAACTTGGAAAACTTCAAGCTTCCCCCTGCGTGCTGAACTAAACAGGGGAAGATATTCCCAAAAAGCAGAGCAACTTTGAACACCTCATATGATTTTGAAATCGCCAAGGAACCCCGCCAATTCACATTCATCTTTGTTTTAATTTTCGAACTAGTTCCAACACTTCATGGATCCAAAGGACATTCCTGCAGCCTAACGAGAATCCAAACCAACACTTCATAGAATTTGCCAAGAAGAATTTCTGTAACATATAAAAATCACACGCACACTGAACATACGCACACCGACACCAAAAGAAAAAACGAACACCCACTCACTCAATCTAAACCGAACACACGCACACCAACACCAAAAGACCCCATTCCACCCCCAACCACCCCTTTGAGAACACGAAACGAAATACACGAAATAATTTGATTGCTTCATTTATTGTTTATTTTATTTTATTTATTGTTTCTCTTCAAACATATAAATCAGCATGGAGACCGTGCCTTGCGTGGTTGGATAAAGCACGGGGAAAGGAGGCCAAGGATGCCCAACGATCATGAGCCACAAACAACACGCGTTGGCTTGTTTCCTCGCATGATAACCTAAAAGTTGGTCTGCTTGGCTTGTATCGTTGGACGACGAGGCCCCACGACCAAGGTCGTTGCCTTGTTTCCCCGGACACCGACCTGGAAATTGCGCCATTGACTTGTTTTCCTCGACCACTCAACTGGATACCGGCCTAACCGTGGTTTGTTTTCGAAATTATGCCGCATCAACAAAATTATATAAATAGACAACTAACAACTAAACCCTATTTGTATATCTGACACATAATAATGTCATAAAAACCTTTAAGTTTGTCAGGAATGTGTAGTATTACCCTTTTATGTATTTTTGTTTCATAAAAGCTTTTAAGTTTATTTTTGGTTCATCAAAACCCTTAAATTTGACAGAAATATTCACTTTTACCCTTGTGACATATTATAAAACCTGTCAAACTTAATGATTTTAATGAACCAAAAATGCATAAAATGGTCAAATCGAACATTTATGCCAGACTTAAAGATTTTTATAAACCAAAAATCTATGAAAGGGTAAACCCGAACATTATTAATAAACTTAAAGACTTTTATGATATTATCCTTATTCGACACTATTCGTATATACCATATAACAGAAACTGCAGCGTGGCTTGTTTCCGATTTGGGAAATGTGAGGATTTGTATTATGTGATTGTTTTTTCGGTTGACTAACTTGTATTGCTTGTAATTATATTTGAAGATATATAATTTACAAGAAATTTAATGGATGTATTTTGGGTCATTCATTTAGATAAAAAAAAATCTAATAACACAATTACTAAATTGAATGTTATTAAAAATAGAATTTCCACATATAAAAAAATTGTATTTTTTCCCACCCATATATCATATTAAAACTTAATAATCTTTCAAAAATATCAAATTTTCTACAATTTTTATTTTTAGCAGTTTAAATACTGTATAATCATTCTATTTTTTTTAATCTTTTATCAATTCACTATCATACTCCTACTATAAGTCTTAAGTTTAAAATATAATCTATACCTTTTATAAACTTTTAAAAAATCACATTTATACACCTTATTGTAGCCATTTTTTTTACAAGTTTAATAAGTTAAAAACTATAAATAACTAAATAATTAATCGATATTATAAATAATCTTCAATATCGAAATTAAAATATTTCAAATAAGTAATTTCTATATTAATTAATCATAAAGTTAAAAGTAATACTAGACTGAGCGCACACCATATTTAGTTTTATTCACACGCATGTCACGAGTAGATGACACTAAATGATATGATTCTAATAAATGTTTATCTTATAGTATGGTTTAAAATTTTTGCAATTTCATTAATCAAGTTAGTGTATGAATTATTATTCATAGCTAATATCAATAACATAATATCTTCAACATCTATTTACCAAAATTTAACTATATACTTTTATTCAGTATAGCGTATGAATATCCGCCTAGTAGTAATATTATGATGTAGTAGTGCTAACTTATAGCAGCCGGTTCACGTTTTTCTTATTTTTCATTACATTCCCATTTGGGTATTATTTTCCAGTGACGTGTCATATATTATATAGTTTTTGAGTTTTTTAGGAAATGTGGATCGTGGAACATTCTGTGGTCCCTTTGAGGCGGTTCCGTGCGGTAATAATTCTAAATATGTACATCGTGAGCTAATTAATTGTTAGTGTTACTAGGAGTAATCACTTGATTGGGACCTTTACATGAAGAATCTCTATCGAAATCAAAGATGAATAAGATAAAGGCTGCTCATTTGAAGTCAAAAGCGACATGCTTGATAAGTTGCTTGCATTATTGAATTTTCCATAATTGGATCTTACAAAGTTTGCCGACGGTTAGGTCTTGGGTTAAGTTTTCATAAATTTGGTTCTTGCCAATAGTTGGTAAAAACCTTTTGATGTACCTTATATTGGATGTAAATACTTTTAGTTCCAAATGTTGACTCGTCCAAAATTTTTTTGTTCTGCTGATCTAAAGGTTACCAACAAGCTTGTTTTGTTGTAGTTTTATGCCACTCGCAACAATGTTTTTTTTTTGCATTTTATAATCTATATTATATGAATCCCCGTTTTGCTTTTAATTCTATTTACTTTTGTCTTTCAACTTTCGGAGCTTTGTGAGTTTTGCAATTATTTGATGCCTGGTTTCAAGCTGTGTCTATTTAGTTTCTACAGGTGGTTACTGTGACACAAGCTTTAAAGTTTTGTTGATATTGTAAAAAAATATTTTGTATATAACCTTTATATGAAACATATAATAAAATACTTGTGACTATCGTTTTTTATATCTGTATATGAAGTTTTATTTACATGATATGAATTGCAAGTTAAACTTTTTATATAATTAATTAGGGTATGCATATCTTCTGTATATCTACGAGAAATTTATGTATATATTATATGGAAAATAGAGTTTTCAGACGGCAAATTTGATTTTTGATATACGTTGGATGAAAACTTATTACTATTTTTCAATCTTTGAAGTAAAGCGTAATTGAGAGATAAACTGATAATCTCTTGATTGATTTAGAGCTAATACAAGTATTTATATTTACAGGAAGAAAAGAACCAACAAACTAACTAACAAACTCTACAACTAACTAACAGAATAATTACAGCATGTGCTTTAAATACTTAACATCCTCCCCTCAAGTTGAACCTTGGTGAATATCATCAAGGTTTAACTTGGATATAAGAAATTGAAACTGAGGACTACATAAACCCTTTGTGAAAACATATGCAAGTTGATGTGTTGTAGAAACATGTCTTGGTATCACGAAACCAAGTTTATATTGATCACGGACTAAATGACAATCAATGTCAAGGTGCTTGGTTCTTTCATGGAATATGGGATTTTCTGTAATATGAATTGCTGCTTTGTTATCACATCATAGAGATACAGGAATCTTCAATGTTATCTTCAAGTCTCTAAGGATATAGCTTATCCATAAGAGTTCACACACAGTTGCTGCAAGGCTTCTGTATTCTGCTTCGCAAGATGATCTTGATACAGTCTTTTGCTTCTTTGTTTTCCAGGATATCAATGATGAACCCAAGAAAATACAATATCCAGTTAATGATCTTCTAGTATCGTTACAAGTGGCCCAGTCAGAATCACTATATGCTGTAATTGTTGTTGGTAAAGATTTCTTTGAAAAGAATAGACCTTTTGAAGGGCTTCCTTTTAGATATTTTAACAAATGTATAGCAGATTTCCAATGTAAATCTGTTGGTGTATGTAAGAATTGACTCAGTTGTTGGACTGCATAACTTATATCTGGCCTTGTAAAGTTAAGATATAACAATCGTCCCACGAGCCTTCTGTATTTTTCTGGTTCTGTAAGAAATGTACCTTTATCGGAACATAATTGACTGTTTTTTTGCAACTGGGGTAGATACAGGTTTTGCTCCTGTAAGACCTGCATCTGATAAAATGTCCAATACATATTTCCTTTGGTTCACATACAATCCGTTTTCTGTTTTGAGCAATTCAACCCCAAGAAAGTAATTTGCTTCACCTAAATCTTTAATGGTGAAAGCTTTATGTAGATACTCTTTAACTTCTGCAATTTTCTTCAAATTCGGTCCCGTTATTAATATATCATCGACATAAACGATTAAGGCAAGAAAAGTATCATCTTCTCCTTTGACAAACAAACAATGATCATGTAATGATTGTTTGAAACCAAAATTAATAATCTTTTTACGAAATTCACTATGCCATTGCCTGCTTGCTTGCTCTAGGCCATATAACGATTTTTGCAATTTACAAACTTCACCTTCCTTAGCTTTAGAATAACCTTGTGCAGGAACTAAGTACACTTCTTCATCAAGATATCCATGTAAAAAAGCGTTGTTTATGTCTAGTTGATGTATTAGCCATTCTTTTGATGTTGACATAGATAGTAATAATCGCACTGTAACTATCTTTGCTACAGGTGAAAAACTGTCAAGATAATCGATTCCATATGTTTGATTATAACCCTTTGCGACAAGTCTCGCTTTGTACCTTTCCACTGTACCATCGGGTTTCAATTTAACTTTGTAAACCCATTTTGAGCCAATGGGTTTCTTGTCCGGTGGTAAGGGCATTAATTTCCAAGTATTATTATCCTCCAACGCCTTTAATTCGGTTTCCATTGCTTTTACCCACTCCGGATTGATACAAGCTTGATCATATGAACATGGTTCTTGTATCATTGACATAGATGTTAAGAAGCTTTTATGCGAAGATGTGAGTAAGGATGATTGAATGTATGGAAAAGTAGGAGGGTAATGAGGGGAAGTAAAAGTCGTTGAATTGTTAGGATTATCACTACAATTCATGATATAATCTTGATGCCAAGAAGGATTTCTCTTAACTCTTGTACTACTTCTAGTAACAGGAATCGATGAGTGAGAATTCATGGTATGCGAATCAGTGCCATTTGGAATATGTTGATCATTAATGTCAACATCATCAGGATTATAATCATTATCCCGTAGAAAATCATCAGAAGATGATACAAAATCAATTTCTTGATTGTTAGAATTGGATTGGAGAATATCAGAAGATTGGATAACATCAGTGGAATCATCAATTTCAGAACTTGGTATAATGGGAAGTTGAATTGAATTATCAATTCTTGTTTTCTGAAATGGGAATATTTTTTCATAGAACACAACGTCTCTTGACATGATAATTTTCTTATCTGTAAGATCAAATAACTTGAAAGCCTTTTGACCAGGATTATATCCAATAAAGCAGCACATGAATGCTCGAGTTTCGAATTTGGTTTTGTGAGGAATGATATTTGTAGCAAAGCAAAGGCATCCAAACACTTTTAGATTGCTATATGATGGGGGGTTTTTGATGAAGATACTGGAATGGAGTTTTCCACTTCAAAGATTTTGTGGGAAGAATATTTATGATATATGTAGCCATCAAGACTGCATGTCCCCAGAAAGAAATCGGTAAATTCGATTGAAAAAGAAGGGCTCTTGCCACTTGTAGCAAATGTTGATGTTTTCTTTCAACCTTCCCATTCTGTTGGGGAGTATATGGAACTGTTAATTGATGTATGATTCCTAAAGAAGTGAAAAGTTTTTGACAGGATTGATTGACAAATTCGGTACCATTGTCTGTACGAATTGTCTTCACAGTAGTTTGGAATTGATTAGAAACATACGCGAAGAAATTGGATAAGGTCAAGAAGGTTTGGGTTTTATTATTGAGAAGAAATGTCCATGTTGCCTTTGAGAAATCATCAACGATGGTGAGGAAGAAATGAGCTCCTGTAATTGTTTTTGTTTTATATGGACCCCAAAGGTCCACATGAATCAATTTGAAATTTTCAGTGGCATGGGATTCACTTGAAGGGAATGGCAAACGATGTTGTTTGGCTTTATGGCATGATATACATGGACTCAATTCAGCTTGAGATTGTGAAGGAACAAATTTCAATTGACTCAAAACTGACTGTGAAGTATGGCCTAATCTTTGATGCCAAAGAGAAAATGATTCTTTATTGATACTAGTGACATTATTACAAAGAAAAACGGATTTAGAAACAACGTTCTTGGAGCTAGTACATGATTTTGTTACAATACAGGAAATATCAAGAACATATAGATTGCTTATAACTCTTCCTTGAGCAATGATTTCATCAGTTATTGGGTCCTACAAAATACAATAGTTGGGATGAAAAACGAATTGGATGTTTGCTGAAGTGGCTAATGCCTTAACTGATAGAAGGTTACATTTAAAACCAGGAACATGAAGAGTATCTTCAAGAATTAGACGGGAATTAAGTTTAATCGAGCCCTTGTGAGTAACTCTTCCTTGAGCAATGATTTCATCAGTTATTGGGTCCTACAAAATACAATAGTTGGGATGAAAAACGAATTGGATGTTTGCTGAAGTGGCTAATGCCTTAACTGATAGAAGGTTACATTTAAAACCAGGAACATGAAGAGTATCTTCAAGAATTAGACGGGAATTAAGTTTAATCGAGCCCTTGTGAGTAACAGATTTAACTGAACCATCAGGTAAGAAAATAGGAGTAAAACTCATAACTGGTATCGGTTTATCCATGTATTTCGTGTTGATACACATGTGAGCAGTAGCTCCGGTATCGATTATCCACATGTCTTTATTAATAAAATTTGACCGATTAGAGTTTAAGAAAGACATTTTTAATTTCATACCTGCAAAATCTCCCAGATGAGTGAAATTAGCAGAGTGTGATTGACTAGTCTTTAAGAACTCGTTGAATTGTCGAATCAGGGTGTTGAACGAACCATCTGTTGTATCTTGATTAACAGATTCATTAGAAATTTCATCATTAATGGGATTGTCAAGAGAATGATTACCGGTCGCCATATGTGCTGAATTGTAATTAACCTTCTTCTTATCCTTGTATTCTTTGTACCAATCAGGATATCCAGTTAATTTGAAACAAGAATCTTTGGTATGACCTGTAACTTTGCAGTGATCACAGTAACGATTATTTTTCCCTTTATTATCAGACTTTCCTTTGTACTGATTGTTGTTGTTTTGCCTTTTGAAATTGCTATTTGAATTCAATGTTCTTGTAAACATTGCAGAAATTTCTTTTGGAGCAGCAAAATTGATTTGAACTTCCCTCTGTTTTTCAACCCTATGTGCCATTGAATACGCCTTATGAACACTAGGAAGAGGATCAAGGACTAATATCTGATTTCGAAGATTATCATAACTATCATTAAGTCCCATCAAGAATTGCATAAGTCTTGTCATCGAAGTGATTTCCAGAATTGATTTTGCAGATCCACATTTACAAGGTGGTAATGGAACGAGACAGTTCAATTCGTCCCATAATTGCTTCAATCGTGTATAATACTTGGAAAGAGATGAAGTACCTTGTGTAATTGAAGCAATTTGTCTCTGTAATTGATAGATCAAAGGTCCATTACTTTCTCCAAAGTGTTCTTCGAGTTCTAACCAGAGTTCTCTTGCGGTAGTTGCAAAGATGAAAGCTCCAGAAATATCCTTCGAAATTGAATTCAATAGCCATGATCTAACCATGCAATCAGCGCTAATCCATTCAGCTACTTCATTAGTTCCAGAATTTGGTTTATTTGCTGTACCGTCAATGAATCCGAGTTTTTTCTTCGCTCCTAATGCAATTTGAACGTAAAATTTCCATTGAAGGTAATTATCATTACCAGTAAGAAACGTAGATACTAAGAACATATTTGGGGAATCATTCCCTTTTGAATTGATTCCAGAAAAAGGATTAGAATTCAGATTAGGATCTAAAACGGGATCTGAACTCATGATTACAGATCGAGAAATAAGAAGTAAAATGAAAGAAGAATCAGATTAGCTGCTCTGATACCATTTCAATCTTTGAAGTAAAGCGTAATTGAGAGATAAACTGATAATCTCTTGATTGATTTAGAGCTAATACAAGTATTTATATTTACAGGAAGAAAAGAACCAACAAACTAACTAACAAACTCTACAACTAACTAACAGAATAATTACAGCATGTGCTTTAAATAATTAACACTATTACATGGATAGAAATTTGATGTATATATTATATGGAAAATAGAGTTTTCAGATGGCAAATTTGATTTTTGATATACGTTGGATAAAATTTTATTATTATTACATGGATAAAAATTAGACAGTGTTAATGATATATTCGAATAAAAACCAAGTGTTGCGTAATACAAAAAACCATAACTTATAAATATAAAGATGACATGTAATTTATAATGATATAAAGGAAAATAAAATTTAACGAAAATATGTCATATTTGATATATATCAGATTGAGAAAAAATTATATTATTTTGTAGATAAAAAATAAACAATATCAATGATGTATTTAGAAACTCTAGAAAATATCAAAACGGTGTAATTAGTTTCAAAGTCGGATGATAAAAATTCATGTATGTACGATTGACCAACCATATTTTACGATAGAATTAGTGAAAAAGGAAAAAATCAAAAAGTTTCACGGATAGAAACATAGATGTAAAAACGAAGTTATTTTAAAAATATATACATACAAAATATGTAATAATATTATAGAAAATACTTAGGTAAAAGTAACTAATGTTTGTAAAAATGAGTCGTAAAAAATGAAAAAGAAATATTTAAAAGCTTTTCAAAAAATTGTAGATACTAGAATACAGAAAAAGGATGTTTTAAAAAAAGATTTGGCAAATATTTATAAAAGTTGTTTGGACTAAAGAAAACTTATAAAAAACAAATATTTTAAAATTGAGTTGGAACTATGAAAAATAAAATATTGATCGAAACTTAATTTTTTTTTTTACCAAATCTATACATTAAATCAAATGTTAGGTAAAATATAAAACGAAAACAGTAAAAACCTTTGGCAAAAAGAAATTAGTTGGCACAGATCGGATGACCCATGCACTTTAAACTTGGGTCCACAAATGGATCCATATTAAGTAAAAGGATGGTCGCCCATCTATTTGTCAAAATGGATCTGTAAATGGTTCCATAAAAAATATCAAACGTGGCAAAAACTCAATGGTAAAAGTATCATTCACAAATAATGTAAATTGTATAGAGCTTATAATTATACTATGAATATAATAATGGATTTAACAAAGGCGTGGTGAAATGGAATCAGGTACTATTATTTAGTTCGTGATAAATCATATAAGGGCTAATATGACATAAAATCAGAGAATCAAAGAAAACATATTGGAAACTAAGTATGATAGTATCAAAGACTTGATTATCTACCTATATATCTCTTAATCATCTAAATGAATATGGTTCAAGATAGGTCTCATTCTTGCACCATATTCATTTGAAACCTTCATCTCTTCATCTTTCAACAAATTTTTAAAAACCACTCAAGAGTTTTTTTAACTCATATATTACAATTACTAAGTATTTAAACTAATAATAATATAATTTATGAGTATCAAATGAATTGTAGTTGAATAGTCTTTTTTTATTATAAAAAAGGACAATAATTTGAGTAACACAAAAATACAAATCACATACAAAGTGAGAAAAATCATATAGAAAGAAGAATGCCAAGGTTTAAAGATATATGTGTTGGCTTGATTTTTCTTTATTTGATATATTTCGAGCCATATTACGATGATCATACAACCATGATCGATGAAGAAAATGTGTGTGTATGAAACACATTTAACAATGAAGTTATTATATTTTACCATGTTTTATGTTTATTTTGTAACTCAAACTTAAGCTTGTGTAATTACTTGATGATTTGAATTCTTATTTGAGATTTTTGGTATTCTTATTTCATCAATTAGAATAGTATACATCTTTATGTAATACAAGCTTTTGTATTTTATTATCATTTGTTATGTTTGTGATTTATAAAATAAAATCTTATTTATATATTTGGGCGTTTAGTATTTTGAAAGAACTTTATACATAATTAGTTAAATAGATATTATATTTTAGAACTTATATTTAAACGGACATTCAGGAAAATTATCAAAAAGACACAAGAATACTTGAAGAGATTATTAAAAAAATAAAGCAAATAGATCAAAAAATAATTGTTATTGCATTTCTAATAAAATTATAATTAATAATTTAATTTGATCGAAATGAATGATTTTACAAAATACTTAGTAAATTATACATATAATCAATACTTAAATTTGATTAAATTGAATAATTTTTGCAAAATACTTAGTTTATCATATATTATAATTATCTTCTAAGAAATGAAGTTTGTTAATATATATAAGTACATTTTACAATTACCTATATATTATAATTATTAATAGATGTATTTATACTTCAATCATATTTATTTAAAACTCTTATGAATTTTCATGTTCTTTTTAATAATAATGTTAACGTTAGTTTATAATCAACATATTACGATACACTACTAGAAAATATACCTTTAATGACACACAAACAATGACACACACTAATTTATGACATACAAAAATAGTGTGTCATAAAGAAAATGTCATGTTTCTTAAAATTTGAAAGATTTACGACATACATAATTGTGTATCGTAAATCTTTGTCATGTTTTATAAAATTTATGACTTACAAATTTAAGTGTCATATTTTAATGTCATAAAATGAATTTAAAACAAAATCACGGAGTACATTTGATTATTCGTGTGTCATCTTGAATTAATTTTGCGTCGTCTTATTTCCGGCCTCTTTTCCTTTCCGTTCACAACAATTTAGGGTTAGTCGGTTTCAAATCTACTGCTCATTACCCTTCTTCCTTTCTCGTTTCCATCTCTCTCTAGTCTTACCGATTCATCTATCATCTTCAAAACATACTTAACCGAAGTCATCTTCTGAGTTCTCTCCTTCTCCTACGATTCAAGGCTCAATCTCGAATCTCCCTCTCTTCAAAACTATCTTCAAAGGTTTCTTCCCTGTGGTCACTGTGATTCAAAACATGCTTCAACTGGTCGACATGTTTTGTGCGATTCAACAGTCGGAGTCGGTTCCACCGGTTATTTCTAGGGCTTGGAGTCGACAGGTATGCATTTTATCGGTGCTTTCTAGGGCTTGGAGTCGGTTCCACATGTGATTTCTTATACTTATCTTGTGATCTAGTTCCAATTTTCATCTGTTATCATAATTCTAAGATTCTTTCGAGTTATTAATGGGCTTGGAGTCGACAATTATGGATTCTATCGGTGCTTTCGTTTGCATCAACCATTTCTTATGTGATGAACTTTCTAGTTTGACTTGATTACTGACTTTTTTTTAAGCAGATTTATATGGAGAAACTATGGAATCCTGCTGATTCTGGTGGTTGGAGACCTTCGTCCACTCCTAGATCTAACTGGTTGAATTGAAGAAGCAGAGCTCATGTTCCTTTCAAGTGACCAACAAGACCGATCAATATATCGCCTTCAAGGTACCATATCAGTACCTAAATTTCTTCACTAGCTTTTAATTTTCTGTTCTTTCACAAAGTTTTCAAGCTTTTATTCTATGGTTTGAAGGTTAAACCAACAAATCCAAGAAATACTATGTTCGTCCAAACACTGGAATTATGCAAACAATATAGTTTGTAATGTCACAGGTATATACTTGTATTAGCTTATCAAGATAACTGTTAATAATCCCTTGATGTAGTAGAACTATGTGAACCAGTTTTTAGTTATCTAGATTATACTATTGACTATTGTCACGAGAATGGTAAAGATTTTTTTTGGGTTTTATAAGTTTGAGGAGAATTAAACTTCATACAGATGAATATGTGATATAACTTCTGTTTTGCTCTTATTTTCATTGATTTTTGGCTTTTTACAAGATATTTATTTGTTTTTCATCTATTGTGCGTGTGTGTGTTTAACTAAATATTTTTAATAGCAAAGATCTAATATTTTGGTTTCTACTTTCTGTTTCGTCCTTTTGTGGGTTTATTCAATTGATTTGTATTTTTTGTTATGGTGATGTTTGTAGGCTGTAATATCTCATATTCTTGCATGTTTAGCTTTGTATTTAACATATCATTAAGATCTAGCATGATTATTGTCTTTTTCTTCATTTCTTTCTATGTTCATTTCATGAACTCTGTACTTCTGTCACTATTTTCTGCTTGACCATTTTCTTCTTATATAACTTAGTTTTTCCAAAAAAAGTATTTTGCCATTTTAAGTGTGGAATTACATGTACAGGTTAAGTAACTTTCATCCTACTTGGAGAAAATGTCATTCGTTTACTAGAATGTAAGAACTATTACATTTATTTATGAAAGATCAATTTGTGTAAGAGCACTAAGACGTTGGTAAAGACTATTTACCCTAAAAGTTTAATTACCTTATTCTTTAGTTTAAATATTCAATGTTTATATTTTAAAATACTTGCAAATGCAAGTTTAACTATAACTAACTATTTTATTTGAACCATGTTGAAACAGGTTGCTTTTTGTGACATGGAATCAGATTCTTCTTCGGATCATGCCAAAAACTCCAAACAAAGAGGTCCGACAATAAAATCAAAATCAACTGAAGGGAAAGTTATAGTTACGTACAATAAATGTAATTTAGTTTAATTTGAAATGTTTATTATATATGATATTTTCATTTGTATTATGATATATTAAATGTAATTTAATTTGAATTTTAATATAGCTACAATTTTTTTAGAACACCCGAATTCATGACACACAAATTGTGTGTTGTAAATGTGTGTCGTAAATGCGTGTCGTAAACATGTGTCGTAAATGCGTGTCGTAAACGTGTGTCGTAAATGCGTGTCTGAAAATACGTGTCGTAAATGTGTGTCATAAATGTATGTCGTAAATATGTGTCATAAATGTGTGTCATAAATTTATGACACACAAATATGTGTCATCTTTCATTTATGACTGGGGCTTCAATGACACACATTTGTGTGTCATCTATACCCTTTAATGACACGAAATGCGTGTCATTAAATGTATATTTTCTAGTAGTGATAAATATATATTATAATGATATTATCACTTGAATCATGGTGATTCATTTTAAATACATAATAGTTTTTAATTGTTTAAAATAGATGATGAAACATGATTTTAATTTTATTGTATATGTAATTTTTAGAATTAAATGTACGTAAAAACACGCTTTTAGTGTGTTTATTAAATCAATACAAACATTATTATTACTTTGTAATCGTAAATATTATGACAAAGTTAGATATTATAATGACATTATCACATTAATTAAGGTAGTTTATTTTAGTTAAACATTATTAGTTGTTTAAGTGTTGACAATAAAAATATGTTAGTTCGTTACCAACAAGTCTAAAAAATTCCACAGTATAGATTCCAGCTCTACTATGATTTTTTTAACCATTATCCTGAAATTTCTTATTGTTTATTTATTATGATATTATTTAACTATTTATTTATTTATTTTTGATTTTTTAGAACGAATGTCTTGATATAAGATAATTCATTAGAGATACATCAACCTTTTGTTTCTTATACACAATTGTTAGTACATAGTAGATAACAATGACTTATATTTTTTTAACAAAACGTATGCATTATTATTCTAACTACATAATTTGGTTCATGCGCAACACGCGGGGATTTGCCTTGTAACTCTTATAATAGAGGCCATCCAAATGAATGTGGTTAAAATATGCCTCTATCTTGCACTATATTCATTTGAAACTCCCAACTCTTCATCTTATACAACTTAAATATTCATTTCTAACTTACAACTCTTCATCTTATGCTAATTAATTTTGTTTAGTCAATTAGAAAATCTTGCCTATAAAAGAACTAGGACATGCCACATTTGATTACTCAAAATTGCTTCTCTTCTATTTTTTGTTATCTAGAATATATGTATGAGAGCTCTACCATATCCTAGATTTATTTTTATTTTGGCTAAAAATAGTTATAAAATGGTGAAAACTCCACTATGTTGTAAGTATATTTTTTGTTTTGCATATATATAGTTCTAAATTTGTGAGAATTTCATAATATTGTAGTTTTATCGATGTCTATATATGTATGTATATATGTGTGTATGTATATATGTTTGTGTGTCTAAAGGACGAGATTAATTCATACGCTCCTAACCAAAATTATTCTTATTTCACCCGACAAATATATATATATATATATATATATATATATATATATATATATATATATATATATATATATACACACACACACACACACACAATGTGTTTTGATTGTTGATCTAAATTTTTGCTTATTTAAACCCTCTAATTTCTTCATCTTTTAAGCATTAATATGTTATCGGACTTTACTTCTTGAATTTAGTGAATTGTGTTGATTAGGCTCCAGTGAACATGTTGTGGTTCTTATTTAAAATGATTCATAAGATTGATTACACTTATTGATCACTATTATGTTGTTCTGATTTCTTTTGAGACTTTTTTTAACATATGTGCTATAATGGATCGCTTTTATAGGTTTGTAGAAGGTAAATAACTATAGATTCACTATCTATCTTTCTTACGTCAAAAGAACTACTACTTGGTTTCTTGCAATTGGGGTGATTTTCTTAGGTACTTATTTAAGTCGCTATCTATCTTTCTTCGATTTTCACTGTGGTTGATGAATATAGAAGATATAATTTTTTTTTAAAATTGTTTCATCGAGTAGGTGATATTTTTTTCCAACGTTTTTCATTTTACTCTTTTTGTATCCAGAACAAAAATTATCCTTCTTCTAGGGTCTTTCCTTGTACACTTATTCTAAGAGTAAGTACGTCTACTTGAGGTTGGTAATGGTTTTTGTTATAATTGTCGTTAATCGAGTGGTTTTTATTTGATAGTGAAAAGTGATGATATATGATGATTGGTGTTACTTAGGATCCATTCTATATGTTTGATTGAATGTCTCGATGAATACGACAATTATTTATGCGATTTTATCTAAATTTTAACGTCATACTTGATTATTTATCCAAAATTTATACATTTTAATGTTGTTTTGCCACTTATATGTTGTTGTAGGGCTATGCTGTAAGTTAATATTTATCTCTATGTTCTTTTAATTTTGCAAGATTCTCCTTGAATTATCCAAGCATGAGTATCCGTTGATATTGCAAACGAGGTATGTTCTTTTGTTGCTTGCATTATTCGTTTAATACTTGCTTCTTTATTTTGTTGTTTTTTCTGGTGGTATTACGACTTTCTTGATTATTATTTCTCAAAAGGGCTTTGCGTTTACTCAAATATTGTAACAAGTTCAAAATATCACATTAGATAAACCAAATGATGTTTAGGTCTATAATCTTCTTAAAAGAATTGGCAACAAGAACATCAAACGCTTCCTATATTTGAAAATTTGTAAAAGTTAAGCAACAAATTAATATGTATTTGCAAGGCTTTCTTTCTTTACCGGTTCAAAAATCTTCTAAATTAATGTTTGCTTGTTGTTGTAAAGGCTGAATTGGAAGTAGAGGGGTAAGATCGGCTAAAAGTTAGCAAATTGAAATAGATTGCTTTTAAGAGGCAATGGGCATACTGTTGTCTTTATACTCCCACTATTCATTACATATCAGCAATCGGATTGCAAATCAATGACTAAAATATGTTGGATATATACTGATAACGTGGGTCTTGCGCCATAAACAGTTATAGGTACTTTTTGTATTACATAACATTTAACATTAAACATGAGAACATGTCAGATGTGGTAGCTTCCTAGCCTTGTATGGAAGCCGGCAACAATGTTTGTGGTTTTCCTTCCATTTTAATCTCTTTTGGTTGAGACTAACATCAGGAGTTTTGTTAATATTTTATTAGTTTTGAAACTGAAATTCAACAAACATGGACACATCTTTATATGTTCGAGTATCATCAACCATGACAAGTTCATGGAAACATTGCATTTTTACATAGTTCGTAATTGACAACAATGGGCCATGCTAAGCACGGCCTTCCGACTTTCCTAGTACATATATATAAATATGATAGTGAGAAATCCATCATGTGGTACTCTATTAAACATATATAAAAATATATTGTATACATTTATGTTGAGAAAGTTGTCTACTTTTTCCAATGAATGAAAAATTGTTAAAAAAAAACAACGTGTTACACATCTTTTTTTCGTACATATCAAGTTGTAGTTTAAAAGGGTTACACGTAAGAAATAAAAAACTATTTTATTGATTTATGGATTATTGTAAATGAACTTTTATATCTTCTATTACAATGTGGTATATTTAAAAATCAACCAAATTTTAGAAATGATTACTACTTAAATATTTATTTTAACACAGAACTCTTCATCTTATGGTACTTAATTTTGTTTTGCCAATTAAAATGTTTTGCCTATGTAGGAACTATTTTATACTTCATTATTAAAACTTGATTCTATTTTATTTTCTTTTTCGTAAGCTAGAATATATATGCATGAGAGCTCCATCATGTCATATATTTATTTTTATTTTGGCTAATATAGTTATAAAGTAGTGAGAACTCCACCATGCTATTCGTTCAGTTTCAGTTTTACCTATAAATACTTTTAAAGTGATGATAACTTAGTGAGAAATTCATAATGTCATACGTCTACTAAAACATATAAAGATATATTATATAAATTTATGTTCGAAGAGTTTTCGTTTTTCGTACATATCAAGTTTTAGCTTAAAAATGATTAAATGTAATAAACGAAAAACTACTTAGTGATTTGTTTATCATTATAGATTAACTTTCATATCTCATATTGCAATGTCGTATTTTTAAACATCATCCAAATTATAAAAATGATATTGAAATTCAAGTTAACTTAAATGTTGTAATTGTGAAAATAAGTGGGTAAATTATATAAAAGGTATTGTGGTTTCTTAAAATTTCAATTTAACCACTATAATATATATTTTTCTTTTAACCACAACTCTAAAAATTCATTTGAATAATTTTTCCTTTTGTTGATAGAGGTCATTATCCGTCAACTATATTCATTTGAAATTTTAATAACTTTTTAAATGTATTTTTGATAATGATTGTTATTTTTTATTAACATGAGATAATTATTTAAAATTTCGACTTATGATAATTAATTTGTATTTATGGTAGAATTCCAACCATTTGACTTCCAAACTATTTATATATTAACTAATAAAACTTTTAAATAATGATACGTTTAAATGTGAGCAACTTTAGTAAATAAACATAATATTCGCTAAAAACCAATGCATTGACAGATGTTGATCATAATATGACTTATGACTTTTAACTATTATTGATTAGTTGTCATTTTATCAAAATTTCCCAGAGTGATAAATGATTATACTATTTGGTTTTGGATTTCAAAACTATTAGATCTCAAAAAGGAAGAAGAATATTACTAAAAACTTTTAAAATTTTATTATGTTACATGTTTAAAGTACGTCGTAGTAAATATGTGACAAATGCGTTTATTTTTTTAGATTTACCGTGATATATGTACATAAAAAAATTTCAGTAGCGAACGTTTCAGCATTTATCAAACAACTTAAATTGAACCATTATATATGTGTGTGTGTGTCTACTATAAAAAAAGTCATGTAAACAATGTTCAAGATAAACTATTTATCTTTTACCACATTAATTTGATGTTTTTTTAATTGTATCATATTGCTTCACACATCGGTTATCTTATCATTCTATCTTGATAATAACATGGTTTTCAAAGTATATTGTTGATTAGTAGTCAATTTATCGTAAAATCCTATTTTCGGCTCAAAGTTTCAAAGAACTCTACTATTTTGTTTTAGCTTTCAAAAGTATTGAAACTAAAAATATGAATATTAAAATGAGTTAAAAACTATTAAAACCCGATTGAGTTGCAAGTTCATGGTATGTCGTTTATCATATTTCAATGTGATGATGAAAACGTTGCAAATAATTTTTCGATTTAATAAGGTTTATATACAAAAAAATTGAATCGTAAATGTTCAAACATTTTCAAAGTTCAAACATATGTATGTATATGTGTGTATATATATATATATATATATATATATATATATATATATATATATATATATATATATATATATATATATATATATATATATATATATATATATATATATATATGAATATCTATCTAAATATTATAATAGAATTCTTTTATTAAACATGATTATATATGCATTGTTATCATGTACCACATTAGTTTGAATATTTTTAGAAAAAATAAAATAAAAAGGGTGCTGGTAGGTACCCATCCAAATTTTATGAAATTGAACCTAAAATTGGAACCAATGGTCTATGAAATGCTGCACCCAATGCTTAAGGTGATTACAATCAAATACACATGAGAACAAAGATATGAGAGAAATGGTTTTAGACTCTTTACTTATAGAGCTTGCTTTCCTTTAAAATTTGTTTCTTAAGAAATGTGGGATGAGATGTGTATTAATCTATTTACTTATAGATGTTTGGTTTCCATTCATTTGTGTTTCTTAAGCGATGTGAGATGAGAAAATGATATAAAATAACACACTGTGAAGGATAGTTTGATCCCACATCGTCATGATAAACCAACTTAAGAAACTTTTTATTATAGGAATAAAAGTCTCCTTAAGAGTTAAAACAATTACATAAATCATTAGTCATTTTGTATTTTCAAAAACGTTTCCAAATATTAAACTTCAATGGAATATATAACTTAAAGTTCTATTATTTTTATTTTAATGATGTTGAGCTTTACATATATTACGGATGATGATGTTTTATCCCCTACACTAATAACTTTGAGATTTGTGTATTAAATTAAAAGTGATTGAAAATGAGCAGGAAACACTTACATATAAAAGTAATACATCGCATATCAGTAGGTGACACGCCTAGGTCGTCATGCCGAAAAAAATAGTAAAATAACCTCACTCTCACTTAGCACAGTGGAAGTCAGGGTCGATCCACAGGAGTTACGTGGTTAGGACAAGACGACAGTATACCAACTGTAGTGTCACTCTACAGTCAGCGGTATTGTTTATACTTTCCCAAAAATCACACAAAAACCCAATACCAAAACAAGTGCCAAAACCCAAATCAAACATGAACTAAACTAAACTAACCCAAGTTCTAAACTAAGATTACTTACTGATTCCAGAAGTAAATTCCAGAAAAATCAGAAGCAATGACAATCCCAAAACATCCAAACAAGCATTCAACAGAAACAATCTCGAAAAAGTGCAATTAAACATCAAACCAAATGATTAACTTTTATAAATCAAAAACCAAACATCAAAACAATATCCAAAAACTCAAATCAGATCTAAAATACCAAGTATTTACTACTGAAATCAGAAACTACAATTCTAAACGAACATCGAGTAATCGAGAGAAATCCCGATTGCGGAATACCTCGATACCGAGTTGATAAAACAAGAAAAATTAAATTACTAACCAAAATATTGATTCCCACTGAAAAACTAAAGAAATTGTGTCTTCGGATCCCTCCATCGCGTCCCGGGATGAGTGAAAAGTCGGACGGGACTCCGGTATTTATAGTTGTGCGAAATTAGGGTTTCCGCGTCGTGGCCAAGCTAAATCCGCGACGCGCGTGTTGCCTTATCCCGCAATCTCGGAATTTAAAATTCAAAAACGAAGATTTTATCCGGTCGCGAGATAGCGGCGCTATCTCAAGAAATAGCGGCGCTATTGATGATAGCGGCACTATCTAGGATAGATAGCGCCTCTATTTATGCCAGATCCGATTTTTTGCCTTTTTTGCTCCACAACTTCTCCAGAATTGCACTTAAACCCCTGCATTTACACTAAAAATATTTTCAAGCACTTTGGCAAAAAAGTCAGTAATATTAGCCGATTTAAGACATATATTTAATCCAAAACAAGGCTCAACGACGACTAAAATACTTGATATTACTAGGCGTCGTCAGTAGGTTCATGGAAAATGAGTCATATATTGCATTATAAATGATGGTTTAGTTGATACAAAAGAAAAAACCCGCTTAAGGATTTACTAAATCAGGTTTTGACATTTGTTAAAAAAACTTGGCTTTTTAGGCTAATTTTTTAACGGTTAAACTAGGCCGGTTGGAACGGCCTTCCATATGAACCGTCCGGTTTTTGCTGGTTCATACAAACGGTTTTTGAGCAATAAAAACGCTATTGTAACACCCCTCTTCTTGTACCATATTTTAATATAAATACAGTGTACATTACAAACATATTTTACAACTTGTGACTATAAAGTAGCCACTTCATTTTTTTTTTATTTTTTTTTACAAACTTAACTCAAAGGGGGTATTACAGACTCAATACAGATAACCATAATTTAAACTTACAGTACATAAACTGGTCCCAACTGCAACCTCCGCTCTTTTCACCTAAGTACATAGCATTTAAAAATAGTATACGTGAGACATAAAGCCTCGTGAGTAGTATGGGTTTAGACCCAAAAACTTTCTGCTCAAAACTTGAATTAATAACAAGTAAAATTGCTCAAAACTGATTTATAACATAAATCTCAAAATATCTTTTCTTCTTTACTTTCAAACTTTAATAAAAATACTTTCTTTCTCAAAACTGCTTTCTTTTTCATTTTCTTGTGACCAACTGAAACTCATGAATTAAGTTATTTTAATTCATTCTACTAGCTCCCCTCGCAGGACAGAACAGATCCGTCCGCTCGGTTATGCTCATTCTAACTCCCCTTTGTGACTTGGAACAGATTCAAGCACAAGGGTATACTAAGCTAGACAACTACTTCGCGACGGGAGGTACCATCCCAGTAGTGTCTTCTGATCCCCCGATTATGTGGGTGATCCTAGTTCGGACAACTGGCTCATACTTCTTTCTTTCTTTAATTCTTACTTATCTCATTACATCTCAAATTGGTCAAAATGTGACACAATTTATAAACAACTCATAATCAAACATTTTATAACTCTTTACTGAAAATACTTTCAAAACTGATTTTCACATCTTAGTTCCCATAAGGAACTTCTTTCAAAATGAAGTGTACTTACTCATTCAGATTCTAAAGGCCATTAAGAAACTATCCATGACTTTTGATGTTGTCCGTGTAGCGAGCTTTCAGAAATACCATCCCAGACCAGACGATCTTAGGTGGTAAGGTGCATAAATGCCTTTTTCAAGGCCACCCTTTTCGGACCTACCGGCTCGAACAACAAAGGTCACAGATTGACAATTCCTTCCTAAATTCCAAACTTAAAACACTCCAATCTTCTAACTCTTAAAACTCAACTTATTTGACTAAACTCATAGCATGATAACGACTAAATGATATTTCTCGAAAAATACCAACGCTAAACATTCAGAAACTATTCGTTTCATAATTACAATCTATTAAAAATTTTGAAAAATTGCTAAACATTTTGAAAATGACTTGTTTTCGCGCAGAAATTTCAAAAACACTCTTTCGACCGTCCACACCACAAACTTAAAATCGTTCAACGTCCCCGTTGTACCTATGCAGTTATCGCGGTAAAAACCATAATCGCGGTAACCTACCGATATTTAATTTTGCGGTTCTCGCAGTAGTATAACGGTGGTATAGCGGTTTTTTAGTAATATGTAGAATTTATATATTAGACTATTACTAGTATAATTAATATCATAAAAGTCATTCAAAAAACATCACATAAGGCTTAATTTAAGACATAAGTCACATAACATAACATTTTAATCGACATCTGAGTCAAAGTATCAAATTCTAATTCAAATTTAATCGCTGATAATTATCGCGGTAAATAGCGGTAAATCTCGGTAAATAGCGGCAAATCGCGGCGATTTTATCGGTACCGCTATTTTCCACCGCTAAACTGAACCGCGATTATCCTGACCACCGCGAACCGCGATACCGGCGCTATACCGGCGCGATTAACTGCATAGCGTTGTACATAAAATTATTTCAAAACTAGGGAGAAAGAGTTACCCATTTGAACGGCGAATTGCTTGATTGTTGGGACCATTTGTAGCAGAGTTGATCATGTTCGTTGTCTCGATGAAATCCGGGAGTCGGGGCGCAGCAGTAAACACGCCGGCATAACACGAGTGTAGGGGTACGGTGACCCCACACTTGCGTTATGCAACTCCATCAGTTGGTGCAGCAGTCACAATTTGGTAGATACTGACAAACATTCTAAAACTTGCAAAATACACCAAAGAAAATTATATATTGCGAGTTGTTGTCCTTGCTGATTCCCCGTCTCCGCGACGCCGAAGTATCAAGGCCGCGACGTGTAGATGTGATGAAATCCGATGTCTGTCGATCAAGTTCGAATGTCTGCGGCCCGAGATGAAGATGACCGCGTCGCGAGTATGCATGAAGAGCCCCAGATTTTTCGATTTTTTTTATTTTTAGTCCGTTTTTCAAATTGATTGCACCAATATGTTCCTAAACTAGAGACTAACAAAAGCCCTAAGTTTAATTTCAGAAAAACAAGCTAAAATTGCCCTAATTTATCATTTAGGTCAAAAACCCCTCATTATGAACCCTAGATTTCTTGATTTTCGAATCAGACCTGTTTTTATCAAATTGAACACACCAATAGCATCCTAGAGTAACCATTAACAAAAGCCCTCTGTCAATTTCTCGAAAAACAAGCAACAAAGCCACCAATGCGGGTAAAAACCCGAAGAACCCTAAAACGAGCCCTAATTTCACAAATTTCTGATTTTTGCATGTTTTTATTAAATTGAATACACCAATAGGTAGCTATATGTGCGATTAAGAAACCCTAGGTGGTAATTTGTCGAAAAACAACCAAGAAATCCATCAATTTGAGGTTGAAGTGTTGGTTTTCCGAAAACCCCAAAAAACGGGCCCTAATTTCTCAATGCTCAAATCCGACTTGTTTTTGCTCAATTGATTGTACCAACATGTTGCTAAAGGACCGATTAACAAACCCTAAGCTTCATTTTCATGAAAAACGAACCACAAATAGCTCGAATCGGGGGTAAATGTTGCGAAACCCGAAACCCCAAAATCGTCTCTAAAACTCCGAATTCGAGCTACATTTGCGTGAAATCTTTCATAGGACAGTTAGGAAACATACATTGGAAGCTTAATTGCAGATTGGTTGGATCAATTTCACGAAAAATCGAAAAATTCGGGTTGTGTGGGTGTGCTCGGCTCAACAGATGCAAAAATGGGGAGGGGAGTCTCAACATTAGCGACGAGAAAGTGGAGGATGGTTAACCACGTGTTGACCAAAGGTTAGCGTCACTAATATTAAAAATTAGTGGCGCTAACTTGTATTTTTCCAATTTTTTTTCGCGATTTTTCCGTATTTTTAAAACCCGTTCGACCACCCCACACTCGAGTTATGCCAGGACATTTTTTTTTAAATTTCCAAGTGATATTTTGACAAAATAAAAACTAAAAATTAAAAACAAAAATTAGAAATACTTACCGAAACACCGGGTTGCCTCCCGAAAAAGCTTCTTTGTTCGGTCTTTTAGCTGGACCGTCTGTCTGCGGCTACGGTGTGTTGTACACCATTTGACTCCACTGAATTTCAGTCACCACCGTCCTCTCGCTGATTCCATACTCCGATTTCCCCAGGTCAAATGGTTTGCCGGTTCCTCTACTCTGTCCGGTTGTCGTTTTCTGATTATTTCGCGCGAATGTTTGGAAGTTGCTTTAAACCTCCAAGCTCGGTCCTTGATAATGGCATTTTATACCATTATTATACCTTTCATTCTTATTTTTTATGCTTGTTTTCAACCAAAACTTGGTATTTTTAACTTTATTTTAGAGTTTATTGATGTGTAGGTCTTAATCGATTGAGAATGATGAAAAACGAGGCATCAATACCCATTTATATCGTTGTTCAAGCAAATATTTCAAGCCGGTAAAAGCCTCGAAGAATTGAGAACAAAGTAAATTTGGCAGCCCCAAATCGCCACTTGCTCGCCACTTGAAAGTGGCCATTTTCAGTTTTAAGGGCCACTTGAATTCGCCACCTGAAGTGGCCATCCAAGTGGCGATTTTCTCCTGACGGGTTTTTAAGCAAAATTAGGGCTCAAAACTTCACATCTTTTACACACATTCTTGAGAGAAGCTTCGGGGGCGATTTTTGGGGGTTTTGCTTCACAAGCAAAACCCTTGGAAGATGATCAAAGATTTGGAAGCAATTTTGGAAGATGGAAGCATTTGACACATTTGGAGCTTGGATTTCTCATATTCAAGGGAGTGTTTGTTTACAATTTTGTTGATAAACTTGTGTAAACTTTTGTTCCTCTAAAATGTGGTTTATTTATTTGTCTTTAATATGCTAGATCTTCTTTGTTACGAGAATGATGGATTTTAGTATGAAAGTATGAAGTATATTTTACATATTTCTTGTTGGTAACTTTTGTTGGTTGAGTTGAATATCTTGTGCTTAATGCTTTGCTTTATTGATCACATTGCAGTGATTTGTTGGTTTCGATTTGCTTGAAAGAGTGATTGTAACTTGTTGGGAGATATTTGACCTAGGGTGAGACATTGGATAGACATATACCAACTAAACCCTAGTAACATGTGAAGCATTCCTATGCTTATGAGTTTATTATTTGTGTGTGTTAATTGAGAGATATAACACATCATCTAGTAAGCATTCTTGTTACGCCTCGACAGAGGGTAGTGAGGACATTAGGGTTTGTTGTTTTCAATCGGTATTTGTTGCTAAACTTGAAATAGAAATATCATCTTTATATTGGACGCTAAATGAATTTGGACTCCAACTATCTCCCTTTTTGCTTTCAATCAATTATCGTCTTCTATTCCCATTATTGTCTTTTTAGCTTAACTTGTGTTTGTGTTAAGATCTATATAGTTTTATGACAAATTATCATCATCCAATTAGTGGTTGCTATTGCTCATTGTGGTACTTGATACCCAATGTAAGAACCTGTGAAAATTTGTAATAAAATGTAAAATTAACCGTGTGTAATAGTGAAATTGTGAAAAGGGTAAATTGGTCTTTTGGCATATTATAGACCATGGTGTAAAATAAATTGTGATTGTGGGGTAAAAATGTAAAAATTAAACCTTGTGTGATAAAAGTAAGATTTTTGGTGCCAAAACATAAGAATTGGGACTTGAGGGGGATATATTACAAATTTGGAAATTATAAAATATGAGAACTCTCTTCAAGTTCCCAGAAAACTTTGGAGAGTTCTAGAGAGAGAGCAGGAGGTTACGGGAACTTGAAGCTTGGCAGAAGTGAAGCAATAGTTGAGATAGTTGGTTGAAGAATTGAAGATTTCAAGCTAAAAACAAGGTTAGTGACTTAGTTCTTAATATCCAAGCATGTGTGTTCTTCACGGGACAAACTGAAATCTGAATTACAGTCATGATTCAGGTTGTTCCTGTGATTTCTATCATCTAAACAAGTTCAAATCACCAGGGGAACACACATCTTTCAAGGGTATTGTTGAAATTGTGAGAATTGGGGTTTTGAGCTCAAGAACCCTAGAAATGGGTTTTGAGATTAAAAACTGGTTCTTGGTGTTTTGTTAGGCTCTAAGAATCATTTAGGATGTATTAAGACATTCCTAAGGGATTAATTTCAAAAATTTGTATTTTTGGTGCAAAATGGTAAAAACGGGTTTGATATGAATTGTTAGGAAATCATGATTTTCACAAGTTAAAACTTGATGAAAATTGAAGGTTAATACCCTGGAATGATGTTATAGTAATTAAGATATGAATTAAGAACTTAATGCAGGGAAATAGTGGAAGTTATAGCTGAAAAATCGTCAAAAATGGCAACCTACTCAGCGATCGCGACCCGACCAGATCCTTGGTCGCGATGCGAAGCGGCGCAGGGGAAAAATGCAGTTCCTGCATTGAGTCTCCTGCCAAGCCAACTTTGATTTTGGAGTTTGGGGTTAGACTTGTCCGTTTAACCTCAAATTTTAAATATAAGTCCTTTATGGTCCAAAACTTTGTAGAAAATTGTCGGAACCGAAATACGACCTCCCGAGGGTACTGTAGTAAAATATGCGTATTTCGGGAAAATTTATAAATTAAAGGAAGTTATTAAAATGAGAGTTGTAGTCTAATTATAATCAGTAGTTGCATAGTATGGCACTCCTGTGCTGTAAAAATTAATTGTTATATATATGAATTGAATAAAAATATATATCTTGTAACTAATAGGTGGTGGTTCAAATACGGTGAACCAAGCGAAGGAAAAAGGAGTGCAAAAGACTAACTGACTCCTAGGTGACTCGAGGTGAATGTTATGTGGATTTTCGGGTACATAGCAAAATAAATTTTATTCAAAATGTTTTGGAGTCAAAGTGGTTTTATGGCTTTAAATGTATTTTACGAAAAATATGCTTATAACGTGTACAGAAAGAGAATCAGAAATACAGTGAACTAATAATGTGATTGGCCCATGATGATGAGTTGCTTAGTATCCGGATAAAGACCACGGCCTGCTGCGGTAGGGGTGGCAAAAAGACACTACTGGGATGGTACCTCCCGTCGCGAAGTAGTTGTCTTACCTTGATAGATGAATCCGTTTCATGCTATTGAGGAAGAAGTTATACGGGTGCGTCTCGTATAAAACCTACGGGTGCGCTCGTAGGAATGTACCATCACAAAATAAGGAATACCTATGGGTGCGCTCATAGGAAATAAAATATTGGAAATTTAAAGAATAATGTTATTACTGGAAAACTGTTTTGGGTCGAAACCCATAATGCTCACGAGACGTTATGTCTCACGTATTTTTCTTTAAAATGCTATGTACTCAGGTAAACAAGAAGGGCAATAGAAGGGTCAGATGTGGGACTGTAGCTTCTGCTGTATAAAATGTAAAATAGACAGGTTTGAACTATGGTTGTGATGCAAATTCGTCAAATGGTTTGTATTGACTAAATATTTGTAATATAAGTTTGAAAAAAAAATTTGTGAAAAAGTTGGGGTGTTACAATTTGGTATCAGAGCCATGGTTTAAGCGAATTAGGTTGGGTAACCATCCTAGGCTTAAACTATTGGACTAATAATAAGTAAAGTAGTAGTACTAGGTACTAACTAACGGGGTAGAGTCGGTAAATTATAACGTTGGAATCCACAGAAACCAAGGAATCAGGGGGTCTTGTGATAACATCAGAGCCAAAGCATATAGGTGGTTAAAATAATATTGGGCCCGTATTATTGTAACCACAGGATATGCCTTGGAAATGGTGAAGTCACGAGGGAGCCTGAGGAATTTGGTTGTGGAAATTAGTAGAGAGATACTTGGGGACACAGGTTCCATAGGAAGATCACATGCTATAGCTTTCGGATATATATTGATAAATATATTTATGTGGGATAATAAACGTAAATCTTATTCATTTTATATAGTAAATGGAGAGCGGTGATCATAGCCTTTCAAGTGGGGAACGGGCGGCCAGTCATACTCCATCTCGTGGGAGTATCCCCGTCAACGATGCGGACAATATGGGTAATATGCCAAACCCAATACCGCAACCTCCACCTGTGACCTTGGAGGCCATACAAAACCTTATTAGCAATTTAAAGACGGAAATGCGGGAAGATATGTGCCAAATGCTGAATACTCGGCTGGGAGAACCGCACCCTAATCCTTCAGCGGATGATGCCTCTTGGAGACCCACTAACGGAGATTCGGTTACAGAGGAAGATAGTGTGGGGACAGAAGACAAGAAGAGATGTTCTTTCAAAACTTTCCTGGCATGTAAACCAACAGAATATTATGGAAGTTTTGAGCCTAAGGTTACGATGCGGTGGATACGGGAGACGGAGCAAGTACTGGAGGTCAGTAAATGTCATGAGAAGGATAAGGTTTATTATGCCTCACGAATGCTGAAAGACGATGCGCTGGTTTGGTGGAATACCTTATACGAGTTGATTGGAAAGGATGTAATTTATAAATGGTCGTGGACCGAATTCACTACTCTCCTGAAAAACAAATATTGTCCCCTTCGGGACATAGAAAAACTTGAAGACGAATTTCTTACCTTAAAGAAGGGTAGCTTGACTATTGCTGAGTACACTAAGAAGTTTAGCGATATACTTCCATTTGTGGGCAACATTTACAATACGGAGCGGGCACGAATCAACCGTTACGTGAAAGGCCTACCTTGGGAGTATGAATTGGAAGTGAAACGGGCGGTAACAATGGATGAGGCGTTTGTGGCAGCAAGAAATGTTGAAGATGTGTGGAAGCGAAGAACAATAGAAAGGCAAGTTTTTGGGGATAAACGTAAATTCAGTGGCGGGAGTAGTAGTTGGAACAAGAAGGGGAAATCGGTGGTGATGTCGAGCAAACAGGGCAGTCGAAAGACGTGTGACAAGTGTAGGAAAGAGCATACGGGTGAATGCAAGACGGGAAGCACAACCTGCTTTAACTGTGGGAGAACGGGTCACAAGGCTAGGGAATGTACCTATCCGAAGCTCAGCGAAGTCGAGTGTTTCTCATGTCACGAAAAGGGGCACTATAGTTTCAACTGTCCGAAGAAGGGTGGCAAGACAATGGTATCAACTGCGCAGAAAAAGACGGAGCCTCAAAAAGTGAAGACTCGCGCCTTTCAACTCACCCGGGAAGAAGCAAAGGAGACACAGGACGTGGTCTTAGGTACCTTATTAATTAACCAGATGCCTGCTTACGTATTATTTGATTCTGGTGCCACGTGTTCATTTGTGTCCTACGAGTTTGGTCTAAATTTCAATGTACCGTTAGAACCATTAGATCATGTATGTGAGGTTGAACTGGCGAGTGGCAAGAAGGTGGAGATAAAACATATGTACCGTGGCTGCGAACTCAGTATAGACGACCAGAAATTCTTGTTGAATCTTCTTCCAATAGGAGTGAAGACTTTTGATGTTGTCATTGGTATGGATTGGCTTGGGGCCAACGATGCGAAAATTGCATGTGGAAAGAAGATAGTGTCGGTGAAAATTCCGGATGGTAGCAAGGTGTATGTTTATGGTGAAAAACCCAAGAGGATGTCAAGTTTGATTAGTACAGCGAAAGTTAGAAGATGTTTGGTGAAAGGATGTTTATCCTATGTGGCGTATGTAATGATGGAAGATAAAGCAAAGAAAACAGTAAATGACATCGATGTGGTGAGAGAATACCCCGAAGTATTTCCAGACGATTTACCCGGTTTGCCACCTGAGAGACAAGTAGAATTCCGAATTCATCTTGTACCCGGAGCTTCTCCTATCGCCCGTGCTCCATACCGTTTAGCCCCGACCGAGATGCGGGAGTTGATGTCACAATTACAGGAATTGCTTGATAAAGGCTTCATACGTCCCAGTTCGTCACCTTGGGGAGCACCGGTGCTGTTTGTCAAAAAGAAGGATGGTTCGATGCGAATGTGCATTGACTATTGCGAACTCAACAAAATTACCATTAAAAATCGTTACCCGCTACCACGTATAGACGACCTGTTTGAAGAATTGCAAGGTGCTGACTACTTCTCTAAGATTGACCTTCGATCTGGCTACCATCAGGTGCGCGTAAGAAACGAAGATATTGAGAAGACTGCTTTCCGTACTCGCTACGGCCATTATGAATTCCTGGTCATGCCTTTTGGTTTGACGAATGCCCCGGAAATTTTCATGGATTTAATGAATAGGGTGTGCAAACCATTCCTTGATAAGTTTGTTATCGTCTTTATTGATGACATTCTTATCTACTCAAAGAATGCAGAAGAACACAGAAGTCATTTGAGGACGGTGCTGGAAGTTTTAAAGAAAGAAAAACTATACACGAAATTTTCGAAGTGCGAATTTTGGCTGAGGGAGGTGTAATTCCTTGGACACGTTGTATCAATCCAAGGGAATAAAGTAGATCCAGTAAAGGTGGAAGCAGTGATGAAATGGGAGATTCCAAAAACCCCGACAGAAGTGAGAAGTTTTCTTGGACTCGCCGGATACTACCAACGATTCATCCAAGATTTTTCACGAATTGCAGTACCTCTTACAAAACTAACAAGAAAAGGGGTAAAATTTGAATGGGGGGCGGAACTGGAGAAAGCGTTTGAAACATTGAAAGAGAAATTATGTGATGCGCCGGTTCTTACCCTGCCGGAGGGAACTGAAGATTTCGTGGTGTATAGTGATGCCTCGAACAGAGGATTGGGTTGCGTACTAATGCAGCGGGGGAAAGTGATAGCGTACGCTTCTTGCCAGTTAAAAGAACCAGAGACAAGATATGCAACGCACGATTTGGAACTGGCAGCAATTGTGTTTGCATTAAAAATCTGGAGGCATTACCTATACGGAACCAAGTGCACTTTGTACACGGATCACAAAAGTCTGCAGTATGTATTCTCACAGAAGGAACTTAATATGAGGCAAAGTAGGTGGCTGGAGCTGATAAATGACTATGATTGTGAAATCGCCTACCATCCTGGGAAAGCAAATGTGGTAGGAGACGCTTTAAGCCGAAAATTTCACGAAAAGAAAAGTCAAGAAAGGTTGATGCGGATAGAGTTGAAATCAAGTCTAATAGAAAGAATTAAAGACACGCAAAAGCAAGTATTGGAAAGAGGTGACTTAAGGAAGGAAAAGCTGGGAAAGGATTTGGTATTTGGAGAAAATACTCAGGGATTGAAGACAGTCAGAAACCGCATATGGGTACCAAAAGCTGGAGGAATTAGAAAGTTGATTCTGGAAGAATCCCATAAGTAAAAGTATTCCATTCATCCTGGAAGTACGAAAACTTATCGGGATCTCAAAGAACAGTACTGGTGGCCAGGAATGAAGAAAAGAATAGTTAAATACATTTCTAAATGTGCAAGTTGTGCACAGGTGAAGGCGGAACATCAAGCCCCATATGGAAATACTCAACCATTGCAAATTCCAGCGGGGAAATGGGAAGACATAACCATGGATTTCATAGTTGGGTTGCCAAGAACTAGAAGAGGTCATAATTGTATATGGGTCATTGTTGACCGCTTGACCAAAAGTGCAATGTTTTTGGCAATTAAAGAAACTACCCAGTTGGAGACATTGGCACAGATATACATGGATGAAGTTATAAGACTTCATGGAGCTCCTTTGTCAATTGTGTCTGATAGAGACCCACGATTTACCTCAAAATTGTGGGAGGCACTACAGGAACGAATGGGGAAAAAAATTAAAATGAGTACAGCTTACCATCCCCAAACAGACGGGCAAAGTGAACGAACCATTCAGACCGTAGAGGATATGCTACGATCGTGTGTTTTGGATTTTGGTGGAAATTGGGACGAACACTTGCCATTGGTAGAGTTTTCTTATAACAACAGTTATCATTCCAGTATTGGAATGCCACCATTCGAAGCTCTATATGGCAGAAAGTGTAGAACCCCTTTGTGTTGGTTGGAAGCGGGGGAGACTCAAATAACTGGGCCGGAAATTGTAAGAATAACAAACGAGAAGATCAAAATAATTCAAGCTAATATGAAAGCTGCTCAAGATAGGCAGAAGAGTTATGCAGATTTGAAGAAGAGACCTTACGATTTAAAAGAAGGTGATATGGTGATGCTCAAAGTATCACCGTGGAAAGGTGTGGTAAGATTCGGAAAGAGAGGTAAACTGAGTCCAAGATATATTGGACCCTTCAAGATTTTAAAACGAATTGGAGAACAAGCTTTCAAGTTAGAATTACCACATGAACTGAGTGGTATACATGATACGTTCCATGTTTGCTATTTGAAAAAGTACTTCGGAGGGAGTGAACTGATTATCCCGTTGGAGGACTTAAAAGTGGAGGCCCCAAATAAGTTAATGGAAGAACCAGAGGCAATGCTGGAAATGAGAACCAAGAAACTGAGGAATAAAGAGATTGATTTAGTCTTGGTCAAATGGAAGCACTCATCGGGTTCAGATTTGACCTGGGAGACTTTAGAAGACATGAAGAAAAGATAGCCGAATTTCACGAATTACGAGAAGATTTCGAGGACGGAATCCTCTTAAGGGGGAGAGGTTGTAAGAACCTGTGAAAATTTGTAATAAAATGTAAAATTAACCGTGTGTAATAGTGAAATTGTGAAAAGGGTAAATTGGTCTTTTGGCATATTATAGACCATGGTGTAAAATAAATTGTGATTGTGGGGTAAAAATGTAAAAATAAAACCTTGTGTGATAAAAGTAAGATTTTTGGTGCCAAAACATAAGAATTGGGACTTGAGGGGGATAAATTACAAATTTGGAAATTATAAAATATGAGAACTCTCTTCAAGTTCCCAGAAAACTTTGGAGAGTTCTAGAGAGAGAGTAGGAGGTTACGGGAACTTGAAGCTTGGCAGAAGTGAAGCAAGAGTTGAGATAGTTGGTTGAAGAATTGAAGATTTCAAGCTAAAAACAAGGTTAGTGACTTAGTTCTTGATATCCAAGCATGTGTGTTCTTCACGGGACAAACTGAAATCTGAATTACAGTCATGATTCAGGTTGTTCCTGTGATTTCTATCATCTAAACAAGTTCAAATCACCAGGGGAACACACATCTTTCAAGGGTATTGTTGAAATTGTGAGAATTGGGGTTTTGAGCTCAAGAACCCTAGAAATGGGTTTTGAGATTAAAAACTGGTTCTTGGTGTTTTGTTAGGCTCTAAGAATCATTTAGGATGTATTAAGACATTCCTAAGGGATTAATTTCAAAAATTTGTATTTTTGGTGCAAAATGGTAAAAACGGGTTTGATATGAATTGTTAGGAAATCATGATTTTCACAAGTTAAAACTTGATGAAAATTGAAGGTTAATACCCTGGAATGATGTTATAGTAATTAAGATATGAATTAAGAACTTAATGCAGGGAAATAGTGAAAGTTATAGCTGAAAAATCGTCAAAAATGGCAACCTACTCAGCGATCGCGACCCGACCAGATCCTTGGTCGCGATGCGAAGCGGCGCATGGGAAAAATGCAGTTCCTGCATTGAGTCTCCTGCCAAGCCAACTTTGATTTTGGAGTTTGGGGTTAGACTTGTCCGTTTAACCTCAAATTTTAAATATAAGTCCTTTATGGTCCAAAACTTTGTAGAAAATTGTCGGAACCGAAATACGACCTCCCGAGGATACTGTAGTAAAATATACGTATTTCGGGAAAATTTACAAATTAAAGGAAGTTATTAAAATGAGAGTTGTAGTCTAATTATAATTAGTAGTTTCATAGTATGGCACTCCTGTGCTGTAAAAATTAATTGTTATATATATGAATTGAATAAAAATATATATCTTGTAACTAATAGGTGGTGGTTCAAATACGGTGAACCAAGCGAAGGAAAAAGGAGTGCAAAAGACTAACTGACTCCTAGGTGACTCGAGGTGAATGTTATGTGGATTTTCGGGTACATAGCAAAATAAATTTTATTCAAAATGTTTTGGAGTCAAAGTGGTTTTATGGCTTTAAATGTATTTTACGAAAAATATGCTTATAACGTGTACAGAAAGAGAATCAGAAATACAGTGAACTAATAATGTGATTGGCCCATGATGATGAGTTGCTTAGTATCCGGATAAAGACCACGGCCTGCTGCGGTAGGGGTGGCAAAAAGACACTACTGGGATGGTACCTCCCGTCGCGAAGTAGTTGTCTTACCTTGATAGATGAATCCGTTTCATGCTATTGAGGAAGAAGTTATACGGGTGCGTCTCGTATAAAACCTACGGGTGCGCTCGTAGGAATGTACCATCACAAAATAAGGAATACCTATGGGTGCGCTCATAGGAAATAAAATATTGGAAATTTAAAGAATAATGTTATTACTGGAAAACTGTTTTGGGTCTAAACCCATAATGCTCACGAGACGTTATGTCTCACGTATTTTTCTTTAAAATGCTATGTACTCAGGTAAACAAGAAGGGCAATAGAAGGGTCAGATGTGGGACTGTAGCTTCTGCTGTATAAAATGTAAAATAGACAGGTTTGAACTATGGTTGTGATGCAAATTCGTGATGCCCCGTTTGTAAAAACTCAAATGGTTTGTATTGACTAAATATTTGTAATATAAGTTTGAAAAAAAAAATTTGTGAAAAATTTGGGGTGTTACACCCAAAGTTCCTTGGATTGATACTCGTGTTTACCACGATATTACTTGATCGACACCGTGCACTTGCGGTTGTAAAAGAGGGTATAAAAACCTCCTATCAGTCCTTCCTTCGGTGTCTTTTTAACATCACCGGCTTAGTGTGGAGCGCGCCCAATGCTGCTCCCAGTAAGTGTTCCCCAAGTTGTTTGTTGCTCGCATCTCGCATGGTGTCTTCATTTTGCAATTTTGGCTTGCAGTGCCAATAGAAATTTTCCAATCGAATGGGATCGGAAGGCAACATATTGAGATGCTCCCGAATGTCCTCATCGATGGTATTATTCACATCTAATTTTCCATTCATGAATGGATCATGAGTGGCGATAAAATCATGTTTCTTATTTTCAAAAACCAACTCGTTAGCATCATCTTCTTGATCATCGTCCAACGGGTGGATCGAGACCAAGAGTGAGCGACTGATTTGATCTTGTGGTGGTACAAAGTCACCCATCACCAGATCCTTACTTTCAAAAGACTCAAAATTTTCAAAAATTCTAGGTTCGGGGGTAGTATTGTCATCTACACTCCCTCCCCCAATAGTATCCACAACTTCAACAATTTCGGGGATCGTTGGGCTTGGGTCTGTACTGTCACTTACAGCCTCCTCCACAACATCCTCATCAATCAAATCGTCTGGTGATGGTATGGATTCACTCATCACCAGCTCGACATTATCAACATTTTCAAAAACATCAAAAACATCAAAAGCTGTTGAGTTAGAGGTAGCATTGTCACCTACAACCTCTTCCTCAACAACATTTTCGACCCTCTCGATGGTCTCTTGATTTTTCCCACGGTGCATGCCCTTCCATCACATATTCAGGTGATGCAAGTTCACACACATTATCATTGGTATAAAAATCACTCGCCTCAGGTTCTGGCGAGGGTGGTAAACATTTCCAACTTTCCTCTAACTTATCTAATGAAACTTGCAATTTTTCAAGAGCATCAGCCTGGTCCTTCTGCACATGGTAGGTGTTATACATGAGTACCCAAAGTTTGGCCCAGGTTGCAGAATTTTCAGGTTGAGATGACTCCTCGGTCCGCCATCCATTGTCATCGAATGATCCATTGTAGTAATCATCCTCGTAATAGGTGTCGGCCGAATTTTCATAATACTCATAATACTGATCCAGGTACATGAAATCGCCCATTATGAAGACGTACACATACCAAAAATCAACGAAACTAAAATCAAATATCAAAAGAAAAATACCACTGATCGTCTATCCTGAGCGCACAACTCCCCGGCAACGGCGCCAAAATTTGACACGCCTAGGTCGTCATGCGGTCAAAAATAGTAAAATAACCTCACTCTCACTTAGCACAGTGGAAGTCAGGGTCGATCCACAGGAGTTACGTGGTTAGGACAAGACGACAGTATACCAACTGTAGTGTCACTCTACAGTCAGCGGTATTGTTTATACTTTCCCAAAAATCACACAAAAACCCAATACCAAAACAAGTGCCAAAACCCAAATCAAACATGAACTAAACTAAACTAACCCAAGTTCTAAACTAAGATTACTTACTGATTCCAGAAGTAAATTCCAGAAAAATCAGAAGCAATGACAATCCCAAAACATCCAAACAAGCATTCAACAGAAACAATCTCGAAAAAGTGCAATTAAACATCAAACCAAATGATTAACTTTTATAAATCAAAAACCAAACATCAAAACAATATCCAAAAACTCAAATCAGATCTAAAATACCAAGTATTTACTACTGAAATCAGAAACTACAATTCTAAACGAACATCGAGTAATCGAGAGAAATCCCGATTGCGGAATACCTCGATACCGAGTTGATAAAACAAGAAAAATTAAATTACTAACCAAAATATTGATTCCCACTGAAAAACTAAAGAAATTGTGTCTTCGGATCCCTCCATCGCGTCCCGGGATGAGTGAAAAGTCGGACGGGACTCCGGTATTTATAGTTGTGCGAAATTAGGGTTTCCGCGTCGTGGCCAAGCTAAATCCGCGACGCGCGTGTTGCCTTATCCCGCAATCTCGGAATTTAAAATTCAAAAACGAAGATTTTATCCGGTCGCGAGATAGCGGCGCTATCTCAAGAAATAGCGGCGCTATTGATGATAGCGGCACTATCTAGGATAGATAGCGCCTCTATTTATGCCAGATCCGATTTTTTGCCTTTTTTGCTCCACAACTTCTCCAGAATTGCACTTAAACCCCTGCATTTACACTAAAAATATTTTCAAGCACTTTGGCAAAAAAGTCAGTGATATTAGCCGATTTAAGACATATATTTAATCCAAAACAAGGCTCAACGACGACTAAAATACTTGATATTACTAGGCGTCGTCAGTAGGTTCATGGAAAATGAGTCATATATTGCATTATAAATGATGGTTTAGTTGATACAAAAGAAAAAACCCGCTTAAGGATTTACTAAATCAGGTTTTGACATTTGTTAAAAAAACTTGGCTTTTTAGGCTAATTTTTTAACGGTTAAACTAGGCCGGTTGGAACGGCCTTCCATATGAACCGTCCGGTTTTTGCTGGTTCATACAAACGGTTTTTGAGCAATAAAAACGCTATTGTAACACCCCTCTTCTTGTACCATATTTTAATATAAATACAGTGTACATTACAAACATATTTTACAACTTGTGACTATAAAGTAGCCACTTCATTTTTTTTTTATTTTTTTTTACAAACTTAACTCAAAGGGGGTATTACAGACTCAATACAGATAACCATAATTTAAACTTACAGTACATAAACTGGTCCCAACTGCAACCTCCGCTCTTTTCACCTAAGTACATAGCATTTAAAAATAGTATACGTGAGACATAAAGCCTCGTGAGTAGTATGGGTTTAGACCCAAAAACTTTCTGCTCAAAACTTGAATTAATAACAAGTAAAATTGCTCAAAACTGATTTATAACATAAATCTCAAAATATCTTTTCTTCTTTACTTTCAAACTTTAATAAAAATACTTTCTTTCTCAAAACTGCTTTCTTTTTCATTTTCTTGTGACCAACTGAAACTCATGAATTAAGTTATTTTAATTCATTCTACTAGCTCCCCTCGCAGGACAGAACAGATCCGTCCGCTCGGTTATGCTCATTCTAACTCCCCTTTGTGACTTGGAACAGATTCAAGCACAAGGGTATACTAAGCTAGACAACTACTTCGCGACGGGAGGTACCATCCCAGTAGTGTCTTCTGATCCCCCGATTATGTGGGTGATCCTAGTTCGGACAACTGGCTCATACTTCTTTCTTTCTTTAATTCTTACTTATCTCATTACATCTCAAATTGGTCAAAATGTGACACAATTTATAAACAACTCATAATCAAACATTTTATAACTCTTTACTGAAAATACTTTCAAAACTGATTTTCACATCTTAGTTCCCATAAGGAACTTCTTTCAAAATACTTTGCAAACCATACTTTAAAAATCTGTTTAAAACACTAAGCTCTTGTATAGAGCTTCTTTCAAAACTATTTTCCAAAATTTAGTATTTATAAACATTTGAAAATTTTACTTTTCTGAAAATAACATTTTGCTATGTACTATAGAAAATCCTCATAAAACTCACCTTGATTCTACTACGGTTCACTAGGCTTCTCATACGCCTTTTCCTTTCCCGTGCTCAATAACGTTCGAAGCACCACCTATACAAGTAATATATATAAATACTCAATATAATTAACTCTATAATACTAAAGTCTCATAAGACATAACTCCAGGTTATAATAAATGTATAACCATTAATGAACTCGTCTTATCGTTTTCTCCGAAATACGCGTATATTGCTACAGTACCCCCGAGGGGTCGTATTTCAGTTCCGACTCTTTTCCATGAAATCTTAGGCCATATTAGACTTGTGTTTCAAATTTGGAGTTCATTGGACAAGTCTAGCTCAAATTCTAAAAATCAAGTTTTGGCATAAATAGTAATTTTAGCCACTGCCGCTACAGTGACTTTTCCGCAAGGTCGGATTACGGATTTGACCATTCCCGACATATTCTTATACCATTTTAGGGTTATGGCTAAAATTTCAGGTCAATCGGACATGTCTAGCTATGGTTTCTAGCATTTGAAATTTCTAACATTTTTGGTCCCTGTCTGGAGGCGCACTGCGCCAGGGCTGGGCGCACTGCGCCTGGGCGCACCCCGCCCTGGTTCTGGGCGTACTGCGCCTGGCGCCTGGGCAGGCTCCTGATCAGTCGCGATTTGGCACGCAGTTTTCACCCATTAAGCACTTATTTCTGTTCTTAATCGTATGGGGTTTGTTCCTTGACTAAAACCCTTCATTAGTACAAGGTTTAAGCTATTAAAATCATTTCAATCAATCAAGTACAAGAATTGAAGTTCTTGACCAAACTTGAAAATTCTCAAGAATAGCAATCTACTTCCATGTTTTTGAGTTAAGTTCTTAACTAATGGCTTATTGGAAGCATTAACTACTTAAACCACATGATTCTTAACTGAAATTGCATTTTCAATTCCATTCAAGAACCAATTCAAGCATACACCCAAAAACCTAGGTTAGAAACAAAGGAAAGCTTACCTTCTTTAACTTTGGAATCACCAATTCCAACCCTTTCTTGATTTCTTGGCAATTCCTTTGATCTCCCGTAATCTTCTCTAGCTTTCTCTCGTGCTCTCTAGAATCCTCTGGAGTTGCTTACTGATTTCTTCAAATAATGGGGATAATAACTAACATATAATATATATATATATTATTTATAAAAACTTTACATTTAGGTCCCTAACCTTCCAATTCTTCCACAAAAATGGTCCAAAGGTCATAACTTTACCATTTATGATTCATTACTCCCAACTTAACATTTTCTTGACATTTTTGGTCATTTTCATGTCAAATGACCAATTTGCCCTTTTTGGCCATATTTCACTATTCACGCGATAAAAACTCCAAATTTCACATAAACTCTTGTTTCTTATATTATTATTTTACAAATACATATTATTTTACATAGTAGTCTTGTAACGTGTCAAAAGACCGTTTTACCCTTTTTCGACTTTTTCGCGGGTTCTTACAGTCACCCCTCCTTAAGCGGATTCCGTCCTCGGAATCTTTTCGTAATCTGTGAAATTCGGATATCTTCTCTTCATTTCTTCTAACGTTTCCCAAGTCAAGTTTGACCCTAAAGGATGCTTCCACTTGACTAGTACAAGGTCAATCTCTTTGTTCCTTAGCTTCTTGGTCTGCATCTCTAGAATCACTTCAGGTTCTTCGATCATTTTGCTAGGAGTCTCTACTCTCAAATCCGTATACGGTATTACTAGCTCTTCTTTACCAAAGTATTTCTTCAAGTAGCATACATGAAAGGTATCATGTATTCCACTGAGTTCTGGTGGTAACTCTAACTTGAACGCCTGTAGTCCAACTCTCTTCAAGATTCTAAAAGGTCCAATGTATCTTGGACTCAGCTTCCCTCTCTTGCCAAATCTGACCACTCCTTTCCATGGCGACACTTTTATCATCACCAAATCCCCTTCTTGCAAGTCATATGGTCTCTTCTTTAGATTCGAGTAACTCCTTTTCCGATCTTGTGCTGCTTTCATGTTGGCTTGAATTACTCCGATCTTCTCATTAGTTACTCTAACAATCTCTGGCCCTGTAAGCTTAGTTTCACTCGCCCCAACTAGCATAAAGGAGTTCTACACTTTCTGCCATACAATGCCTCAAAGGGTGGCATTTTGATGCTAGAATGGTAGCTGTTATTGTATACAAACTCCACTAATGGCAGGTGTTCATCCCAACTGCCTCCAAAATCCATCACGCATGACCGTAGCATGTCTTCCAATGTCTGGATTGTTCGTTCACTCTGACCATCCGTTTGTGGATGATACGCTGTACTTAGCTGAATTCTTGTCTCCATTTTATCTTGTAAAGCTCTCCAGAAGTTAGAGGTAAATCTGGGATCTCTGTCTGACACTATAGACAACGGTGCACCATATCTTCTAAATACTTCATCTATATACAAATGGGCTAACTGCTCCAGTGGAGTAGTTTCTTTTATGGCTAGAAACAGTGCACTCTTGGTCAACCGGTCCACTATGACCCATATACTATCATGACCTCTTCTCGTTCTCGGTAACCCGACAACCAAGTCCATGGTTACATCTTCCCACTTTCCGGCTGGAATATGTAATGACTGAGCATCCCCATGCGGGACCTGATGTTCCGCCTTGACTTGTGCACAAATGACACACTTGGAGATGTACTTAGCTATTCTTTTCTTCATTCCAGGCCACCAATACTGTCTTTTCAGATATTGATAAGTCTTGGTACTCCCTGGGTGTATGGAATACTTTGACTTATGAGACTCTTCTAGTATCAACTTTCTCAATCCTCCTGTCTTCGGTACCCAAATGCGGTTTCTGAAAGTCTTCAACCCCTGACTGTTGGTCTCAAACTACATGTCTTTTCCTAGCTTTTCATCTTTTAAGTCTACACTTTCTTCAACCTTTTGCTGAGCTGCTTTAATCTGTTCTATAATACTGGACACTAACTCTATACGCATCGATCTTGCCTTGATTCTTTTCTCAGGAACTTTTCTACTTAATGCATCTGCTACTACATTTGCTTTACCCGGATGATATACAATGTCGCAATCATAGTCACTGATCAGCTCTAACCATCTGCTCTGTCTCATGTTCAACTCTTTTTGAGTGAACACATACTGCAAACTCTTGTGATCGGTGAATAGCTTGCACTTTGTACCATACAGGTAATGTCTCCAAATCTTCAAGGCAAATACGATCGTTGCAAGCTCTAGATCATGGGTTGTGTACTTTTTCTCTGGATCTTTCAATTGCCTGGAAGCATATGCTATAACTTTTCCTCTTTGCATTAACACACAGCCAAGCCCCCGATGCGAGGCATCGCTGTATACTTCAAAATCTTCTGTCCCATCTGGTAACGTAAGGACAGGCGCGTTACATAACTTCTCTTTCAATGTAGCGAAAGCTCTTTCTTGTTCTTCTTGCCATCTGAATTTCTCTTCTTTCCGGGTTAGTCGTGTAAGTGGCACAGCTATACGGGAGAAATCTTGAATAAATCTCCGGTAATACCCGGCAAGACCGAGAAAACTTCTAACTTCTGTTGGCGTCTTGGGAGGCTCCCATTTAATCACTGCTTCAACTTTTGCTGGATCAACTTTTATACCTTGGATGGACACAACATGACCAAGGAACTGCACTTCTCGCATCCAAAACTCGCACTTGGAGAACTTTGCGTATAGCTGTTCTCGCTTCAAGGTCTTAAGCACTGCTCGTAAATGACTCGCATGTTCTTCTTTATTCTTTGAGTATATCAGTATGTCATCTATGAACACTATAACAAATCGGTCTAGAAACGGTTTACAGACCCGATTCATTAAGTCCATAAAAATTGCTGGTGCATTCGTAAGACCGAATGGCATTACTAGGAACTCGTAATGCCCGTATCGTGTACGAAACGCCGTCTTCTCTACATCACTTTCTTTTACCCTGACTTGGTGATAGCATGATCTCAAATCAATCTTTGAAAAATAATCTGCTCCTTGTAATTGATCAAACAAATCATCTATTCTGGGCAACGGGTAACGGTTCTTGATGGTAATCTTGTTCAATTCTCTGTAATCAATGCACATCCGCATTGATCCGTCTTTCTTCTTTACAAACAGAACTGGAGCACCCCACGGAGAAGAACTAGGCCTGATGAAGCCTTTATCTAGTAACTCCTGCAACTGGGACATTAATTCCCGCATCTCTGTTGGTGCTAACCGGTACGGTGCTCGTGCTATTGGGGAAACTCCTAGAGCAAGATCTATCCGGAACTCAACTTGCCTTTCTGGTGGCAAGCCTGGTAATTCATCTGGAAAAACTTCTGGGAATTCTTTTACTACTTCTATGTCTTTATAAGTCTGTTTTACTTTGTCTTCAGTCATCACATAGGCCAGGAAAGTTACACATCCTTTCCTGATACATCTTCGGGCCTTAGTTACACTGATGATACTGGGCACATGCTTTCTTCTTTCCCCATATACGTACACCTTAGCTCCTAGGGTTTTAACAGACACCCTCTTCTGACCACAAGCTATCTTCGCATCATTTGCACCAAGCCAATCCATCCCAATAATTACATCGAAAGACTTAATTCCAATGGGGAGGAGATTAAGTCGGAACTTCTTGCCGTTGATGTCAAGTTCGCAATCTCGGTACATATGCTGAACTTCAACAAATTTCCCGTCCGCCACTTCTACCTCAAAAACTAGATCTAACAATTCTAATGGGACTTTTAATCTAGCTCCAAACCCATGGGACACAAAAGAATATGTAGACCCGGAATCAAAAAAGACATATGCAGGTGTCGAGTTGATTAGTAGTATACCTGAGACCACATCGTGAGTCTCCTTCGCTTCCTCCCTGGTGATCTGAAAAGCTCGAGTCTTCACCTTCTGGGGTTCAGTTTTCTTCTGAGCTGTTGACACCACAGTTTCTCCTCCCTTGTTTGGGCAGTTGAAACTATAGTGTCCCATCTGGTGGCATGAAAAGCATTCCATTTCACTGGCTTTCTTGGCTTTGCAGTCTTTCGCTTTGTGACCGAGTCCTCCATAATTAAAACAAGCGTTTGATCCCGCACGACACTCGCCACCGTGTTCTTTTCCACATTTTTCACACTTTCTTACGCTTCCCTGCCTAGTCTGACTTGAACTTATCTTCCTTTTCTTCTTTATGTTCCCACTGCTACTAACTGTCTTCCTCTTATCACTAAAACCAGGTCCTTCCTCCTTTCTTCGTTTTCCAATATCCTCCATAGTTCGGGCAGCATTGATCGCCCCATCTAATGTTTCAGCTTTCTTTACTTCTAGTTCATAGTTCCATGGCAAACCCCGGACATAGCGGTTAATTCGAGACCGCTCACTAGGGTAAGACTCCCCCACAAAAGGTAACATGTCGCAAAACTTCTTCGTATATTCGTCCACCGTCAATTCTCCTTTCTTTATTGTTAAGAAATCTTCGTTCATTTTCTCCAAATCTCGCGTGGGACAGAATTTATCTTTGAGACACGAAACAAACTCTGCCCATGACCAACCATATACAACATCCTTTCCCAAGCTTTCATATTTGGTGTTCCACCACACCAAAGCATCATCCTTCAACTGCCGGGAGGCGTAGTTGACTCGATCGTTTTCTCCACATTTACTAGCTTGCATCACTTGTTCAATCTCTCGGACCCATCGCATTGTCACCTTCGGCTCAAAACTGCCATGGTATTCGGGCGGTTTGCAAGCCATAAAGGACTTAAAAGAACAGCCCTTTTCTTCCTTCTTGTTCCCTCCACTAGCCGCTTCCTCAGTTGTCTTTTTGGAGACTTCTTGTGATGATTGGGCACTAGGTTCACCCATTCGGCTATCGATTATATTGTTCACATCTTGCCTCAACTCATTTCGTAAGTTATTGATCAAATACTGTATGGCTTCCATAGTGACATGTTATGGTGGTGGGTTTGGCTCAGTCTCATCATTTCGAATAACATGTGGTTCACTTCCTCTTGAGGAAGTGTGACTGCCCTCACCCCTGTCAGCTTGTCTTCTGCCTTCCATTACTATATAGACGAACAAATTATCGGTTTAATACACAATTCTATATAGTATTTCATAAGCGGTAGCATGTTATCTCCTTATCTTGACTGTCACTTTTATAACAGTCATACTCACTCTATGCATCCTATATTACTAAGGCAACTTACTACTACTCTTGCTAGTTTAAGCCTAGGATGGTATTCCAACCTAATTCGCTTAAACTATGGCTCTGATACCAAAACTGTAACACCCCTCTTCTTGTACCATATTTTAATATAAATACAGTGTACATTACAAACATATTTTACAACTTGTGACTATAAAGTAGCCACTTCATTTTTTTTATTTTATTTTACAAACTTAACTCAAAGGGGGTATTACAGACTCAATACAGATAACCATAATTTAA